>JAHHUM010000595.1:592806-1004272 GCA_036173005.1 Crenichthys baileyi
GGTCACTATTTTGTCCAATTTTTCCCAATCAAAGGTGCATTGGTACCCTTTTCTTGGATTTTCCCCCAATGCCATTTACATTACAGAAATATACGTTCTTGCCGCCCTGTGCGGGAAATCCCCGTGCCACGGGATTTTTAATACACACATAACATCCTTTGCTTGCGTCGGAAACCGATTCCCCAAAGGGCTTGCAGTTTTTTGATTTCGCCTTTTTTGAGATTTGACCTCTGTAAACATCAATATTCCCTCTTTTCCCAAGGGGGACCCCTTCTCTTACCAAAATTTTTTTAGGGGGGTTTTGAAAAAATTTTTTGGACACTTTAAAACCCAAAATGCAAATTCCTCACGCCCCAAATGTCTTTTCCTATTTTGGAGTTTTCGGTCAAAAATTGGGAAATTTTTCACCTGAAATAAAGGGCAAAATTTATCATCGTAAACAAAGGAATTCCCTTCCTTTGATTTTAAACCAAAATTGCAACAAAAAATTTACTTTCTGGGTTTATTAACCAAAACGGGAAAAGGGGGAATATCGGGGTAAGGGTTTTTGTTTGTTCATTTTTAAAAATATTTTTTGGGTCAAAAAACCCCTCCCCCCCCCCCCCTCCCAGTCTCAAATTTTCCCTTTCCCTTTGGTCATTTATTTTTTTTAAAAAAAAAATTTTCAATCAAAGGGGGGCATTGGTAGCTTTCTATGGATTTTCCCCAATAAACCATTTTACTTTACAGAAAATTTTACGTTTCTTGCCCCCCTGGAATGCGGGGAGCCTTTGGCCAAAGGATGTAATACACACGAAACCCCCTTTGCTTGCGGGGGGGAAAACCGATTCATTTTTGGGTTTCGGCCTTTTGCGGGTTGGAACTCTGCCCAACATCAAAAAAGGTGCTGGGCCAAAAGGGGAGCTTCTCTTACCAAAACGTTTTATTTTTGTTTGTAAAAATTTTGGCATTTAAAAACCCCAAAATGCATACCTCCTCCCCACATTCTTGAAACTTGTGGAGTTTCCCGGTAAAAAAATTCTAAAGTTTCAACTAAAATTGAAGCCCCTAATTTTTGCATCGTAAACATTAAAATTTAATGCCAAAATTTGAGTTTTAACCATTTGAAACAATAAACTCTTTTAAGGGTTTAAACCTTTTCGGAAAAGGGGAAAATTCCATAATGTTTTTGCTTTTTAAAAAAAATCCTTAAAAACTTTTTGGGCAAGAAGAACTCCCACCCCTCTGCCACTTTTTTAATTCCCTTTCTTTTTTTCCATTTATTTTTGTCCAATTTTTTCCCCCAAAGGTGGCTTTTGGGAAGTTTCTTTTTCTTCCTAATGAAAACTTACATTACAGATTTAAAGAAACACGTCCCTGGGTTTGGGCTTAAACCCCAATTTTTTGGGTTTAAACAGCCGAACGCGAAAAAAAACAGTTTTTTTAAATTGCTTTCTTTGGTCCTTTTTTTTCCCAAAATTTTTCATCAAAGGGGGCTTTTTGGTGTTTTCAAATTGGATTCCCCAAAAAAAAAAAAACCAAATTATACTTTTAGGGAAAATATATCGTTCCCGCCGCCCTGCACGGAGGCTTTTCCCCGTGTATTACACACTAACACCCTTTTTGCTTGCGTGGGAAAAACCGATTCCCCAAAGTTGCAGTTTTTAAGATTTCAGCCTTTTGCATGTTTGGGAAACCCTTTTCCCCACATAAAATATTGCCCCGCCCAAAGTGGGTTTTCTCCTCCCAGTTTTTTTTATTTTTGTTTTGGAAAAATTTTGACCTTAAAACAAAATTTCATACCTCCTAAACCCCAAAATGTCTAGTATCATTTGGAGTTTTGGGCCCAAAAAATTTCCAAAAATTTTCGCCTAAAATTTGAAGTCCTAATTATATGCATCGTAAACATGAGAATAATCCCTTTAATTTTGATTTTTAAAACCTATTGCAAAAATAACTACTTCATAAGGTTTAACCTCCAGGAAAAGGGGGAAAAAATCCGAAATGTTTTGCTTTTTAAAATTTTGGGAAAACATTCTTTTCAAAAAGAACTCCATCCTCTGAACCACCAACCTTTGGGGGGGTTTTAACGGGCCAAAACGCGATAAAGTTTTTAAATTCCCTTTTCTTTGGTCCCTATTTTTGTCCAAATTTTAAATAAAAGGTGCTTGGTGGCTTTCCCTAGGGATTTTTCCCAATGACCATAAAAAATTTTACGAATATTCCCGTTCTTTCCCCCAAAAGCAGGGGGGCCATCCCCCTGATGAAAATTACACACATAAAAACCCTTTGCTTGCGTGGGAAACCGATTAAATGTTTGGGTTTCGTCTTTTTGCGTAAAGGGGAAACCCCTGTCAACATAAAAATAGTTTTTTTTCGCCCCAAGGGGGCTTTCTCTTCCAGACTTTTTAGTTTTTTTTTAAAAAAATTTTGGGACCTTAAAACACAATGCATAGGGCCCATTACCAAAATTTTGGGAAACTTTGAAAAGCTTCGGTAAAACAATTCTAAATTTTTTCACCTAAAATTAAGTCCAAATTACATCTTAACAAAAAAAAAAATGAAAATGCCTAATTTTGAGTTTTAAACCTATTGCAAAAATAACTATTTTAAAAGGGTTTTAAACCAAACGGGAAAAAGGGGAAAAACCCCGTAATGTTTTGCTGTTATACCCTTTAAAAACTTCATTTTCGTAAAGAACCCCCATCCTTTTGCCTCTCTTAATTGCCTTTTTTGGTTCATATTTTGTCCAATTTGCCCACCCCAAAGGGGGCTTTCGGGTTTTTCAAATGTTCTTCCTTAGGGTAAATATCCCTTACAGAATGAAAAACACTCCCCATATTGCAACAATAAACTATTTGGGCGTGACAGGATGCCCTCAAACCATAGCCGACAAAAACCAGCGATCGTGGGGCATAAAATTGGCTGGGGGGGCTCCGGGAAAACAACGGGGAACGGGGCGGGGCCGTTTTAACAAAGTTGCACACTCCCTCAAGTAGGGGCCCCCAACCTTTTACCCTTTCCCTCCCCAGGGGTTTTCCTTCGCTGTTTCAGCGGGACGGGGCAAAAACTGTTCCGAGGTGGATTCCCGCCAAACAAATGGCGCATATTTCACGGGCACCTGAACACACTGTTTACCTTTTTTTAAATTTAAAATTACTTTTTTTTTTACAGGGAAATCTTTTTTTTTTTGGGAAAAATTTTTTTTATTTTATTTTCTGGGTCGGATAAGCCGAAATTTTTTTGATGTGGCAATTTCCTTGGTCCCGCTGGTCGGGTATTGGGCCCAAGGAAAGGGTAAGTTTTGCCCCACTGCACCTGAGTGTCTCTGTCCCACGGGGAAATACCTACAATTTTCCAGGACCTTCCGACCCTCTTTTTGGTCCCAGCCCACGAAAGGGTTTCCCAAAAGCTTGGCAAAAAACCCAAAAACTTTCCATTTATAAAGGGCATCCCCCCAAAAGGGCCGGGTGGGAAAAAAAAACGTGGGGTTTTGGGGAGGGTTTGGGTTTAATGATTACGGGTTTACAGGGGGCCCTCCCCCCCAAAATTTTCCAAAGGGGGTTCCACCCCTTTCCCGGCTTGAAAGGGGAAATTTTCCCTCCCAGTCCCCCAGAGGGGGGGTGTAAAGGGTGGGGGGTTTCCTCACAGGGGATGGGGGGGGCCCGGGGTTTCCCGGCACCCAAATTTGGGCTTCAGTGAATCCGCATGAGACCCACCAAAGCATGATTTAATGAACTGATAGGACAAAAACAAAATGAAGCAAATACAAAATGAATAACTGCATCAGAAAGTGCTATCACAAAAAATAGGTAAAAAAATATAATTACAGCTTGCTGCACAAGACAGAATTAATCTTGTGAAGTAAACAAAAACATTCACCATTGACAAAGACGGAGAGGACCTCAGGAAAGACCGTGGGGCATAAGAGGTGGATTCTGAACCCACTGATTTTGGGGCCACAGGAGGAGGCTGGAATGCAGGCTACCAAAGCAAAGATATTTTTTTGTTGTAAAACCACTGTTACACTGAATTGTGAAACACTTGACAAAGCTGTAAAAGTGAATAATAAGTGACTATAATCAGATGCTATATTGAACCAGATTACCTTGTCTGCATGAAAGCAACAATCGCAGGTCGCAGACAATCGAAAAAGGGTGGTCTGTCCCCGTGATTGGATGGGGCATTTTAAATGACAATTAATCATGTCTCCCCTTTTTCATATGCCTCATTACACATACAGGTGAGTAAAACAGTGGATATGCCTTACCTTCTGATAGAGAGCATGCCACTTCTTCTGCCTCGGGGCAGGTGTATGTCCTGCATTTGACGGCCAAACCCCATCGCTGGCAAATGCTCTAAGCCTTGCCATCCACGCCTCATCTCCCATGCCTTTATGGCTCTTTGGTTTGAAGCTCATCTGAAGATAAAATCTAAAGATTTTTAAGAATCAAATGTAATAAAATAATAACGCAATTTTACTGCATTCAGCTAAAGAAGTAAAATGTCTCATAACTTAAAAATGTCAAAAATCCAAAGCAAAGCATAATTTTGTGTCACTACTAAATAACAGTTAATAATAACACTTAACTTATAGTGCACTTAATACAAAAAAATATGCAAAGTAATGTTAGTGACAATTTACTACAGTGTCAGATAGGATTATATATTACATCACGAGAAGAGGACAATTATCTTTGTACATCTTGCATGTGTTGGATATGTTGTTTTTTAAATAAATATCCTTGCAACTTAATTTCAAATGAAAATACTTTAAAGTTATTTTTTTAATCTAAAGAGGCCCGTTCACCTTGATTGGCTGAGCTCCAAAGTGAGCTCGTACGTGGATTGGCTGTCTTCCATTGTGAGCTCATAAGTGGATTGGCTGTCCTCCATATTGAGCTCGTACGTGGATTGGCTCGTAGTGCTTCGCCTTGATTGGCTGACGTCCATTGTGAGCTAGGACGTAGATTTGACGGTCCATTGTGAGACGAAGTGAGATTGGCTGATCCGTCCAAAGTGAGAATGGAGAGGCACGAAGCTCTTGGAGGAGAGTTACAGTCTAACGTGAGCGAGGTAGCGCCAGTGCTCCCAGATCGCAGTACTATCGCGTCAAGAGCCGTTCCCTCATTTCTTTTGGTTAAGTGGAATCCAATCTCAGGAAATTTCTCTAAATGTATCCCATCTAACTGTGCCTCAATACATGCATTTTCACACATTAGATTACCCATACCGGCGCTTGTCAAGCTTTACTCCTGGCTACTCGTTTAGCGCACAGGCTACCGCACGCTACCGTTGGGCGCAAAGCATGCTGGTCTCTGTAGTTCGCTATTTTTAAACGACCAGTAGAATCAAATTACGTTAACATTTTGAACCAAAACCATAACAAATTTAGATAATGTCGGTGGTACAAATAGGTTTAATACTTATTAATGCCTGGTTGCCTAACAAGTGAGCTAACATATCTAACGCCCAGCTACAAGCCAAGACACAGCACAGTTCCCAAAAAACGAAATAACTCCCGAGTCAGTGCATGACACATTATATAACCATTACATATACCATTCATTTATTTAATCCTAGTAAAATTCTTACCTTAATAAAGGTAACGTCCTGCTTTCCCTTGAAGAAAAGTACGCCGCTGGTCCGGACTGAGAGTAGTTAATTCGAAAGCTGTAGGTCTCGTGAGAACCTGAATTCCTGCTCTTTTCGCAAACAGAAATGATTGGCCATGTCTATTGAAACAAGGATTAGTTTTATGTCTCCCCTCTCTCTCTGCCTCTCTTTCCTGTCTGCCTAGTGTCAAAAAATGAAGGCCTCTAGAGCTGAAAAATGTCTTTAATGGAAAACAAACAATGCTTAGTTGGCATTTCAACCTAAAAATATCACTGTTGATACATTGTTGATTCAACAACTGTTTTTCAACCATTGATATTCCATGAGTGATTAAACATGGAATAAACAATGGCTTTTCAACCTCAACCAAAAATAACCAATCTGACCATAAATCAACATTGTCCAGCCGCAAGCCGGAGACTAACGCTGTACTCACACTGAACGTGGTGCAGCTGCAGTGCGCTCCTGCTGCAGAATGCCACTCACAATGCTCTGCGGCCAGCCCAGCCCAGCTACGGCTCCGGCTGCAGAAACAGTGCTCCCGAGAGCAGAAGTTTACGTGGGTTTACGTGCTTTCCGGGAGTTCACGCGAGTGCTCCCAGAACATCCGTAACATCCTGTCCCAATACCCACACTACACCCTACGCCCCTCAATGAACTGTGTACTTTTTACAAGTGCACGTAGCGGTTGAAGTGCGCAGGTTACAAGCGTGCAAAATTGGAGAATTGGGACAGTAGGGGTTACGTCATCGACTTGCACCTCTGCACCGTAACTGCAACATCAAAATGTTGCTTTCGCAGTCTGCTAAAAAAATATTTTAAAACTGCAACAAGCAATTGTTTTGAGGAGAAGAAAGGGCAGGAAGCGAAGAAGGCTTATATACCAGACTCTCGACGCGCCAGTGTTTGTTTGAAAGGCAACTTCAGTGTTATGGCCTACTGACTGCTGTGGAAATATAAATACGTTATTATTAGTAGCTAAAACTAAGATATATTTGGGACTTTACTGATTATAGATTGATTTTTATTAGGAGTTTTAGTTATGTTTTTCATAGTTAGAAAAAACCTTAACAGTAGCCTCTAGTATTATAACACAATGAGTGTTTATTATTCAAGGTTAAAGCTTGCAGATGTTTTCTGTCTGTATCGTGAGAAGCCAGCAGTGTATTGGGGAGGCATGGTACTCCTCTCTGTGCTGACCGAAACTCTGATAATTATTCCACCCCGAAACTTCCTGAAGTCGTGTGGGAAACAATTCTTAATTAAATGATGAAATGTATCTCTTTTTTTATGCTGTTGCTGGGGAGACATCCACAGATAGAATGATTGTGTATTTAACTGAAAAAAGGTGCTGCACAACAACGTGGGGTATATGACGGAGTGTAGTGCAGCCCCAGTCAGACAACACACAGACGTTTCCAGGTACCCTTGTAAGTGTGATGTCTCCCCTCTGAATTCAGATTGGTTTTAATAAACTTGTGGAAACGTACAACTGATCTCTGACTGAGGATTGTCCTTTGGGGTGCCAAATAAAAAGAGTCGATGAGAGGTGAGGAGTAATGTAAGAGTTAACGGACGGCCAGTAAAGTTTTCCTACCTCGACAATTTGGTGCCGTGACCCGGATTTGGCACAAACTAAAGGATAATTGATTAACGAGGCGGACATCGTTCTACAACACCACAGGGTCGGCCCAAAACAAAAGGTAAGGAGATCTATATTTTTTCTCCTTTTGCCTGCTAATAGTGTAGGTGGTGTTGTGGAATAGATATTTGTTTTCTCTTAAATTTACAGTCCTGATCAGTTTTGGGGTAAAATATTTGCTGGTTGAAATAATGTGTTACGGTAAAGAAATGATATATTTAGTAAAAATATTTGTTGATTGACACAAGATAAATTTTAGCGGAGATACTTGAATGTTGAGGCTTTAACATACTTTTCAGTCGAGATACTTGAATGGTGAGAATGTGAAAGTAAATAAGTTCCGGATTTGGCAATCCAAACTCAGTCCTGACGAGGACTGGGGTATTTAGGCTTAGGTTAGTAAGAGCCTCCCCGAGGGACTCGGGACCCCTCTAAGTGGCAAGGGATAGGACCCTGAGACCCTGAATTGGCAGGTGAGTGAAGACAGATCAAGGTACTTCAATGTTGAGACTGTAAGAGTAAAATTAAGTAAAAGGAATTTCAGGGAGTCAACGGAGGGTTGATTCCAAGGTGTCAAACCGGGTTTGGCATCACAGCGGTTGGACCAGGAGAGATTAAAAAAGAGAGTCCCGCTGAGTTGAAGGGTTTGAGGCCCTCCGCGCGCGCAAGCTATATATCTTTAGTGTTGTATTTGTATTTGTCTAACTGGATTTACTGTGCATATGAGTGAGAAGAGAATAAAATTGAGTGGCTGCGAATGGCTGTGAATGGCTGTATTTGAGTGTGAGTGATTGTAGAAGCGGTGATTTTATTATAAACTGTACTGCCATAGAGGTGACAAAAAAAGGGGAAAACAAGCATAACATAGTGTAATAAGACAACAGTTGAGCAACATGGAAGGAGAAATTGATGGGGAAAAGAGTGATGATCGATGGGGAAGAGGTCCCTGGCTCCCGTTGTCAGACCAGGTAACTGTCCTGGCAGGATTTATGGAAAAACATGAGAAAAAGTCAAAGAAGGAAATCCAGAAAACTATAGAAAAGATCAAAGAGGTGATTGTTGAAGCAGGAGGAGGAATGGATAACAAGGAACTGTTAGGTAGATGGTTGAACCGAGAATATAAGAGGCATCTGAAGGATAAAGAAAGTTGGTTGATGAGAAAGGAGGACTTGGTGGAAGAAAGTGTAAAGTTGAAGCAAAAGACGCAGGGAAAAGAGAGACAGAATGGGGTCGTTTGTTGGTTTCATGGCAGGGATTGATTCACTGCAGTAAAGAAAGAACACAAAAAAAGCAGTCAGAAAAAAAAGCATACCCCCACCGAGTGTCCCTCCCCCCTATAGTCTCACACATGGTATATATCCAGTGGTAGATGTGCAAAGTGGAGAAATATATATTAGAGAAGACACGGATTCAGGCCAGTTACGTGCGCATTACAACCCGTTTGTCCCTGAACCGTCAAAAGTATACACACCACAAGTGGGAGGACCTGCCTGTTATGAGCCCTGCTCTGACCGCATAGAGAGAGATGCAGAGGCCCCAACACAGCATTTTCCCCCGCAGCACTCTACCCCATGCGTGAATCCGCCTACAGGAGTGAGCCAGACCCTCCTGGGGAATTTTAAAGAGAAATTAAGTGTTTGAAAGTGTCCGGTGAAGAATGAGCGTGCGGCTCTGACTCACAACCTAGACAGAAAATGTGGCCAGAGGCACCCAGCTCTGGTGACCGGCAGACAGCGGGGACTCGTGTAAAGGTGGAGATATCCCTGAAAGGCAATTGGATCCCTGAGCCAGAAGTATCAATTCAATTCAATTCAATTCAATTCAATTCAATTAAATTCAGTTTTATTTATATAGCGCCAATTCACAACACATGTTGTCTCAAGGCACTTCACAAAAGTCAGGTACATACATTCCAATTAGTCCTAACCATTGAAGAGTGCAGTCAGAGTTAGTTATTTATTCAAATTGGATAAAAAGTTTTTCTGTCTAAGGAAACCCTGCAGATTGCATCCAGTCAGTGACTTGCAGCATTCACTCCTCCCGGATGAGCATGTAGAGACAGTGGACTGTCACTGGCGTTGACTTTGCAGCAATCCCTCATACTGAGCATGCATGTAGCAACAGTGGAGAGGAAAAACTCCCTTTTAACAGGAAGAAACCTCCAGCAGAACCAGGCTCAGTGTGAGCGGCCATCTGCCACGACCGACTGGGGGTTTGAGAGAACAGAGCAGAGACAAAAAGAGAACAAAGCACTGATTCAGGAGTACTTTCTATGGGAAGCAAAAGTAAATGATAATGGATGTAGCTCCTTTAGTCGTTTCACCTAGAAAGAAAGAACATATAAACTCGAGCCACTTTTCTAGGTTAAAGTCTGAAAGAGAGCACATATAATTAGTTACAGTAAAAGCTCAGTCAATCGCCATGTGAGCATTAAGTTGTTGTTCTAGGAAGAGAAAAGAGAGAGAACAAAGTTAAAAGCTGAAATAACAGCAAATAATGCAAAATTGGAGAGTAGTGTGAGAATGTAGTGAAGAGGGTGAAAGTGGTCATTATGTCCTCCAGCAGCCTAAGCCTATAGCAGCAAAAAACTACACAGAAAGTTTTCAGTTCAGTTTTATTTATTAAAAACCGGGCCTTTTTTTAAAACAATGTCGGTTTCAGGCACCCCAAAAGGGGGTCCCACTGATGGTCATTGTTAAAACTAAAAACCCAAAAAGGGATTGGGATACCTCTCTCTGTCAGACTGATTAAAAACCATTGGGAAAAGAGAAGGGGTCATACAGGTAGCAGGTATCAGAGGAGGAAGAAAGTGTGGGCAGAGTAGTGCGGCTTTGGCAGTGATTGGGTTGAGTGAAAGAGCTGAAGTAGGGCCTGAGACAGAACCCAAGTAACGCTTAGACTTTTAAGAGGGGGTTACACAATTGGAATCAAAAGTGCATGAATTATATGAAAAGCTTCTCAACAGAAAAACAGAAAAACAGTTTAAAGATTCTAAGAGAACACACACCATGACTACTCCTAGCCAGGAAGCGGTCCATCCGTACTTCAAATCAGTTTTGACCTCATCAGCGGGGAATGACAAAAAAATTGTCCCTTTTTTTTTTTTTTTTTTTTTCCGGGGGAGATGTACAGGCATTAGGGGATAAGTTGCCACCTATTGCAGGATGGGGGACGTGTCTGGTTACAGGAATTAGATACATTGACTAAAGGCACGACACTGGTCTTGGGGTGACTTTGAGAGCAATTTTTTGGGGCGATCTGTGCGTCCCTCGGTTTTGCTAGGGAGATAAAACATAATGCTGATTGCAGTAATGACCCTGAGAAAAACCACCCCGGGCACACATATAATGAAAACCCCTAGGGAAGGCCATAAGAAATCAGTTTTCCGCCCCACCGCCCCTGTTGGCAGTCCCTCAATTCAAATGGGGACCCATAATCAGACATCCTAAAAGGGGCACATTAGTGCTGCAAGTGGCACACGTGGAGGGAAAACCACAGGAGTTTAATCCCAAAAGGGGGGACAGGACAGGAATGGGAGAGCTGTTTAGAGAACCCCCCCCATTTTTAAAAAGGAGTTCCTGTTGAGGTGTGTCAAAAAGATGAAAAAAAAATCCTGATTTAAAGAAAACCAGACTTCAAAAAAGGGGGGAAAAACATTTTAATTCACCATTTACATACAGCTCAGGAGGCAGAGAAAAAGAAAAAGGAGGAGAAGGGGAGCAGCTACAAAACCCACCCCTTAAAATTGCAGCTGCAAGAGGCCAAAGAGAAATTAAATAAGAGAAAAAGTGATAAAACTGAAAATGTAATGTTAGCTGCAGCTCAACCTGTTCCTCCTGCTGGAGCTGCATCTCCAGCAGCACACACCCCTATGTCTGTGCCACCACCTTTGACTGATCAGTGGCAAGGAGGGGGGTTACCCCGTCCTCAACCCTATCCATTTTACAGGTACTGTGGCCCCGGTCGTGAAGGCGGATGGCATGTTGGTGGTCAGTGTGGTCTTGGTGGATGGCGTG
Source organism: Crenichthys baileyi (assembly GCA_036173005.1). Lineage (NCBI taxonomy): Eukaryota > Metazoa > Chordata > Actinopteri > Cyprinodontiformes > Goodeidae > Crenichthys > Crenichthys baileyi. The sequence goes on from JAHHUM010000595.1 coordinate 604,060, forward strand.
GAGCACCCAGAGGAAGGGGTGGAGCCAGCAGCGCACTGGGAGATGTCTGCTACAACTGCGGTCAGTCTGGACATTGGGCACGTGCCTACCCCAACTGGGGGTCACAGCAGGGAGTACCAGGACTTACTTAATGCAGGTATGGCACCTCCCCCACCCCTGCAGGGCCAGTATCCACAGATGGGTGGACACCCGTCTTACAGTCCATACTGACACAACCCTGAGGAGGACCTAGGCAGCATGGGCACGGCAGACCCCATATTGCCTGCAAAGGTGGGAGGGAACTGTCTGAATTTTTTAGTGGACACTGGAGCAATTCCACCATAACACAACAACCTCCTAAACCACTGCTCTCTACCAAGACTGTTTCTGTGATGGGCTTCTCAGGGGCTGCACAAATTCTGCCTGTGACTTTACCACTTCCTGTTCAGATTGGGACTCAGAGAGTAACTCACCCAGCACACCTGTTAATTTGCTGGGCAGAGACTTATTAGTGAAGCTGGGAGCATCAGTGCTGTGTGGTACTGATGGGTTTAACGGTAAATTTTTCCCAGAGGTTTCCCCTTTTTGGCATGTTGACAAATGCTTCAGCATGGACATTATTTTTTAAAGCCAGTTGCAGAGGAATATGCTGATATCTACGGGGGGACTGTTGACCAAAACCTTCTTCTCCAAGCAGCATTTTCTCTGTGTATCAGCTGTGGAAAACCCCTGGATTCAAAGTCTCTGCCCCTACCCCCTCTCCGCCTGATCCAACCCATGTCACTCTGTTCTAACCCCGGGTTGTCAAACTGAATGGAAACCAGGATTTTTTTTTTAAATGAAACAGCAGAAGGTAGGACATGGTTTATTTCATCCAAAAAATATTTATGTAGCCCCCAAGGGGTGGCTGTAACAGTTGTTTAAAACACCTGAACACGCAGAATGGTTTTTAATGTCAGATGAAGGTTTTTCCCTCATTTTTCCTTTCTTTACATCCTGAAACCCAAGCTAAGGAATTGGGAGGAGTGGTAAAGCGCTCTCTGGCGGCTGGGCACTGGCAGGACACCTCAGTCACCAACTTAAGGTATTCTAAAAGCACAGAGACATACTGTATAAAATGTACAGCTACTGGTGAAGTCCTGTTGCAGCATGAGATGCTCACACGTCATCATGGAAGAGAAAAAAACAGATAATCCTGAAGCTGCAGCTCTTCTGCAGCGCCTCCCCTCTCAGTTATGGGCTGAAGGGCCCACAGATGTAGGACTAACCCCCTGCGCCCCAGTCTCTTTTCAGGTTGCATCTCCCTTGCCTATTTGGGTTCCACAGTATCCACACAAACAACAGGCTCAGGAAGGCATCAGAGACACCATTGAAGGCCTGGTGGCGGCAGCCGTGTTAGAACCCTCAGTTTCAGCATGGAACACACCCATCCTTCCTGTAGAGAAAAAAGGTACTGGAAAATACCGCATTGCACATGATTTAAGAGCAATAAATTCAGTTCTGGTGACTCCTACTGTTCCTGTCCCAAATCCCTATGTTGCTCTCTCCAACATTGAACCTTCACAGCAGTGGTACACATGTATTGATCTAGCTAATGCATTTTTTTATTTGCCATTAGCAGAAGAGTGCAGAGACATTTTTTCTTTCACCTATTGTGGGGAGCAGCTGCGCTACTCCCGTCTGCCACAAGGGTTCGCCCTTTCCCCAGGTTTATTCAACCAGGTTTTGAAAGATGTGTTACAGACTTGCCCCCTACCACAGAACATGAATTTAATTCAGTACGTGGACGACGTACTACTGGCAGCATCTACAGCGGAGCCTGTTTGCAGTCTAACAGAACTCGTGCTGAGACATCTGCATAAACATGGATTCAAGGTCAGTAAAATAAAACTAAAAATAAAAGGAAGCAAGTTTCCTTTTCCTGGGCAGAGTTTTTTAACCCCCGGGAAAAGCACGAGCATGTCAGGGTTCACATAAGCAAAGTATTTTAAAACACCCAAAAACCTCTTAGGGTGAAAGAAATGCTGTTTTTTTTGGGCTCACAGGCTACAGCAGGAACTACATCCCAGGGTTACCCCGATCTCACACAGCCCCTCAGAGACCAAAGCAGAAAGGGCATGCGCAATCTCAACAGTGTCCTTTTAATTGGACACAGGAAGCCAAGGAACCTTTTTTTGGTTTAAAAGCAGCTTCTCTCCAACGGGGGAACGCAGACTACACCACACCATTTTTTTTGGATGTTTTTTAAAACAAAATTTCCCAAGTAAATGGAAATTTTTGTTTCAGAAAAAAAGGGGGAGAGAGGAGAGTGCTGATGTACTTTTTCAGTAGTGATGGATAACATGGAAAAACCCAAACCCCAATGCACACAAAAAATGCAGGGGGGTTTGGGAAAAATTTAAATTTTAAAAAATCAGCTCACTTAGTGATGGGACCCCCTCTGAATGTTTTAACAACCCCGTGTGGGGGCACATATTAACTCCCCAAGGTTTTACCATGACAGCTCTGAGACAACACAGGCCCCAAACCCAAAACCTGGAGGCCCCAAACATAACCTACACTCACGAGGGAATAAAACATGGGGGATGGAAATAACACAGGGGGAACCACATCAATGGAAGAGCTGGTTAGCAGGGAAGAAAATGTAAGACCAGATTTAGAAGCCAGCCCCCTTGAGGGACCACAGGTGAGACAGCTGTTCACAGATGGTTGTTGTTTTAGGCATGATGCAGAAGGACTGAAGGCTGCCCCAATCAGCACAGAGAGCAGAAGTTATGGCAGTAATAGCTGCACTCAGACTGACAGAGGGGCAGGAAGTGAATGTGTACACAGACTCCGCCTCCTCAGCAGGAGCCGTTCATGTGGAACTCTGTCAGTGGGGTTGAGAGCAGGATTTTTGACAGCTGGAGGAAAACCTATAAAAAAATGAAGCAGAAATGAAAGAGCTAGCAGAAGCCTTTTTTTGTTACCAGCAAAAGTAGCAGTGATCAAATGTAAAGGACATGACACCAGTGATTCAGAAGTAGAAAAGGGAATCAGGCTGCTGACCATTCTGCCAAGATAACAGCAGGTTATATTGGCTCAGATGATGATGGTGACTGAAGAGGAGGAAGTGAGAGAACATTTGACCTTAAGAGAGAGTAGTTGGAGCTGCCAAAACAGAGCAGCCCCTGAGGAGAAGAACATGTGGAGGATAAGAGGAGCTACAGAGCAGTCAGGATTTTGGAGAGGACCCAATGGTAGGATGGGGTTTTCCCTTTTTCCCGGGCTTAAACAGGAAATTTTTTTTGAGGCACATGGAGAGGGACATTTTGGAATTAGACAGATGCTGGGGGAAATTTAAGGAGTGGGGGGCATCCTTTTTTTGGACAGACATGGTGAAACACTTTTTTAAAATGCTTTACAGTGTGTAGGCAAATTTAAACAAAAGAAAACTTTGACACTGTTGCAGGGAAAATTTCCTTTAAATCACAAGACCAGGAAAGGAAAAAAATTATTGACTACACAGACATGGTGCAGTCAGTGAGAAGGTTTTTCAGATATTGCTTGTGTGTGTGGATGCTTTGACACGATGGCCAGAGGCATGGCCAGCGAAAAAAGAAGATAGTAAAACTGTGGTTAAATGTCTCATTAAACATTACATTCCCAGACACGGGTTTCCTGAAAATATAAGGACTGACAGTGGAACCCATCTGAAGCACCAGGAGCTGCAACAGGTGGAGTCCAGTTTGGGGCTGAAACACAGGTTTGGCACGGTGTATCACCCTCAGTCCCAAGGAAAAGTTGAAAGAATGAATCAAAACCTGAAAAACAAATTGGCTAAAATCTGTGCAGAGACCAAATTATCATGGGTTGTTGCATTACCTCTTGCTTTGATGTCAGTCAGGTGTTCAGTGAACTCGACCACAGGATAAACTCTATACGAGCTGGAAACTGGGAGGAGTTTTCCGGGACCACGAGGAGCAGTTCTGACATCTACAGGTGATATACAGAATCTGTCACACAAAAACTATTTTTCTCAGCTACAGACTGTGGTGGAAACCTACAACAAAGTTCTGGGAGCTGAGAGATCTACAAGGGAACCAACAACACCCCAGATCAAGTGGGTGTGGTTGAAAGTCATCAAGCGGAAGTTTTTGGAGCCAAGGTTCACAGGACAATACCAGGTGATCGAGAGGACATCCCACGCAGTGAGGCTGAAGGGCAAAGGAGACACAAAGTTTCATTGGAGCCAGTGCGCCGAGGCACAGGAACCAGGGAGACCCCTGGAGGAGACTGTAGGAAACACAGCTCCATCACAAGGGGCAGAATAATCCCCTGAGCTGTAGTCTACCTTAGTTGTTGAAGAAAGAAGACCAACAGACACCAGCGCACAAGATGTCACCTGTATAAGGGACCAACGAACAGCGAGACTGCGCCACCCAGAGGACGAAAGGACGAGAGAAGACAAGAAAAAATAAAATAAAATGAAATTTTCATTTATGCTTTTTACACTTAACAAAAGTTAGATTTTATATGTTATTGAATTTTCACTCTTTTATTATATTCATCTATTGTTGTGCTTACTGTTCAGGGGCCATAAGGATTGTAGTGATTGGACCCAGACATTGTTTGCCTTTTAATTAAGGAACCCAGTTAATTAATAGGACTGAGAAGACATCCCTGCTGAGGATCAGAAGGTTTTAAGCACCCTGAGACTACAGAAGCAGGAAATGCAATAGTCCTCAGGCAAAAGGTGAGGAGTGGCTTAGTTTATCAGGGAGGGAGGAAGGCTCCCTCCCTAATAAACTAAGTCACTCCTGTGCCTCACCTTGGATGGAGTAAGGGGGAGTCTGGTTTAGTCTCTAGAAGTAGAATGGGAGGCAGATCCTTTAGTTACCAGGCTCCTCTCCTGTGGAACCAGATCCCAGTTTTGGTCCGTGAGGCAGACCCCCTGTCTCCTTTTAAGGCTAGGCTTAAAACTTTCCTTTTTGATAAAGCTTATAGTTAGAGTGGCTTAGGTTATCCTGAGCTATGTTCCTTATTTTTGCCTCTGTCTTCTTTCCTCCCTTTTGGATGGAGTAAGGGGGAGTCAGCTTTAGCCTAAACCGACTCAGTTATGGTTGAGGTGCAAAAAAACCCCCATTTCTGCTAACCTGTATGGGCCCCTCTTTTTCCCCAATAGTTATAATCAATCTGAAAGAGAGAGGTATCCCCAATCGTTGTTTTGGTTTTTTAGTATAACAATGGCCATCAGTGGGCTCTCGATGGACAAAACTGTCTAATTTTAAGGCTAAGGCTTCAAACTTTTCTTTTTGATAAAGCTTGTAGTTGGAGTGGCTTTGGTTATCCTGAGCTACTTCTGTAATTTCTTATTTAGGCTTAGGCTGCTGGAGGACATAATGACCACTTTTACCCCCCTTTTCGCTACATTCTCACACTACTCTCCAATTTTTGCATTATTTGCTGGGGGGGTTATTTTAGCTTTTTAAATTTTGTTCTCTCTCTTTTCTCTTTCCTAGAAGCTAACACCTGGCCTGACTCTGTGTCTACCTGTGACACCTTTTGGAGAGGGGCCCCCGGGGGGGCCGAGCTTCTGCTGGCAACAAATTAATGCTCACCCTCTACCGATGATCCCCCGGGCCCTTGTCTTTTAGTGTTTAAAAACCCTTTTTTCCTCCTAGACATGGCGATTGACTGAGCTTTTACTGTAACTAATTATATGTGCCTCTCTTTCAGACTCTAACCTAAAAAACTGGCTCAGAGTTTATATGTTCTTTCTCTCTAGGTGAAAAACTAAAAGGGAGCTACATCCATTATCAAATTTACTTTTGCTTCCCATGAAAAGTACCCCCTGAATCAGTGCTTCCTTTTTTCCTTTTTTTGTCTTTTTTTTCTCTGTTCTTTCTCTAACCCCAGTCGGTCGTGGCAGATGGCCCCTCACACTGAGCCTGGTTCTGCTGGAGGTTTCTTTTCCTGTTAAAAGGGAGTTTTTTTCTCCTACATGCATGCTCAGTATGAGGGATTGCTGTAAAGTCAAAAACCAGTGACTGTCCATTGTCTCTACATGCCCCACCGGGAGGAGTGAATGCTGCAAGTCACGGGGGGTGACTGGATGCAATCTGCTGGGTTTCCTTAGACAGGAAAAAAATTTTTTATCCAATTTGAAAAAATAACTCTGACTGCACTGTCCAATGGTTTGGACTAATTGGGAAGTATGTACCTGACTTTTGTGTTTTTGAATTGGGGCTATAAAAAATAAAACTGAACTGAATTAAAGTTTTGATAGCTAGAAAAAACCCTTTAAAGTAGCCTCTAGTATTATAACACAATGAGGGTTTATTATTCAAGGGGTTTAAAACTTTGCAGGTGTTTTTTGTCTGTACGGTGAGAACCTGCAGTGTATTGGGGAGGCATGGTACTCCTCTCTGTGCTGACCGAAACTTCTGATAACTATTCCACCCGAAACTTCCTGAAGACGTGTGGGAAGCAATTCTTAATTAAATGATGAAATGTACCTCTTTTTTTATGCTTGTTGCTGGGGGGAACATCCACAGATAGAATGATTGTGTATGTAACTGAAAAAAAAGGTGCTGCCACAACAACGTGGGGTATATGGCGGAGTGAAGTGCAGCCCCAGTCAGACAACCCACAGAGGTTTTCCCGGTACCCGTGTAAGTTTTGATGTCTCCCCTCTGAATTCAGATTGGTTTTAATAAAAATTTGGAAACGTACAACTGATCTCTGACTGAGGATTGTCCTTTGGGGGGGGCCAAATAAAAAAAGCAAAAGAAAAAAGGTGTAAGGAAATTAATCTGACAATATTATTTAATATTTTAATATTAATATTTTTTAAAAATATTTTCGGTCTGTTAAGGGTTGTCCTGTGAATACCAGCCCAGTAAAGGCAATGGTATTGGAAAAAATAGAAAGGTGTGAGACGAGCTCTGACATTATTGAACAGCAAAACTCTGTAACACATGGAATGAATTCACCAAATTTTTTTAAAAACAATAATTTATTAACAAAAAAAAAGTCAACTCAAAGTCAAACATATTTAAAATCAAAAACCCCTTTACTATGCTAAAAAACCCAAACTAAACTACCAAAGGGCAAATTTAAAGAAAAAAGGAAGACAAAAGGGCTATGTACAATAAAAAACAAGTTGATAAAAGATGATTAAAAAAATCATGACCAAAAGTGAGAAAACATTACCATCCCAATGTTTATTTTGAGAACCCAAGGATTATCTTGAAAAATCTGGGAATGAAGTTAAGTTAGTCCTTGGAAAACCAACTTGGGCAATAATCAGCATACCTTTAGACAACCTTAAACAATGCAAGATAAAAAAAATATTATTTTAATAAAATAATTTTTTTAAAGAATGATCTGCTGAAAAAAAACCAACCTTCTGGATGACTAATTCTCAACGGTGCCCAATTAGCTGCCTTTATTTATTGAAAAAATATTTAAAAATTAAAATTATTAAGGCAATATTTGGAAAAAGAGCCGAATCTTTCTGGAGAAATGGGGCTTAATGGTATTTACTTAGTTATCAGATTTAGTAAAAAAATGTTTAGGGACTATTATTCACTAGCTTGAAAACTAAACCTTTCGGGTTAAAATATCTGTAGCAGCTAGCACGTGTTCTTACCAGTTAGCAGTTGAGCTAACAAAAAAAAGCTGATAGCTTAGCTCCAGATTCCCACACACACCCTTTTAAAAACCCCCGTCAATAAAAGGGTAAAAATGCATAAGCGCGGACGGCGCTTTTATGAGCAATTCTCCTGTTCTTAAAATCCCCCTTTTTAAAAAAAAGTTTGTCTTAACTTTAAAAACACACAAACACAGAACACAAACTGAGCACGGGTGCTGCAGACAGCCTGCTAGCACTATGATAGGGGAGTTTCACACAAACAAATTCATAAAAAAAAAACGTTTAGATCATTTCATCCTAACTGTTTTTTTCTGCCCAAAACCTAACCCTCATGAACCGGTGAGGAAATTTTGTCCCAAAGGGCGAAGTTTGAAAAAACGTCCACAGTCAACAAGCTTTTAGCTTTCCCCAGCTAACCTGAACCTCCGGAGCTGTGGCTTGAAAAAACGGCTCGTTCTGTCCCTCAACCAGTTTGGTTCGTTACCATAACCACGGTGATGGGGGCCCTTTTGGGTCCTTCCTTCAGACTCGGCTTGTAGAAACAGCTTCTCTGCTGGGGATTTCTCTGCGACACATTTTCTGCAGGTTTGGGGAAGAGAAAGTAAACAATGCTTATACCTTAATTTCCCCTTCTTTATGAATGAAATCACCGGGTACACAAACAGTGCTTAACTCATACTTAACTTTGCATATGATCGCGTGATCGTATGACACTCTTGGATCCAGTTTGAAGAGTTTATGTCTTTTTGCCAGCAAAAGAGATTAGCGTGCTTGTCCCCCCTATCCGGTCCCTCTGGAAGGCCGTGTGGAAGAGGGCGAATGTAGCAACAGCTTTGCTTTTATTTGGGTATTGACGTCACAGGAAGTCCGCAGTTATCCTGTTTTTGGCTGTGCCGGAAGAAGGTTAATGCACTTTATTTTGAAAACTCCAGAAAAGTGTATATCGGAGTTTTAATGTTGAAATCCATGGCTGTAGGTCCCAACAGAGGTGAGGAGTAATGTAAGAGTTAACGGACGGCCAGTAAAGTTTTCCTACCTCGACACTGCCCAGAATCACTCTGAAGCAAGTAGGATCTCAGCCTGGAAAACCAGCAAAAAATATATTTGTCAGCTTGCTGTCTAAAGTTTACACAGTTCTTATTATTCTGATTTGATGGTTGATTAGATTGATGGTTTTGATTGGTTTTTGCTCAGGACGTCATCTGCAGCAGTGAATTATGGGTAATATACTACGGCGGAGTCCGCTTAGATGTGCACTTAGCCGAAGTGTGGATTAAGGGCACAAAGGGGGCAGGGCTAAGGACCACTCTGGAGAAAATTGGGACACAAAACGCACTCGAACCCATCAACTGGAACAAGCAATTCAGGGACACAAGGGTGGAAGTGCGAGTAGCGCTTATGTACCAAATTCCTGAATTTTACCAACCAAATGGAAGCCAGACAGGAGAGAGTTCTGGTGAATTTCATAATAAAATCAACCCACCAAAATAACTTGACTAGTGTAAACCAAACGACAAAAAAAACGAGGAAACGGAGGCCTATTTGAGAATAAAAAAGGATAGTTATGCTCAGGGTAACAAGTTTTGACGTTCTGTCTATGTTCAACAAATCGATCATGGAGAGACAATTCCGCATGCTGGCAATACGACTGGAAAATATTCACCAGAGTGACTGGTTCACCTCCATAGATCTCGAAGACGCATATTTTCACAAATAACTGTGTTTCGCCTTTCAGGTAACCCCATATCAATACAACCGCCTGCCGTTCGGACTTCGGTAAAGTTAGAAAGATATTCACAGATTCGGCTTTTCCGGCTCAATAACTCATCAGCGGAACATTGCCTCTACAAAACCAACATCTCTCTGCAACCACAGCAAGACAGACAGTGAGCTACAATCGTATTTTCCTCAAAACGAGCTCACCACCGCGCTGGTAGACTTGCATTGTCCCCCCTTATGCAGAGCTCGCTGTCCCCAATGCGCAGGGGCCGTCTGCAAATTTGCAAACACCAGAAAAATATGATGGGAAATGTTCAATAAAGTCGCCAAAGGAGAGGTGTATTTTTCTTAAAATCATTGTATGTGTTAATGTGATCTCACGTTTTTCCATACTATATTTTTGGATTGGAAATTTAATACTGATAAAAAAAAAAATTGAATTTCCCAAAGACTGTAAACCAAAATAGCCAAATATTCAGTAAAATAAGTATAAAATGGTCAAAACATCACTATAGCATGTTTTGGTTGTGCCAACAAACTCATGTACCTTCATCTTGATCATACTACAAAACTCTTATTTTTTAGAGAAAATGTGCTTAAATAGAATTTTTTTGTCATTTTTTACCAGTAAAATATGCATAAAATGGTAAAAAAACTTCACTATAGCATGTTGTAGTGCCATCAAACTCATGACACACAGAGAGCACCCTCATCTTGAAATTTTTTAATAAACATAACATTGCCTTTTTTTTGATGCAGACTTGCTTATACTGATAATAAATCTGTATTACAACCCAAAAAATTTTAAACTGTTCCTTTACTGTTTGCAGTTTTGTCACAACCTGAAAAAAACTCAACATTACATCTTTTGAGTTTTAACAAATTTTATTTCCCCCACTATCAAAAACATAAATCATTCTGTATTTTGGTTACAGTCAGCAAAGTTTATCTAGAACCTCTCTAGTTAGTGCAACAAAACACAGTGCCAAAAGGGGGGTCTTTTTTTTTGGGCATCTGTGCTGGTTGTCATCTCGATGCATTCAATGTGAACCCTCGCTCACAGGTTTCACTCTGTATCTACAACTGGGGATAAACATGTTTATTTTGTTAAACCTTTTGATATGAAGAAACTCATAGAGAGTAAAATATTGTTAGGCACTGCAGTTTAAATGTATTATTGTTTTTTTAAAAGTTAAAATTGATGATATTAATCTATTAAAACCTTTTTTTTTCCCAAAAAAGGGCAGCAATGACAGGATGGAGCAGGTTCCCCATTTTCCACAGAAGGAGCAGAACATTTTCCCCTTTAATCTTGAAAAAAACAAAGAGTATAAAATAACCTATGATTATTATTAGTTTTACAAAAGAAATAAAATGTTTAAAAAACTAATCTTTCATTACCTGATCCTTTGAGAATTTCTTCTGCCATGTCTTGTCTGAGTTTTTTAATATATCTTTTAGATGATTCAGTGTGGAAGTTGCTGGTTCAATGTTGGGAAATTCCATCACCATTATCTTGAGTGTCTGTATGAAAGCCAAACAAGCACATGCATTATGTTTTGATCCCAAACTGAAAAATATTTATTTATCAACAATATCAAAAATGGTGTGTATAAATACCTCCATGACAAAAACCCCACAGCTGGTTTCATCTTTTTGGAAGGGGGGGTTATCGTTCCGGGCTGGCCACTTGATGTTTAAACCCCGTTTCCTTTGCCAAGTCTATTCCGGGGGCATCTTGAATTTTGTCCATGGGGGGAATCAAGCATCATTTTTTTGATTTACCAAGGTTTGTATTGTTCTGCGGTGTAAAATGTCAGTTTTTTAAAAAATACTGAAAAACAATTACTTTAAATCTGTAGCCAGCCTTCATGGAGTCCACAGCCTCATTTTAGAACCTTTGCAGAGGATCGAACCCCCAAAAAATGTGGTTTTCAAAGAGCATGTAGATAACTGTTTTCGAAAAAGGTGCATATCACTTTAAAAACAATCATATTCAAAAAGTAACAGAAAAAGGGGAACAATGTTATATAAAACACATAGTATTAATTAATACACCATTGTACTTTTTTGAAATCAACGTTTTTAATCAACTTTGAAAAAGTATCTAAGAAGCAGTGTTTTTACAGTGATAGTACAATTATGGTTACAAGTCATGAAGGAAAAATGTATAAAAAATTGTACTTAATATTTGAGGATTGGAAAAAACTCTCCATATATTCTGATACACCTAATATTAAACTAATAAAAAAGATCACTTTAAAATAGAAATGAAGACCCAAAGGCCCCACATTTAAAATGTAAAATAATGTCTAAAATAAACCCCAAAGTAAAACTTGGTCATTTAAAATGGATAAAATGGCACTTCTCAGATCTGTTACTGCTTTTTTGCTCCTCAAAAATATAACACATTTTTAATTTATTCTGTTTTTTTTTGTGGATTTTTTATGCCTTTAATCAGAGAAAGAACAGTAGATAGAGTGAGAGACAGGGTGAGAGTGGGGAATGACGTGCGGGAAGCAGGCCATAGGTTGGGCTTGACCAATGTGGGGGCAAATGTCATGGGGCGTGACCTAGACCGCTTTTGACCCCTCCGCCCTTATGGGCCAATATTGAAACTTACATTATATAGTTATTTATGTTAACTTTAAATTTATATAAAAAGAACTATGCAATAGCAGTATGGGTAACCTTAAAGAGCAAATTGAAAGAGTCAGAAGAAATACACAATAATAAACTCACCACAAACTTCCAGTGCAAAATTTTTTTTTGACCAAAGCCAATGATTCCATCATAGTCATCAAATGTAACCTGTAAAAAGGGGTTTTGAGGAAAATATTTTTTTAAATTTTTTTTGTGAGAAGACAAGGGGTGAAAAATGGATTCTATCGACAAAATGATTGAGAGAAGACGTATTATTAAAAGGGAATATTATCGTTTAAAACCCTTAGGACCATCAAACACAAGAATATTTGTACAGAAAAAATTTAACCCCCAATTGCAAAACAACATATTGCATCTTATTCTAAAAAATTAAGCGTTTAACTCACTCTTTTTTTAAACCCTTGCCTGGCCACCTGCTCTTTTTGGCCATATAATATTGCACCCATGACATAGTGGTTTTAAATTGGGAAAAATTGGGCCCGGGAAATACCCTTTGCATTGAGGATGATTTTTTTTTTATAAAAACTTTCAATTACCTTTTTTAAAGAAAGTTTAGGAAATTAATTAGGACACATGCCTAATGATTATCAGAATAAAGTCTAATACAGCATGTTTCAATACAGTGGAAAATAGATTTTACTTCATTCATTCATTCATCTTCTATCCGCTTATTCCATTGTGGGTCACGGGGAAGCTGGTGCCTATCTCCAGCGGTCTATGGGTGAGAGGCAGGGTAGACCCTGGACAGGTCGCCATACACAAAGACAAACAGGACAAACAACCATACACACACACTCGTTCACAGCTAAGGGCAATTTAGAGAGACCAATTAACCTAACAGTCATGTTTTTGGACTGTGGGAGGAAGCTGGAATACTTGTTGAGAACCCACCCATGCATGTGGAGAACATGCAAACTCTATGCAGAAAGAGTCAAACCCAGGACCTTTTGTTGCAAGGCAACAGTGCTACCAACTGCACCACCGTTAAACTTTTAAACAACAATACGTTTTTTATTTAAAGTAAAACTCCATACTGTCTTACAAGGAAATCTAGTTTGAAACATTTGCAGCACAATATGAAAAAGGCACTGTTTTAACACATAAAGAAGCTTTCCTCTCCTATGAAAAGTTCATAGAACTCTGGAATTCCCTGTGTCTGAGCGTTACCTTCTGCCTCTGTTCATCATTTTTCACAACAGCCACAACAACTTCACTTGGCTTAATGGTCCAAAGATACTCAACCTATATGACAAACAACACTGTTGTAGTTTTATACTGTACTCACCAAGTCATTTTAAGGTAACTTTTTCAAAACTCTGTCACTGCATTACAATGATTCACTCGCTACCTTTTAAAAGTTCAGGATGTTAAATTACAGTGAATAGAAATATTATCAGCTGCTATATATCTGTGCAAATTACCTCCATTGTTGGCTTGGCCCCATTACTCGTGGCTGTGTTGCTGCTGCTCTTCCTGTCCTTGCTCTTTTGTCCTTTGCCAGTGTTTTTGGCTGATTTTCCTCGTTTTGGAACAGGAACAGTGGAAGGAGTTGAGAAGTATGAGGAGCTTCAAGTACGGGGCTTGTCCCCATCTCTCTTTGCCCAATCTTCCTGGGATTGTGCATTGTCTTTGGAGATCCCTTGTTTGAGGAGCAACTTTTCAGAGAGGTTATGACACATGATTTGTTCTCTGTACCTTCCTTGTAGAGTCCCATACATTTTTTGGATGAATGTCGCTGGTGTCAGCCGTCTCTGTTTTTTTAGTATTGATTTCTTGATGATACCAAACCATCTCTCAACATGGCAGTTTGTGTCCCTGGTTTTCTTTTGGTCAAAGTTATTTTCATCCTTGTCTGAGGCATGCCGTTTCAAATCTCACAACAACAGACCACACCAGAGAGGAAAAATTCCAAGGTAGTGTTCAAAAAAGAGGTCAACTATCCCAGGGCAATAATATGGATTTCCATTTTGTTTAGTTTGGACATCCTCTTTTCCAAGGTCACTTAGTACCTCCTCCAGAACCTCCTTGAATTTGCTTGTGAAGGGAGATCTGCCAATAATTGTGCAGGCTGCTCTTTTTTCTTCATCACCTTCCTCCTGCGCTAGTTGGCTGTCCTCCAACTTTTCTGTCTCGACCATGTCAGGTGTCTTGCCTTTCTGTATTAGTTCCTGCATGACTTTCAGGTTGAAAAGGACAGTTCTGCTGTTGTGTTTCCTGCAAAAAAACACTGCATAGTGACCGGAAAATATTGAGGGCGTCAGTCAGTGAAGTTGTTTTGCAACCTGGCAAATGCAAAGGTTGCAAAAGATTTCAAACTTTTATCGTCTGTTTTTCTTCCAATGGAATGAGCAACCGCTTTTAACACATGTGCAGAGCACATGTGTAACACAGTGAACTTCATCTCTTTCGATGTCATCTGTCCTGAACATATAGTGAAAGCCCTGTCCAGGTAGCTGAAAATACTTTCCTTGTTGAAGGCCAGAAGAATACTACTTATAAGTGCCCAACTGTAGACAGTTTCAACCTGATTAACTTTGAACTTTGTGTACTGTGACAGGTATCGCAGAAACTGCATCAGCCAGAATGTGATGGGTGGTATTGAGTGTTCAGTAGTGAGTATCTCACAGACTGGAAGGGGAGGTGCACCCTGACCACCAGGAAGAGTGAGGGAATAATAAAGAAATCTCTTGGTCTGCCCAGGAACTTTGGATGCGACATTACCAGTAGCATCTAGGTACAAGGCCAGTGGGGTTTTCTTTCTCAGATGTTGTACAAGAATGTTGATTACAGTTTCTGTGTACATGTGTACACCAAATGGATCAATTTGTAAGTGCTGAATGTAACCAGGAATTCTGTGGAATTGAGTATCACATTCTTTGATGATTTTTTGTGTAAGGTACATCTCCATGAACAAATCATTGTGAATTTTTTTACTTTTGCTGTATTCTGACTTAATCACTTTCAGAACATTCTTGTTCATACTTCGGGTTATATTCCCAGAAATAAGTTAAGCAACAGGGTTTTTTTTGAGTTTGTTATAGAAAAGCTGGTTCACTCCCTTGCGTAGTGCCCTTGCGATCCTCTCTCTTCTTGTATATGCTGCTGGTCTAAATTGCCTCTCACCTTTCTTGTGTTTGATTTCACCCTTTTGTTGCACAGATATTTTGATTCCAGCATTCCCCATTGGTTTTCTTTTCATTCTAAAAAAGTATTTAGCACTACAGAAAGGAAAAGTACAAATAGCACTAATATTTAAATATGGGCTTTTGATTTTTTGGCTATATGTTGGTTTAATGTGCTGACTCTTGAAAGCAAGAGTACAACAGGGATTGTTTTTCCGGAAGTTGTTGTACAAAACATTGGTCCAAGGTCTTCTCAGTTTCATTGAACCTTTGGGCAGAAGAATTGTCTGCCGTTTATCTTGTTTAATTAAAATTGTGAACTTTTTTGTTACCGCTGGTAGCTTTCTCCAGTCGTCAATGTTTTCTGGAACCTGAGCCTCAGTTTGTACAGACTTTTTTTTTTGTTTTTCTTACTATGACATTGTCCTCTGCTTTTAAATGTATCTGTTCTGTCTTCTCCAGTTTATCTCCTCCAGTGTTTTGCAGGTCTGTGACATCTTCAGCTCTCATATTGCTCTGTTGTGTCTTTTCATGTTGGTCTTCTTCTGTGTTTTGCAGGTCTTCATCTATGACATCATCCTCTGCTAATAAATGTATCTGTTCTGTCTTCTCCGGTTTGTCTCCTCCACTGTTTTGCAGGTCTTTATCTGTGCCATTGCTGTCTGTCCTCTCCTGATCCTCTGTTTTAGTGTCTTCGAAATTTCCAAACACATTTCTGTTCTTTAATACATCTTTGGTTTCCTGTTCTTTTGAGTTTTTGTGTTGGGAGCTTATCAGATCCCTGACTCCTCTGCGATTTTTGGTCCAAACAACTCAGAGTCAATGACGGTTTTTTGGATTATCTGTACCAAATAGGGCAAATGACATTTCTGACCAGATTTCTGAGGAATAATCTGTCTTGACACCAGCTGCTGCAGGCTCGGCAACCATGGCGCGCTTTTGCTCTCGGGGGCTACGAGAATCACTGAGAGCTGTTCCTCTCAGATTCGGTCCAGGAGCCGCGGGATCAATGGAACTGGTGGAAAAGCATAAAGGAGCGTTTTCGGCCACGGGCTGTGAGCAATGGCGTCCACTCCTAACGGTGGATCCTCCCGTGGGCTCAGTTAGAACCACAACTGGCATTGTGCGTTCTCCCATGTGGCAAAAAGATCCACTGCTGCTTTCCCAAATCTGTTCCAGATCTGAACAATCAGCTCGGGGTGGAGACTCCAGTCCCCGGGACGAGGACCACCTCTGGACATGATGTCTGCTCCTCTGTTATAGACGCCGGGGATGTACACTGCTCTGATGGAGAGCAGGTTGATGCGCGCCCAGCACAGCAGCCGCCTGTTAATGTTCAGCAGCTGAGCCGAGCGCACACCTCTCTGGCGATTTATGTAGGCTGCTGCCACTCTGTTGTCTGTGTGGATCAGAACATGCTGATCCCGCAGCAGAGGAGCAAAATGCTGTGTCACCTTCCACACTGTGAGAAGCTCCAGCACGTTTATGTGGAGAGACATGTGGTCTGGCCACTGTGCTCCCACCGCCTGAGACTGACACGTTCCTCCCCATCCCGACAGGGATGCGTCTGTGAACACTGAGACGTGTGACGCAGGTCTGCTGAGGGAAACTCCCTCTGACAGGATGCGGGGATTTCCCCAGTGGGCCAGGTCAGGTCCCACTGAAGGAGGGACTGAGATCATCCGCCTCTTCTGACGCACAGGATCTATGCGCAGGCGGATGAACCATCTCTGAAGACGCCTCATATGAAGCAGACCCAGCGGAACAACCACGTGAGGCGCTGACATCATTCCCAGTAATCGCATAAGTGACAGAGCTGTCACTACGCTGTGAGGTTTGACACGAAGGAGAAGCGCTGACAGCGCGTCTGTTCTCGGCTGAGAGAGCCGGGCTCTCATTGTGGCTGAGTTTAGCTCCACCCCCAGATAAACGATCATCCGAGATGGGAAAACAGAACTTTTTTGCCAGTTTATTGAAAACCCCAGGACTGTCAAATGTGCGGCCAGTTTCATTGTCTGTGCCGCCGCTTCCTCTCTGGACCGAGCCAGCAAAAGCAGGTCGTCCAGATAAAAAAGGATTCTCGTTCCTGCCGAGCGCAGCGGCTGTAACGCCGTCTCCACACATTTGGAGAACGTGCGTGGGGCGAGAGAGTAACCAAACGGCAGGCGGTTGTATTGATATGAGATCCCCTGATAAGCGAAACACAGATATTTGCGGTGTTTCGGGATGATGGGGATGTGAAATTAAGCATCCTTCAGATCTATGGAGGTGAACCAGTTGTTCTGGTGAACGTTCTCCATCACCTGTCTGACTGTCAGCATGTGGAAACGTCTCTCCAAGATCGCTTTGTTGAACAGGGACAGATTGAGAATCGGTCTCATTCCTCCTGTTTTCTTGGGAACCAGAAAATACCGGGAATAAAATCCCGTGTTTTCCTCTCCGCGAGGAACCCTGGAAATGACGTTTTTTATCAGGAGTTCCTGCAGTTCTGACATGAGAGCGGAGCTCTGCTCCGGGGAGGACAAGACTGTCTCCAAAATCCCTCTGAACGGTGGAGGGTGTGACAGGAACTGCAGCGTGTATCCTCTGCTGATCAGTTTGTCCATCCACCTGCCCAGGGAACATACGCGCCGCCACTCTGAGTGATGCTCTGAGAGCGGGCGCGCATTTATCTGTGGTGCCGTGGTGCTCATGGATACGAGCCAGGCTAGAGCCCCTACCGCCGTTACCCGACTCGGATTCTGATCTGGGGTAACCCATGGGGGGCTCGGATCTAAAGGGCTGTAAACCAGCCTCACCAGAGGGATATTCACCCAGGCTCGCAGCTTAGTGTTGAGCGGGGGCATCACTGGTGCGCCGCTTCGTGGGGAGCTGCTGTTGTGCATCCTCTGTGATCTCACCCACTGACAGCTGGGGAGGACAGGAGGGAGAAAGCAGTGAGCGCGGCTCTACTGGAGCAGCATAGGATGTTCTCGTGGAGTCATGTTTGAGAACTGTGAGATTGTGGGGCCTCTTAAACGGCAATTTAAAAGGGACCGTCTCATTTGGAGTGGAGGATGTGTGTGAAGAAAGCACAGCGAGATCATACGATCTGGCTGAGACGGAATAAACCGGAAACTTGCTCTTAGAGAAATTTACGTGTTTTATTTCAAAACAATCAGTTTTACACACCCCCCCCCCACCAGTCATTTTTTAAATCTCCGCCGTGGCTCCTGCGGAGGGTTGGACCAGGCGCACGCCAACTGTCGACCTCTGCGCTGCTGCTGCGGCTGAGTAGACGGAGCAGTGGGCGGAAGAACTCTG
This sequence comes from Crenichthys baileyi, assembly GCA_036173005.1. Lineage (NCBI taxonomy): Eukaryota > Metazoa > Chordata > Actinopteri > Cyprinodontiformes > Goodeidae > Crenichthys > Crenichthys baileyi. Next base: position 622,483 of record JAHHUM010000595.1, read on the forward strand.
GGAGCTGCGGCAGCAGCCGTGGAGCGTCTCTGCTGATGCCGCTGATCATAGCGATCCCGCCAACGGCCGGTGGTATGGGAGGAACGGAAAGCAAAGCGATTAAGAGACCCATGTCTCCTGAACCGTTCAAGTTCCTCTTGAGAGGTCTGCATCTGGCCCAGCACGGACTGGAAATGAGGACAGCCCATCCGGACTGATCGGTCCCTCCAGTAACTCCCTCTTAAAATCTTCAGGGATGGAGGAGGAGAGCCGAAGCCACATCTGTCGCTGTAGCAGGATCTGCCAAGCAGCGATGCGGGAGGAGCACACAGCCGACGCCGCGCAGAGGTTAAGGATGGTGTCTGCGAAGTTGCAGAATTCCTCCAAATCTTCCGGAGGCAGCTCCATCTCCAGAGCTTTCTTGGAGATGGCGTAGGCCAGGAAGGCAGTGTTGTTCATCGCCGCAGCGACCTGAGCGGCACGCTGGTGGGAGCGATCTGTCAGCCTGGCCATGATCTGATCACTGGGGGAGGGGGGCACAGGCCGTCGTCCGACGCGCCGGGCCGACCTAACCCCAAAAACTGCCGACAGACTAGGTACCAGAGCAGGAACTGGGGAAAAACCCCTGATCCGTCAGGGACTCCACCCTTGTGATGGGTGTGAAGGCCAAGGTAGCGTGATCAGGACCGAGGCAGCCCTCGCAGATGGCATGCAGGTCATAGCCCATGATGTAGCCGGTATTGCAAGCCGGGCAAAGGCGGATAGTACCGACGCTAGCCATTGCTCTTCTTCCAGAAATCAGTGCTCTTAAGCTGTTGCTGAAGAAAAATGGGAGCCGTTTGTCAGGTCTCACCGTTATTTATACGGACCGGCGGGGGGCCCACACTCCAGGTGGGCGTGTACTAAAGTTTTCAGTGCTGCGCGCGAAGGGATAAACCCACTAGCGATAGCCTTAAAGGGCGAAGCCTATACGAAATAGAAACGGCGTTTTCTCAAATTAAGCAGGGCCCTGCCCACACTCTTCTTATCCAGTAACTTTAAACTCCAGCCACCCAATAAGAGAAGTAGAACTGCAGACCCCACTAATTCATAACAGATCAACTGTGCTAAAATGAGATCTGATGTTTCTTTCTGATAAATGTCATATATTCTGCAGCACTCAGTGTCAGTGTTTGCTTCTGTAATTATCTCAATATTAATTTTGATGTCTTTAATGTCAAAAGAAGAGAAAAAATACACAATAACTGTCTGAAACAAGTGAAGATCGACATGCAATTTTGAAATCCAAATTGTAGCCGTAATACTATTCTCCTCCACCAGATGGCACTCGCACGGAAGCTAGTCTACAGAAACGCTATCTGTGGACATTTGGTGGTTGTAATGTTATTAAATACAGAAAAGTGAATCTTGTATTCCATGTTTGCTGTTATTTTTCTATGACCAATTACGAGAAAGATTGTTAATCTATGAGTTGGCATGAATAAGAACCCTAAAATAGAAATTTTCTATCGCATTATTTTGTTTTTTATACAACTCAGAAAAGGTCCTAGTAAAATGATAAATACAACTATCTGATGTTCAATAACACAACTATTTTTTACATTTTTACTAATATAATGACCAACTCCCATATCTCATTACTGGAATTATCATGTTACACATTTTCAATCAAAGCAAGAAGGCCCAAAAAGGCATGCACCTGCAGTTCCTTCTGCGTGTCACAGTCCTAAATAATTATCCAGGCGCTCTTTATCTTTACTCATACATGTCTCTCAAAGTGCAGATACAATAATAAGATGAAAAAGAAACTGATCAAAATACTTAACATAGGAAAAGATAATGTAGAGGTATTTGCAGAAGTTCTCTTCCTAGAAGCTACACTTGGCCTGACTCTGTGTCTACCTGTGACACCTTCTGGAGAGGGGCATCGTCCAAGCTTCTGCTGGCCACAACTTAATGCTCACCTTCTACAGATGATCCACATGGCCCTGTCTTTCAGTGTTTAACCCTTTCTCTCTCCTAGATATATCAATTGACTGAGCTTTTATTGTAACTAATTATATGTGCTCTCTTTCAGACTCTAACCTTGAAAACTGGCTCAGAGTTATATGTTCTTTCTTTCTAGGTAAAACGACTAAAGGAGCTACATCCATTAACATTTACTTTTGCTTCCCATAGAAAGTACTCCTGGATCAGTGCTTCTTTGTTCTCTCTGTGTTTCTGCTCTGTTCTCTCAAACCCCCAGTCGGTCGTGGCAGATGGCTGCTCAAATTGAGCCTGGTTCTGGTTCTGCTGGAGGTTTCTTCCTGTTAAAAGGGAGTTTTTCCTCTCCACTGTCGCTACATGCATGCTCAGTATGAGGGATTGCTGCAAAGTCAACGCCAGTGACTGTCCACTGTCTCTACATGCTCATCTGGGAGGAGTGCCTGCTAGAAATCTCTGACTCGATGGAATCTGCTGGGTTTCCTTAGATAGAAAAACTTATCCAGTTTGAATAAATAACTGAATCTGACTGCACTATTCAATGATTAGGATTAATTGGAATGTATGAACCTGACTTTTGTGAAGTGCCTTGAGACAACATGTGTTGTGAATTGGTGCTATATAAATAAACTGAATTGAATTTCTGGCAGAGGATGGAGTTCTTCTTGACAATGAATGTTTTCAAGATGTAACAGCAAAACATTACGGATATGTACCATTTTTCTGTTAGGTTAATACCTATAAAGTATTTTATTGTTGCAATATGGTTAAAACTCAAAGTTAGGCATTATTCTTATGTTTACGATGCATATATTAGGACTTCATTTCAGGTGAAACTTTAGAATTGTTTGACCGAAGCTGCACATATGTTACAAGACATGTGGTGAGGAGAGTATGCATTGTGTTTTAAGTGTCCAAGATTTTTACATGCAAACTAAAACGTCTGGTAAGAGAAGCTCCACTTGGACGAGCACTATTTGATGTTGACAGAGTTCCAATCATGCAAAAGGCTGAAATCTAAACACTGCAAGCTATAGGGGAATCGGTTTCCGAAGCAAGCAACGGATGTTATGTGTGTAATACATCGGTGGCACAGCCTCCTGCGTCAGGGCGGCAAGAACGTATATATTCTGTAACGTATATGGTCATTGGCAAGATCCATAGAAAGCTACCAATGCACCTTTGATTGAAAAATTGGACAAAATAGTGACCAAAGAAGGCAATTAAGAGACTGGTAGAGGATGGAGTTCTTCTTGAAAATGAATGTTTTCAAGATGTAACAGCAAAACATTACGGATATTTCCCATTTTTCTGTTAGGTTAATACCTATAAAGTATTTTATTGTTGCAATATGGTTAAAACTCAAAGTTAGACATTATTCTTATGTTTACGATGCATATATTAGGACTTCATTTCAGGTGAAACTTTAGAATTGTTTGACCGAAGCTGCACATATGTTACAAGACATGTGGTGAGGAGAGTATGCATTGTGTTTTAAGTGTCCAAGATTTTTACATGCAAACTAAAACGTCTGGTAAGAGAAGCTCCACTTGGACGAGCACTATTTGATGTTGACAGAGTTCCAATCATGCAAAAGGCTGAAATCTAAACAATGCAAGCTTTAGGGGAATCGGTTTCTGATGCAAGCAAAGGATGTTATATGTGTATTACATCAGTGGAACAGCCTCCTCACTAACATTACTTTGTATTTTTTTTGTATTAAGTGCACTATAAGTTAAGTGTTATTATTAACTGTTATTTAGTAGTGACACAAAATTATGCTTTGCTTTGGATTTTTTTACATTTTTAAGTTATGAGACATTTTACTTCTTTAGCTGAATGCAGTAAAATTGCGTTATTATTTTATTACATTTGATTCTTAAAAATCTTTAGATTTTATCTTCAGATGAGCTTCAAACCAAAGAGCCATAAAGGCATGGAAGATGAGGAGTGGATGGCAAGGCTTAGAGCATTTGCCAGCGATGGGGTTTGGCCGTCAAATGCAGGACATACACCTGCCCCGAGGCAGAAGAAGTGGCATGCTCTCTATCAGAAGGTAAGGCATATCCTCTGTTTTACTCACCTGTATGTGTAGTGAGGCATATGAAAAAGGGGAGACATGATTAATTGTCATTTATGAGATGACTTACTGTTTCAGATAGAAAAATGCCCCATCCAATCATGGGGACAGACCGCCCTTATTCGATTGTCTGCGGTTGCGATTGTTGCTTTCATGCTGCCAAGGTAATCTGGTTTAATATAGCATCTGATTATAGTCACTTATTAGTCACTTTTGCAGCTTTGTCAAGTGTTTCACAATTCAGTTGTTAAAACAGTGGTTTTAACACAAAGAAATATCTTTGCTTTGGTAGCCTGCATTCCAGCCTCCTCCTGTGGCCCCAAAATCAGTGGGTTCAGAATCCACCTCTTATTCCCCACGGTCTTTCCTGAGGTCCTCTCCGTCTTTGTCAATGGTGAATGTGTTTGTTTACTTCACAAGATTAATTCTGTCTTGTGCAGTAAGCTGTAATAATATTTTTTTACCTATTTTTTGTGATAGCACTTTCTGATGCAGTTATTCATTTTGTATTTGCTTCATTTTGTTTTTGTCCTATCAGTTCATTAAATCATGCTTTGGTGGGTCTCATACAAATTCACTGAAGCCCAACTTGGTTGCTCGGAAACCACCGGGCCCCTCTCCATCCTCTGTGAGGACCCCTAGCCTGACACCTTCCTCTGTGAGGACCTCTGGCCCCTCTCCATCCTCTGTGAGGACCTCTGACCTCTGGCCCCTCTCCACCCTCTGTAAGGACCCCTAGCCTGGCTTCATCTTCCACAACACCGACACACATCAGCTAGACAGTTTCACCTGTGAGTACAACAGTATGTATTCATAAAACCAGTTAAGTTTTTAGTCATCGTTAATGAAATATATGTATGCAGATTTCTACATCTTTTGTTGTTCTCTCCAGGAGGAGCCTGCAGCGTGTGTGCTACAGTTGGTTTCAGCTGGTGATGCAGGACCTGGGTGGTTGCCAAGTGAGATGAGGAAGACCATTCCTGTACAGGACCAGAGATGGATTGGAAATACTCTCTGTCATGCTGGAAAAGTGCGCCCAGATTTGAAGATTTGAATGTGTATAATGTACTTTATTTAAATGTCATTGAAATAAACAAAATTAAGAACATTTCAGTTACTATGAACCTTAAAAAATGAAAGTTTTTGACAAAGAAATGCTGTATTTTCCCTTAAGTTCACAGTTAAACAGCTAAGTAGCTGCTGAGATTTTTATTTGCACAAAATAATGCATTTAATAATGATTAGAGTTTTTAAATGGACAAATTTTTTACATTTAACACTTAAAAACTTTAATTGTTATTAATATTTTCTATAAACAATATGCCGTCAGGTGGAATCGAACTCACTAAATCCCTTCTTTTCTTCTCTCCCCTCTTTTCTTTGGTACCAGAACAAGACAGGAGGTCTTCCACAACACTGGAACCTTCTCCTGGACCAGGGTAAGGTTGAAGAGGTGCTGCAGAATCCTTCAAAGCTGCTCTGTATGGCCTTCGGGACTCAAGGGCTGACACAATCTGGACCTGCAACCTTATTCAGATTTAATCTTTTCAGTTGTCTCTTTACCGGACTTCTTGAGGCACACAATGGTGGAAGGTGGAGGCAAAGGGAGCATCAGCATCTTCTGATTTGGTTGAAGAGAAACATGTAGAAGCAGAAGGGTCCATGGCTGAAGTGGAAGATAAAACATTTGAGGTGTTACAGGAAAACTGTCAAAGGAGGGTGGGATGTGTGTTTGGCCGTGAGCGGGAGAGGAGGATGCTTAGTTTGTTTCTGAACTGAACTTATTGAAGAAAGGACAAGTCTTTTTGTGGACAATCCATAAGATTTGTTTGAGCCATTATTACATCCTGAAACTAGGTGGAAGCTAAACACACATGCAGGCCACACTTTTCAGGTTTTGCTTAGTTTAACAGCAACAAACAAAGTATTTTTATCGTTGTACTTTGTTTTGGTCATCACATAAAACCCCACTAAAATGCATTGTAATTTGTGGTTTCACAGCATTAAAGCAGATAAACATGTAATAAGCATGAATAGTTTTTTTCAGTGCAACTTGTGTTGCTTAATAAAGAGAAATATATTGAAAATATGTGGTTGTACAGCATCACTTGTGGAACAACATATGGGGTAATGAATACTTCTACCTGTGTTTTAAGGATGACAACTAGACTAAAAAGTGTGGGCTTGAAACCAGTCTTGTAAATATGTTTTTCAAAACCATTTAGAGGTTTCCCACATTTTAAAGATGTGTCACCTACAACTAGCCACACTCCATCATTAGTAAATGGAGAAGTTTGAAACGACAGGACTCTTCCTAGAACTGGACGGTTATCTAAACTGAGCTATCAGAGGAGAAGAGCCTTAGTCAGGGAGGTGACCAAAAACCCCATGTCACTCTGTCAGAGGTCCCAGCATTCCTCTGTGGAGAGAGGAGAAAGCCTTCCAGAAGGGACAACCATCTCTGCAGCCAGTCACCAATCAGGACCTGTATGGTAGAGTAGCCAGATGAAAGCTACTCCTTCATAAAAGGCTCATGGCAGCCTGTCTGGAGTTTGCCAAACAAGGCACCTGAAGGACTCTCAGACCATTGAGAAACAAAGTTCTCTGGTCTGATTACACAAAAGATTCGTCGTGTTTGGAGGAGACCAGGCACGCTTATCACCAGGCCATACCATCCCTACCGTAAAGCATGGTGGTGGCAGCATCATGCTATGGGAGGTCTTCAAAGCAGAACTGGCAGACTAGTCAGGATAGAGAGAAAGATGAATGCAGCAATGTAAAGAGACACATTCTGGATCAAAAACTTCTCCAGAGCATTTCTGACCTCAGACTAGAGCGACGGCTTCATTTTCAGCAGGACAACGACCCCAAGCCCACAGGCCAAGATCTCAAAGGAGCGCTTCAGAACCACCCTGTGAATGTCCTAGAGTGGCCCAGCCAGAGTCCAGACCTGAATCTGATGGAACATCCGGGAGAGATCTGAAAAATAGCTGTGCACAGACCTCTTTAATTCAAAAACTGATGGAGCTTGAGATGTTTTGCAAAGAAGAATGGGCCAAACTGGTGTTGCTAAGCTTGTGGCGTCATATTCAAAAGGCTTGAGGATGTAAAACTGCTGCCAAAGGTGTCAGGTGCGGTGTAACGGAGGACCCCGGAATGCAGACGAGCAGGCGGCATGATGGTAGGTGAAATGGTTTAATAAATGAACTTACTCGGGCATGGTGGTAGCAAATAACAGGCATGAAAAAGGCTTGGTATGAACAGCATGAACTGGCTGAAACCGGAGTGACATGATCCGAAATGTTTCCGCGACGAATGAACAGAAACAGAGGTGCATATATGGAGCAAGAACAAGGTTGAAGTGATGAAACGAGGAGGACTGATTTGCTTAGTGCAGGTAACCTGAATAAAGTTAATTGACAGACAGGACAGAACACGTGACTGGAGCAAAACAGAAATTCAAGGATACAAACTATAGAAACATACACAGAAAAACAGAAACTAAAGCATAACCAGACCCCAAAACCTAACTTGACAAAACATGAACTAGAAGACAAAAAACTAAAGCATGGACCACGGAAAATAATAAACAGAAGCATGATCAAACGAATATCAATAATTAAAAAAAAAAAAATTAATAAGAGGAAAGAACCCCAAAAACACCCAACAAAATTAATGACAAAAGGGAATCAACAAAAGTGTTAAGCAAAGCTGACGAATACTTTATGGAAATGTGGTATTTCTTTTCTATTTTTAATAAATTTACAAACAACCGCAAACAAACTTCTTTGAGACGAGTGCATAATGCATTGTTGTGTGTGGAATCTTATGAATGATTACATTTAGAATATAGGCTGGACATAACTAAATGTGGAAAAAGTGCAGCGCTTGTGAATACTTTGCAGATTGCACTGTATACCATTTATTTAGTGACAAGTAAAGTACACTTTCTAAAGAGAGGTATTATTAAAGCTATTCACTAATGGATTACTGGTTATATGGCAGATTTGTTGATTTCAGTCATGGTGAACTCAGTGCTGATAGTGAAGAGTGGCTTACATTCTTACCATGGTACAATTCACTATAAACAAGCATATATATTACCCTTGTTAACTGAGAGGAGGATAAGCTCTGTTCTGTCACCAACAGAATCACACCAGCTGTGGAAGGATTTAGGAAGGTAAATGGCGGGTTTCCACCAATCCTGATGCCATGGACAGTAACATTAAAACAGGCTGCAATATTCTGCATTAAACAACATAATAATTTATAAATATTTAAAGGGGCCAAACTGTCTTTGCAGCAAATCTGAACTTTGTTGAATATCCGTTTTTAAAATGATAAGTGAATATGAACTAAAAAATACAACACACACACTACCTCTCCTGTCACTGCTGATGTGGAAAACAAATGAGCATAAGCTCTGAATGATGGACGGACTGCTTCGACCCTTGATTTGGAAGGACAATAAGATATACAAGAAAAACTGGTTCATGCATTGAGACTTGATACAGTAAAGATGCGACAGTTTCAAAAAAACAGGTGTGATCTGCTAAAATGAATGTTTGGCATTGACTGTAACTTGTAAGTTGATCCCCCATTACCTTGCAACTGATCACAGTATGTATATAATACTGGTTTAATCAAAATGTCAATTGTGATTATAAAATCTTAAAAGAAGTGTGTCTCAATCTATTCACTTCAATTCAGTTTATTTATATAGCGCCATTCAAAAACACATGTTCGTCTCAAGGCAGCTTCACAAAAGTCCGCGTACATACATTCAATTAATCTAATCAATTGAACAGGTGCAGTCAGGATTCAGTTATTTATTTCAAAATGGATAAAAAGTTTTCTATCTAAGGAGACCCAGCAGATTGAACCCAGTCCAGCAGAACTTGTTCAGTCACTCTCCGGTATGAGCATGATAGACAGAGACACAGTGGACAGTCACTGGCGTTGACTTTGCAGCAATCCCTCATACTGAGCCTGATGATATACATGATATACTACAGTGGGGAGAACAAGTATTTGACTACAGCAGCTCTTGTTGACCATTGCTGCAGCAGCACACGAGCCCAGTCAGTAAAACCTCACGTGTTATGACGTTGTATATGGTCTGGTGCCCTCTGAGTGAATCCTACAGAGGAAGCCTACCTCATTTCCTCAATGCCAACCTCATTATCATATCCCTATGTGTATTAGTGGTGTCTCACACAAAATAGTTCAAGCTGCCTTAGAAGCAAAAAGCATTGAAAAATAAAACACATTTCTTACCCATACCTGTTCAAACAATTGCCAGAAATATAGGAATCTGACTGTACTGTTCAATGATTAGGATTAATTGTAATGTATAAACCTGACTTTTGTGAAGTGCCTTGAGACAACATGTGTTGTGAATTGGCGCTATATAAATAAACTGAAATAAATAAAATAATGAAATAAATCATTAATAATTGTTAATTTATTAACCAAAACCACTAAATGTCACTGTTTATTCAACCGCTTCACCAAAGCTGGGTGTACTTCGACCTTGTTTTGACAGATAAATCACTCTGCTAGTCTATAATAACACAAAGCTTCTCCTAAGCTATATATGGAAGATTTATTTGAAGCCAAATAATTCTGATATACCTTATTCTGGCCAAAAACCTGTCACTAACTAACAAGCACTATCGCTACACAAGGGGGATAAAAATTACTTCCCTAACACAATAATAATAAAAGAAAAACTATCTGCGCATGAGTGTCTATGAAGATCAAACAGCAGTTTTATGGGACCAAAATGTGCAATTTGGGTTTAAATGGAAAGAGAAGTCTTGGGGTGCTGAGTCTCGATTGCAGTGATTAAGCTGGGGTCAAACACGATGGCCCTTTTAGCCTCTAAGCAAGCTGATGCCCCAAAATCCGAACAAAAGAGTTCATTAAAAACTCTGAGCCGGGAACTGAGGGAAAAACTCCAGCAATTAAAACTGAACCAAAGGAATGGGCAGGTGGAGGCCCAGACCACAGTTGCTTTGAATGAAACTTTACAAAGTCCAAACTTTCTAACTCCTTGGCTGATTTGGGATCAGCGAAAAACATGAACACACCCACCTTGACACAGCAAATCAAAACACAGTCAGCTAAAACACTTCAAATCAATATTGCATGCAAACAGTGATACCTTTGGATTAACTACTGTGATTCTAAATCACCTTAACTATGCCTCATCCGCCAGGACATCTAAATTGTAGCTATCAATAATGTAAAAAGAACAAAAATTACTTGACGGTTGATTTTCTTGTCTCTCTCGGTGAGGATGGGTCAGGCGCTTGAAGAAAAAAACGAGGGGGGGGGGGATTGGGATCACACGTCCGCGATCAACTCAAGAAAAAAAAAACGGTAAACTTCTCATCCGTCCAAGAGGGGAAAATATGAAGTTTAGTCGACTGAATCAACAAGGAGGAAACTCATTGGAAATAAAACCTCTGTGGATTTTTACCTGCGCCGGGTGACGTGAGAGCTGCGATGTCTGTTGAGCTGCATTTTGTCTGTGTTCAGCCTCTCTGTTGTCTTTAGGTTAATGTTGCGGTTACTTTTATAGTGCTACAAGAGCAGCATATCCCATACCGGTAGTTGTCACCCGCTTAGAGCGCCCTCTCGCGGCTGTAATATGAATGATCCATTTTAAAATGGTTTGAAATTAGATTTAACTTTAAGAAGTCTTTCTTTGCTCATCCCTCAGCAGCTACCTGTCAGTTTGACCGGAAATGATCAGACTTCACCTTTGGGGATGTTATGAAGAGATGGCTCCGATATGCACCAGAATATGAAATGAAGGCATAAAAAGGAAAGGAAAGTAAGAAATGAAAATTTATGACTGGCAGCATCTTTTCTAAATATTTGCATTACTTTGCATCATAAAACTCAATATGAAATGTTTTGATTACATTTAGAGATTCAAAAACATGTTCTGATTTGCATGCAATTTTTGTATTACTTCTGCAAATATTTTTCTCTCTGTAAACTGTCAAGGCTGCTCATTGTATGTGTTAGTTTTTTGTTATGTCATTGTGTTGTACATTTATGTACAATTTAATTTTTAAATCAAAGCTTAAAATGAGAAATGACAGTTTTGAGATTAAATTGTTTTTGTACCTTTTTATGTACTGTTGTTAAATTAAATTTTGAAATAAAAGCCTAAAAACGGAATGACTGTATTCTTTAAAGTCTAGTAACAGGGTTGTTTACACACTTGCAGAATTATGCCTTTTGCTTATTTTAATATTTTTCATTTGCAGTGTTCTAACAGGGTTGCACTAAAGATACTGTCTAGCAGTAATGTTTTAGTATTTGCTCTTAGAAAAAAAAATATGTTTTATTCCAAAATACTCATTATTCACACATCTTCCCCAGGTGGGCAGAGTGGCTCGGGGAGCCATGACAGCGGGAGTGGATCGCCTCCGCCTAGGGTCCGGAGGTGTGGGAGGAGCGGGCTTCAGGACAGAATGTAGCCCCATTCCTCCTGACTCGCTCCAGCTCATCATGAAATGTCTGCAGCTGCACCAACTTCGGTAAAGTTAGTAAGATATTCACAGATTCTTCTTTTCACGATCAGTAACTCATCAGCGGAACATTGCTTCTACAATCGAGGGTGAAAGGCGGAACCAAGTGGCTCTCTGAACCAGCATTGACCAGGTAGCAATGCGGGAAGAACACGTAGCTGAAGTCGCACACGTTCAGGATGGCATTGCCGGCTTTGCAGGCAAAGCTTTTCAGCTCTTCTGGCAGGTCAGCTTCCTCCGCCTTTTTGGAGATACTAAACGCTAATAAGGCGGTGTTGTTCGTCGTCGCAGCTGCCTGGAAGGCACATTGCTGGGCGCGGTCAGTGAACTTCACGCCCAGCTGATCATGCTTGGAGGGAGGGACAGGTCGTTGTCCAACGAGCCTGGACGTTTTCACTCAAACGCCTTAGCGAGGCTGAGCTCCAGAGGGGGAACAGAGGGAAAACACCGCTGTGTAAAACCCTCCACTCTGGTGATAGGCACGAAGGTGGAAACTGGTGCCTTTCGCTTGGCAGGCTTAGCTGCAGCCTCGGTCAGGTATGTCATCACAGCCTGGAAACGAGGCCATATCAGATCTGGGCGACGGGCTGGAGCCGAACTAAACCTGCCTGCCAAATCGTTCAATCGAGGCGGAGCAGGCTGTGGAACAGAAAATCCCTTCATGCTAGCTGCCTCCTGGATAATGCCATGTAGCTCCAGGAGCAATGCGCCGACAGCTGGGAGGGGGATTGTCGCGGACTGTTGTCCTTGCGGGTGGAATCGCCCAACATCAAAAAATGAGATGGCTTCGTCCAGCGTGTAGCGGTCTGCGATGGAGAATGCCTCCTCAGCAGCAGCCTTGAAAAAGGCTACTACTGAAGAAAAAATGTGAGGCGTTTGTTAATTTATAAGGACAGGGTGGGGCCCACACAGCAGGTGGGGGTGGAATAAAGTTTTCAGTGCTGTTCTGCCGCGCGAAGGGATAAACCCACTAACGATAGCCTTAAAGGGCGAAACCTATACGAAATAGAAGCTGTTGGACACTGCTGCACCCTGACTGGCACACTGATGGAAGCGATCAGTGAGCTTGGCTGCGACCTGATCGGTGGGGAAGAGGGGCACCGGCCATCGTCCGACGTGCCGGGCCAACCTGTCCCTGAAAATCGTGGTCAGGTTGGACTCTAGTGCAGGAACCGGAGTAAGCCCTGACTCATGAGGGACCCCGCCCTCGTGATGGGTGCAGCCACCGCTCCAGACGGGTACGCCGTTACCGCTGGGAAGCGGGTCCATACCGCTAACTAACTAACGTTAGCGCGGCCATTGCTAGCTCCCACCAGAGTGTATCTCTGATCTTTATCCGTAGGAAAAGATTTTTGGTTAGAAATTATTTCTCCATAAATATAAATATTTATAATCAATAATCATAAATCCTAACACCCCTTTGGGCATAAGAAGTTTTAACACTAGGACTCCCTGACTTCTAACACTACTAAGACTCCCAAGCCCGTCGATTTGACGGCAAGCATTCTGAACGCGAGGGTGGTGATGACGTCATCGCATTCCTTTGGCCAGAATACTAAAGGTTTCCTTGCACGCTATAAAATTATGGTTTTGACAAAGATTTATAATAGTATTTGATCAAAAACGTATTATGTGTTATTATCATAAATAGTATTGAAAAATAACACAGAGTAGCGGGTAAATAAAAAAAAAAGCTTTACTAATTATTTGGAGGGTCTTTCATTTTTATTAGACCTTTTATGGCAAACATTTAAGAACACACAAGAAATAAATACAATAATTAATATTTTTACAAACACTTGAACAAAAACCGCTTGTATTATAGGTTATTATTATATCAGTATTTACAGAAATATTATAGCCTAATAGATAAATTTGATATGAGCTGAATAAATTACATTACAGTAAATTTATTAAATATTTTTCCATCATTCATTTCAAACTGTACAATAACAAGAACTATAAACAGGTCTATAATAATAATAATAATAACAATAATAATGAGACAAGGGAAACGAAAGAACTATTAAAAACTATGTACATGAAAAAATTAAGATGAGAAACGGAAATCTATATACAATTTTTTCATGTGACAGTCACACTTCCAGTGCATTGTCCACACACTACTTTTTTGGACAGACAGCAAACATCTTTTGAGCGGTTTTTGGAGCAACTTTCGCGTACCTGGCACTGCCGTCTCCTATCCAAAACAAGCAGGCCTTCAACAGGTGCCGGCTCACAAGGCAGCGGCTGCTTTTTGGTGCGTATATAACTGGAGCGAAGTTCATTTGCAAGCTGCAGGAAAAAATCTCGCTGTGGAATATTTTCATGGAGGCATTTTCTGTACAGGATCCACGAATTGATTGCAGCCATGTCGAGGACATTGTAGAAAACTGCCACTGGCCATCTACGTGTTGCAGCTTTGGTCAAGCACAACCATGCCAACCTTGGTATGGTTATATTAAACCACAGGTTCGGGTTTGGACTTCGGGCCATTGAGGATGCCAGATGAAGTGTGCACAGTGCTCAACACACACACATTTTTTCGGGCTTTACACTGGTACACTGTGAGGGTGGCGTTGGTGTTTTTTAGGACTCTGGTTGAGTACAGCGGCATTTGCTCATTTACGCACGGGGGAAGCTCGCGTCTGCTTCTATTCACTGTACCCACGATGCTGGTCTTTTTTGTTTGAAGTGTCTTGGCCAGTTCAAGTGATGTAAAAAAGTTGTCTGTTGTGACATTTCTCCCCTTCCCCGTGAATGGCTCCACCAACTTCAACACCACACTGTCTCCAAGACGCTGACCGGGATTGCGCGTCTCATCCTTACCCAGATAAGGAGCGCCGTTCAACCTGTACTTTGTGTTGACATCTGCTGCCAGCCAAAACTTGATGGCAAACTTGTCAGGTTTGTTGGACATATATTGGAGGAAGGCACATCTCGATTTGGTCGAGAGGAGCTGTTCATCGATGGTGATATCAGCACAAGGTTTTGTATCATACAATTGTTGACAAATATTTCCCACACTTCATTCACAAGAGCAGACTTTGTAATTTGGAGACGTGGGTGTCTGCTATCTTTATTAAAGCTCAGAAAGCGCATTATATCTGTGAATCGGCTTTTTGACATGGTTTTACGGAAGTATGGAAAGCCCCAGTCATCTGACCAAAAGCTGGACAGCTCCATGTTACGCCCCCCTTTCACTCCGCGGACATAAACTAGCGCTAAAAACGCCTTCAGCTCATCCACACTCATGTCCCAGGAGGAATCATCACCTAAAACTCTGCGGGCATCAGCCACAGTGCGGCCCTGAATGTGGATGAGCATTTCGGCCTCCACCAAGCAGAGGAATGTGGTCTGGGCAACTTGGATCTGCCGCTTTGCGTATGTGGTGGGTCCCTCTGCCTCTGTCAACACATTCTGGCTCTGACGCCTTCCTCTACTTTCTTCCTCCCCTACCACTGTCCACACAGTGCCATCCTTTCCTATCTGCTCCTCCCTCTCATACCTATCTACGGCCTAACTTATTGTTTTTTTCTTTGTCCATTATCAGTACCTTGATTTGTAATTTCTCTCCTGCCAGTGAGCTGGATTGCTGGGTTTATAGCTGGGCACTGGGCACCTGGCTCGTCTCCGTGTCTCTGAACCTCCGCTGATTGTGGCACTGTTGCTATATAAATAGTATATAGATTATTAGTTTACTAATCTGTTAACTACAGCCTAAAATGATAAAATCCTTACATAGGCTAGTCATTTACTACCTTGAAAGAATAAGTCACCACCACCTGCAGATGGACGACTCGTCTTTTTTTAGCCGGGGGAGGCTCACTCTCTGACTCGCTGTCACTGATGAATACAGACCTACAGACCAAGAGCCGTCAGAATCCCTCTCGCCCCCAGAATCACGATCATCTAATTTTCGAAGCATTTTCAATGCCTCTTGAGCAGAAAATCTCCGTCTGGAAGCCATTTGTAGGATGCTAGCGATCTCCTTCCCAGACAGCTTTCTAGAGTGACGGTTGCAAGGCAACGCTCGCGCGTATAAAATCTATGTAAAAAATCTATGTAAATAATAGGGCCGTCAAAATAGCGGCTGTGGTAGTTAGAGGTAGAAATACTTAGATCTTTTATTTTCTTTGTTATTTTTTTAAAATAGAGACGTAGGAATACACAAGACATAGGTTTAGAAAAAGTCAGGATGCCAGGAAGATAAGAGTTTTAATAAACCAGAGTTATGGTATGTCAATCTTTCAAAACCGTCAAATTGACGGCTCTGGGAGTTCTAGTGTTAACTGATGTTAACCTACTTTCCCACAAAGTATTATTTTGATTTAAACTCCCATAATATTTAGGTTACTGGATTGAAAACTTTGCATGGTCTGTTGAACACTCATGCAGTCAGCCTCAAAACTTAAAAAAAAAGCTGAAAAAATACAGTCCACAAGTAATTTTGCTGAAATCCTGCACTGCAGTATTTTTCACCAGTCTGACCAATTCAACTGATTTTCTCCACTGCACTGCTTACCCAAAGTGAGCTTAGTGAAGCTGATACCCCCACCCACATGAAAAATAGACAGAATGGTTAGTGGTTCGTTTGTGCAGGTGTGTGCCATTAAAAATTTGGTTTGTGCTGCTATGGTTTTATTATAAGATTTCATTTCAGACGATCACATGACTTCACCTGAATTGATTACGTCTGTCTCTGCCAGCCAACACGCCGTCTGTGGCAATGGATTTCACCAGCTGCAGACTGCACATGCCTTGACAGGAACTGATGACATCTATGGCCTGTGACTGTTATAATGTAATGTTTATAACATTCAGAATAAATATCTGATGCTGTTCAGCTTGTGTTTTCGTCTGAAAATGACTGTGCGTTTGTGTGTAAATAAAGTTATCATGTATGATTTACTAATAAATTAAACATATTTATAGTCCATTGTTTTATTTTTACTTTGTCAATCACATTTCTGTTTATATGACCTATTAAATGTGATTCAAGGTTTATGACAGAGCATGAGGCGTTTTTGGAACTTTATTTATGAATGATATCCTGACCCAATGCCTGCTGTGCTTGCAATGTGCACCGGATTAGGAGCGATGAATGGACCAATGGAGTATGGATATTTTATTCATTAAACACACAGCATCTGGTCATCTTTGGAAATTAGTGATCAGAAAAGTGATTCTAAAAGCAGTGTTGACACAGAGTTCAACTCAGGTTGCATTTCTCCTGGACCCGTTCCAAGCTGAGTGAGGGCAGGATGGAAACAGCTACATGGAGGTCAGCAAAGGCAGCATATCTGATGGATGTTGGAGATCTTGAGCCAAGCCTCCTACCTAATTTAGCCACACTGCAGACAGTCAAACAAGAGAAAAGATTTGGAATTAGGGGACAAAGTTCTCATTGTATTAGTGCAATTATTTAATATAGCACACTTTACAGTGGAAGCATTACAGACATTGGACTGGACACGTTTTTCTGTCACTATTGGAGTGTACAAGACATTGTCCAAGGAATGTGACCCGACTGTGTTTTGATGTAACTGGCTGGTAGTGAGACCAAATATTACAATCTTCCTATATCAAGGCGTTTTGATCGGACACAATGCTCCAGTGTTCCAGTGGTGCAAATGCTGTCAGAGAGGCAAGACATTAATGCCGTTGCAACTTAGTTGACAGAATGGATTCATGCAGGTGCAGCTGTTCCAAAGGAAGCTGTGAGTGATTTTTCTTTGGCCATTCAGGGACAGTTACAGCTAAAGTAAGGAGAAATAGCGTGTATTGACACTGAACCTTGCAAACCAAACTGAATTTTCATTGATTGAAAAAATTCTGAAAAAAAAAAAAATTCTGGAAATAAATTATGCAAATGAACTCACAACCGTACTACAGACATTTGAGCTGTTTGATAAATTCTAGTCTAGGTTTAAGAAAAAAAAACATTCTACTGAAACTGCATTGATGTTCTCCAATGCTGGTCACTGTTCTCTTCTGGGACTCCTTGACCTTAGCTTGGCGTTTTATACAGTTGATTATTGCATCCTTACAAATAGGTTATGTAAGTGGGTGATTCCATACACAACTGAAGCAGTTTTAAAGTTCTCTCACAGGATCTTTAAAATAATATGATTAATATGTGAGGACTCACCTGCACACAGCATTCAGGATATGGTACAAGAAAGAAATGGTGAAGTGGCAAAATAAGTCTCCACTATACCTTCTTTCTGACTTTTACCACCAGGTGGATCAGGTGCTGTTCATCTTCGTCATTTCATACATCTACAGTTTTGGTCAATTTGGCTGAAAAAAGGAGACATCTACCATGGTTTCACAAGGAACGAAACATGTTACTTAAGCTCCATTTATGCTGGTCAGGTAGGTGAACACCTTCCAAGTGACAGACCAAACAACCAATCGGATAGAAGGGGGGATGCAGTGGCTTCAGGATTCAGACGCCACCTGAACATAACTCCTATTAACACAGCTTATAAACCTGAAGCATTAGGTTAGGACTATTTCATTCTTTTCTTAGTTTGTTTTTCCGATGTGGGTTAGAATTAATTTTTTTTTTTTTTACTTCTAGTTGTAAATTCAGGGGAATTGTCAGATGTTTTTTTTTTATTCCTTCCAGAAGGTTCAAACCTTGTTTAAGGTATAGAAAATGATATCATTTATTTAAAATTAAAGTAATATGCAAATTGGATTTCAATATACAACTGCTTTAGCAAGATATTACATATACTCTGTGCTCCTTCTCACTCTATGTCTGCTTTGATTAAAAAGTAACTAAAGGCAAAATCAAAGATCACCATCATGTGAATAAAAGCCACATGCATGAGAGACTATCAGTGTGTTCCTTCCTCAGAATTATGTTAGATGCTATTTAGATATTCTCTTTCTCTACTTGCCTGACCTTGACCAGTCTCACTGAGAAGGCCCTTTGTAGCGTAAGTAGACTGCAACCACTGAGTATCCATTCTTCCTTCCTGCTAACGTGAACAGTCGTTCACACTGCAGTTAAATGTGGCCCAAATTAGATTTTTTGGGGGTCAAGTGACCAGGTCAGACTTCTTAGAACAACTGTGAACGCTAATATCTGGCCCATATCTGACTTTTTCAAGTCACATCAGAGCCACATTCATATGTGGTCCTAAATCCGTCTCGGATCCTCCAGTGGGGACGACCAAGGCGCATTAGATGTGACTTAGAAGTCACTTTCCGTCATATTCGTCACAATTTTGCGCCGCCCAGCAGGAAACCGTAGCAGTTAGCAAAACAGACGAGGTGCTAGAATAGTACTGCACAGTAAGACATTAGAGCTAGTTAATAAACAAAGATAAAACTTGATTCAAGCCTAATTTAAAGGCTCATAGGAACTGTCTGGATGTGGGCCGTAGTTTCTATTGTAAAATCCGTATACAACCGTTCAAACAGAGGACTTTAAAATGCTATTGATGTTACATGTGATGATCTGCCACTGCAACAGTCCGATACACTGGATTGCATCAAGGCTTCAGCCTGTGGAGTTGAGAGGAGAGCCGCTGACATATATGATTAAAAGTTGCCTTCGACATGATAAAGTTCTGAATAAACTCGGACTTTGTAAAGCTGTTAACATCCTGCCCCACCATTGCTGGCTGTGTCTCCACATCTAAACAGTTTGTTGTGCTGAATTGACAGTCAGATATCCCTAAAACTGAGAGTTTCACTCTCCTTTTATTCATTTCCCACACAGCACCTGCTGACAATAAATGGCTTCTGTTGTACACCATAACACCTTTTTCTCTGTTTACTGTTGTGCTTGATAACACTCGCATTGTTCTTTTGCGCATGCGGGTCAGTTTGGAGCTGCAACATTTTTTAAAGTAATGTGAACGAGAAAACGAAACAATGTGATTTCAGTGAAAATCGGATTTGAGCATTAAGACCCGCAGTGGGAACGTAGCCTAGTCTCTAACCTTTGTTATAATGACACTTTATCCATCAAAAGGCTTCGGGTCTGAGTCACAACACAATCATTCTGATTCTAACGCCACACTTCATGTGTGCTGAGGAGCATCCTTAGTTTTAAATATCAAAATATCCACCATAACTAGACAACAGAATTCATTGAAATGAACTTTTCTGATGCATCGTGTCCACTTGTTGACAATAAGATCATCCCAATCCTTGATGGGAACTTGTTGAGGTTGGACTTATTCATCTGAAGCTTACCTAAAATAAGCATAAAACATCTTTAATCATAACTGGCAAACAGTTTTTTGAGTGTATGAGCAGCTCGTTCTCTACCTTGCTCAGCATCTGTTGAGCCTCTCATGGTTTTGTACACAGAAGCATCACCTGTCAGTGTTTAAAACAAAATTTCACATGCCTCATTCAAAGTTTAAAGGTATGTGGAGGTTTTTCCCATGCAGTTTGACCACAAAGACTGTTACAATAAGCAAGACAGAATACTGACCAGGAGGAGGTGAGGAGCAGGGATGTTGCTGAGTCTGATCCTGGTCAACTGTTGCATTGTGTTTAAGCCTGGAATTAATAAAGATGCTCATTAGCAACAATTGGTTACATTTTATTTTTGTGAAGGAATTGTTATTGATTTCAAATGTTGTAAAACGTGAAAAACAACAAAAAAGAGAGAGCTGTACGAACCTGGCACAAAATATTTATGTGTAAAAAAAACCAAACATGGTTAAAACAAAATAAATCAATCCATAGTTTCAATAAATGACCGTATTTAAAATATATATCTTACCCTTCGAATTTCTGAGGCGAAGCAGTGAGACCAAAAATAGAACAACAAGAAGTCCAATAAACAGCCTGACCCAAAATATGATGGGAGAAAAGCCAGACCCTACAACAATATAGAGGCAGACTTAAAATCATTAGAGAACAGATAAAACAAGTACTAAATACACATTTTTATATGTTTGTGTTGTTAAATAAGTGTTAAATATATTATATATAATTTTCACGATAGTTACTAAGTATTCCTGGTGTCTTTAAGCACTAACTCATGATTGCTTTGCTAAAACCCAGTTTTCAAATTAGTACTTTGAAGTGACCCAGTCAGAGTCCCGGCCAGAATCTGCTGGAGAATATGTGAAGGGAGCTAAAGATGAGGGTGATGGTAAAGAGGCCTTCTAACCTCAAACACTTAAAGCTCATTGCATACAATAAATAGTAAATGTCTGGAAGCTAAAAAATAGCAAATGTAAAGTTCTAAATGTTTAATTCAATTCAATTCAGTTTATTTATATTGCGCCAATTCACAACACATGTCGTCTCAAGGCACTTCACAAGAGTCAGGTACATGCATTACAATTAATCCAAATCATTGAACAGTGCAGTCAAATTCTGTTATTTATTCAAATTGGATAAAAAGTTTTTCTGTCTAAGGAAACCCAGCAGAGTGCATCCAGTCAGTGACTTGCAGCATTCACTCCTCCTGGATGAGCATGTAGAGACAGTGGACAGTCACTGGCGTTGACTTTGCAGCATCCCTCATACTGAGCATGCATGTAGCGACAGAGGAGAGGAAAAACTCCCTTTTAACAGGAAGAAACCTCCAGCAGAACCAGGCTCAGTGTGAGCGGCCATCTGCCACGACCGACTGGGGGTTAGAGAGAACAGAGCAGAGACACAAAGAGAAAAAAGAAGCACTGATCCAGGAGTCCTTTCTATGGGAAGGAAAAGGTAAATGTTAATGGATGTAGCTCCTTTAGTCGTTTCACCTAGAAAGAAAGAACAGATAAACTCTGAGCCAGTTTTCAAGGTTAGAGTCTGAAGAGAGCACATAGAGTTAGTTACAGTAAAAGCTCCGTCAGTAGCTATGTCTAGGAGAGAAAGGGTTAAACACTGAAAGACAGGGCCATGTGGATTATCGGTACAGGTAGACACAGAGTCAGGCCAGGTGTAGCTTCTAGGAAGAGAAAAGAGAGAGAACAAAGTTAAAAGCTGAAATAACAGCAAATAATACAAAATTGAAGAGTAGTGTGAGAAAGTAGCGAAGAGGGTGAAAGTGGTCATTATGTCCTCCAGCAGCCTAAGCCTATAGCAGCATAACTACAGAGATAGCTCAGGATAACCTAAGCCACTCTAACTATAAGCTTTATCAAAAAGGAAAGTTTTAAGCCTAGCCTTAAAAGTAGACAGTTTGTCCATCTAGAGCCCACTGATGGCCATTGTTATACTAAAAACCACAACGATTGGGATACCTCTCTCTGTCAGACTGACCATAACCATTGGAAAAGAGAAGGGGTCATACAGGTAGCAGAAATGGAGGGTGTGTTTGCACCTCAACCATAACTGAACCGGTTTAGGCTAAACCTGACTCCCCCTTACTCCATCCAACAAGGGGAGAAGACGACAGAGGTAAAATAAGGAAGATAGCTCAGGATAACCTAAGCCACTCTAACTATAAACTTTATCAAAAAGGAAAGTTTTAAGCCTAGCCTTAAAAGTAGACAGGGTGTCCGCCTCACGGATTAAAACTGGGAGCTGGTTCCACAGGAGAGGAGCCTGATAACTAAAGGATCTGCCTCCCATTCTACTTCTAGAGACTCTAGGAACCACCAGTAAACCTGCAGTCTGAGAACGAAGTGCTCTGTTAGGAACATATGGAACAATCATATGTTCATTTGCAGTTTACAACCATATTTTACTGGATGCACAGTTTGAGCCAGATTCACCAGTACAAAATAGTTGTGGCAGAAATTCCTTTACCAAACTTCCATTATTAAGCAAATAGCAAAACCTTTCATCATCTTAAATAACCGAAAGCAGAAAAGGTTTAGTCTGATTTAACGTCAGTGAGAAACAAAATGGCTTCTGTGTCTTTTTATACAGCAAATATCTGGTTTCAACTACATGTGTAGAGTGAATTTATTGTAGTCAGACACACTCGATATGAC
Source organism: Crenichthys baileyi (assembly GCA_036173005.1). NCBI lineage: Eukaryota > Metazoa > Chordata > Actinopteri > Cyprinodontiformes > Goodeidae > Crenichthys > Crenichthys baileyi. The sequence goes on from JAHHUM010000595.1 coordinate 644,985, forward strand.
AGGTAACTCCAAAAAGCAGAAATCCTATTATCAAACATCCAATTGTGTACACATCTTCGACATCCTTGACTGACAATATTGACAGACACACAATCCTCCCCTTCTGCCAGGAGTCCATCGTGTATCTAGAGAAAAATGCCCCGTCTGGACAAGAGGGTTCCCCTTCACCCTGTCTTCTTGTTGAGAAAATTTGATCAATTGCATTGAGAGACCAGCTGACCAAATCCATAACTCGGAATTTTGGAAGATATGCAAAAAGAGGCTCCAAAAAGAAAGACAAGACACAGAGCTGAAACATGGCAGATATAGGAGGGTGCTGGAGACAGAGAAAAGCGTCCTCTGATGGTCATTGTTATACCAAAAACCACAAGGATTGGGATACCTCTCTCTGTCAGACTGATTATAACCATTGGAAAAGAGAAGGGGTTATAAAGGTAGCAGAAATGGAGGGTGTGTTTGCACCTCAACCATAACTGAGCCGGTTTAGGCTAAACCTGACTCCCCCTTACTCCATCCAACAGGGAGGGAGGAAGGCTCCCTCCCTGATAAACTAAAACACTCTAACTATAAGCTTTATCAAAAAGGAAAGTTTTAAGCCTAGCCTTAAAAGTAGACAGGGTGTCCGCCTCATGGACTAAAACTGGGAGCTGGTTCCACAGGAGAGGAGCCTGATAACTAAAGGATCTGCCTCCCATTCTACTTCTAGAGACTCTAGGAACCACCAGTAAACCTGCAGTCTCAGAACGAAGTCGCCTGTTAGGAACGTATGGAACAATCAGATCTCTGATGTATGATGGAGCTAGATCATTAAGGGCTTTATATGTGAGGAGGAGAATTTTAAATTCTATTCTGGATTTAACAGGGAGCCAATGAAGGGAAGCTAAAATAGGAGAAATATGATCTCTCTTTTTAACTTTCATCAGAACACTTGCTGCAGCATTTTAACTCAGCTTAAGGCTTTTAACTGCATTTTGTGGACACCCTGATAGTAAAGAATTACAATAGTCCAGCCTTGAAGTAACAAATGCATGGACTAGTTTTTCAGCGTCACTCCTGGATAGGATATTTCTAATTTTGGCAATGTTCCGCAGGTGAAAGAAGGAAATCCTAGAAACCTGTTTAATATGGGATTTAAATGACATGTCCTGGTCAAAAATAAAACCAAGGTTTTTTACTTCATTACCGGAGGTCAATTTAATGCCATCCAGGTTAAGTGATTGACTTAGTAGTTTCTTTTTTAAAGACTCCGGTCCAAAGACAACAACTACTGCCTCGTCTGAATTTAGAAGCAGAAAATTTAAAGTCATCCAGGTTTTTATATCTTCAAGACATGCTTGTAGTCTTCCTAACTGGTTGGGTTCATCAGGATTTATGGATAAGTAAAGCTGTGTATCATCAGCGTAACAGTGAAAATTTATCCTATGCTGCCTGATAATTTTACCTATTGGAAGCATATATATAGTAAAGAGAACTGGCCCAAGTACTGAACCCTGTTGTACTCAACAATTAACCCTGGAGTTTAAGGATGATTTATCATTTACATGAACAAACTGGAATCTGTCAGACAGACAGACCAGCCTAGCGCGATTCCCCTGATCCCTACAGCATATTCCAGCCTTTTTATGAGAATATTATGGTCGACTGTATCAAATGCAGCACTGAGATCTAACAGAACCAGTACAGACACAATTCCATTATCTGAGGCAATAAGAATATCATTAGTGACTTTCAGCAGAGCTGTTTCAGTGCTATGATGAGTTGGAAGCCTGACTGAAACTCTTCAAACAGGTCATTGCTGTGTAAATGCTCACACATTTGATTAGCAACTATTTTCTCAAAAATTTTAGATAAGAATGGAAAATTGGATATAGGTCTGTAATTTTTCAAGTCATCTCGATCAAGCGAAGGTTTCTTAAGTAAAGGTTTAATTACAGCTACCTTAAAAGCCTGTGGTACATACCCATTTACTAAAGATAGATTAATCATATCTAAAATGCGGCTGGTAATCAGAGGGAACACTTCCTTAAATAATCTGGTTGGGATTAGGTCTAACATACAAGCTGAAGGTTTAGATGAAGCTAATATTTCTGATAACTCAGGAAGCTCCACAGGATCAAAACAGTCCAAACACAGATCGGGTTCTGCAGTTATTTCCAATGTTGTCTCACTTCCTGAGGATGAAGTAATCATCTTCGGGAGTATGTCAAAGATTTTATTTTTAATAGAATCAATTTTATTTAAGAAGAATCCCATAAAGTCATGACTGCTAAGAGCTAAGGGCATGGATGGCTCAACAGAGCTATGACTCTGTGTAAGTTTAGCAACTGTACTAAAGAGAAACCTAGGATTTTTCTTGTTTTCTTCTATTAATGATGAGAAATAAGCTGTTCTGGCTTGGCAAAGTGTCTTTTTATACAACAGTAGGCTACTTTTCCAGATTAAGTAGGAATCCTCTAGTTGTGTAGAGCGCCATTTTCTCTCCAATTTTCTAACATTGTGCTTTAAAGTACGCAGATCTAAATTAAACCAAGGAGCCTGCCTCCTATGAATGATTACCTTCTTTTTCACACTAAACACTAAACCACTAAATCAGATAAAAGGTCTGAAAACTGATCTAAAAATTGAGAGTAAGGGCCTGGTGGTTTTAGTGCTTTGCAATTTGGATGAGGAAAACTAAAGATTAAATATTCAAAAGAGTTGTAGCTATTGATTGGTCTGGGACTAATCAATAAATTGGACTTAAAGATGGTTGCTAATCCTCCTCCTCGCCCAGTATTTCGAGGAATGTGAAAATTTAAATAATTAGTAGGAGTTGACTCATTTATAGTAACATAATCCTCTTGCTGCAGCCAGGTTTCTGTGAGGCAAAATAAATCAATCTGATTGTCAGAAATCAGATCACTAACTAGCAAAGTCTTTGAAGAGAGAGATCTTATGTTCAGTAAGCCACATTTAATTGTTTTATTTTTCTTTTTAGTCTGAGTTGTGAGATTTTCCTGATTTTCTCATTTTAGATTATTTTTTAATCTATTCAATTTTGGCCGTGGGTGAGACACTGTCTTAATAGGGTAATGGGTGGGTAGCAGTACAGAAGCTGCAGAGAGGAGTGTTAAACTATGACCCTGCTTCCTGGTCTGAACCCTGGGTTGTCAGAGGTTTGGAAATTAATAAATCCGGCCAGATTCCTAGAAAGAAGAGCTGCTCCATCCAAAGTGGGATGGATGCCGTCTCTCCGGATCAGACCAGGTTTTCCCCAAAATGTTCGCCAGTTACCAATGTAACCCACATTGTTTTCTGGACACCACCTAGACAGCCAGCTGTTGAATGACAGCATGCGGCTAAACATGTCGTCACTGGTCTGATCGGGGAGGGGACCAGAGAAAATTACGGAGTCCGACATTGTTTTGGCAAACTTACACACCAAAGCAACACTAAGGGGTCAGTTCCTTCTTTCTATGGAAACAACGGACACAAAGTGGTAAGCTGCAAATAACGCTAAAATGACAACAAACCTTACTTTAGACATTATGTTATTGTGTGTTGATATGTAATCATGGCCATTATTTTGACAGCAGTAGCGTCGTGCCCCCTGCCTATGTTAGCACTGTGTGCTGCTTTTAGCTCCTGGAGGACATACAAAGCATTGCGGCTCCACTTTCTATAGACCACAACTGAATGATGTAAATGTGAGAAGGAAGGATCTAAAAGCATGAACAATACAGATAAAATGATCTGTATTGTTGAATATTAATTTGGGGAAACCTGGGATGTCTGGGTAAAGCTTTTTGATCATTGGTATTGTATGTAAGAGGTGCAAAATGGAGCCACAGTTCAGGCAAAAAGTCTTAAAGTACATATTTTGAGAAAAAAGTATAAAATAGAATACAAGTATTAAAGGTTAGTTCCTTATTACAAGGGTTCATTAACGGTAATGAGATGAAGCCTCGAAGCGATGCAGCTCTCCATGCAATTGCTCTACCCGAACAGAATCATCATGATGCTTTATTTGCTCTACTGTGCCACCATGTGGACAATAAGTGTGAAACAAGCAGCGTGATTATAATGACATGACCGCTGTGTGATGCTTTAAATTTAATAAATAAATGTTCTATGTCGTATAGGCTTCGCCCTTTAAGGCTATCGCTAGTGGGTTTATCCCTTCGCACGCAGTGCAGCACTGAAAACTTTAGTCCACGCCCACCTGCTGTGTGGGCCCCACGCCGGTCCATATAAATTATGGTGAGACCGGACAAACGGCTCCCATTTTTTCTTCGGCGACTTAAGAGCACTGATTTCTGAAAGAAGATCTATGGCTAGCATCGGCACTATCCGCCTTTGCCCGGCTTGTAATACCGGCAACATCATGAGCTATGACCTGCATGTCATCTGCGAGGGCTGCCTCGGTCCTGATCATGCCAACCTGGCCTTAACCCCGCAGTCAACCTGCCCTTCCTGCAGGCGTCTTCCTCTGGAAGAGAAGCAACGGCGGCTAGCCATTTTCTCCCCGCTAGAAGGGGAATTCCCCGTAGCGGACCAATGGTCCCTCGAGGAGCCATTGGGAATCTTCGGTGCTGGGCGGGAATCGGACGATTCCGCCCCGGAGACAGCGACTGATATCTCCACTCCCTTCCTCCGGACGGAGGACGCGGAGGCAGATGCCAAAGGCTCAGGGTCTCCTGATGTCGGGGACCACCCCTTTTCCGGCGATGGGCGCACTGGTTAGCACACTGCCGGACATCATCGCTAAAGTAGCTGAGGCTAAAGGTGTCCCTGTTACCGCGCCTTTAGCCCAGCTCCCGACTGATGACCTGGTGGGAAAATTCACCCCAGCTCATCTAACTCGCCGAGATCCGGTTTGGCCCCGTTTTCCGGCGGTAACCGCTTACCTGTCGGGAGCGGCGGCCGAGCCGCTTCAGCTGTTGTCACTGGTCTCCACCTTCACCGCCATCATGAGGGTGGAGTCCCTGACGGATCAGGGGTTTCCCCCAGTTCCTGCTCTGGAGCCCAGTCTGTTGGCAGTTTTTGGGGTTAGGTCGGCCCGGCGCGTCGGACGACGGCCTGTGCCCCCCTCCTCCAGCGATCAGATCACGACCAGGCTGACAGATTGCGCCCACCAATGTGCCGCTCAGGTTGCTGCGGCGACGAACAACACTGCCTTCCTTGCCTACGCCATCTCCAAGAAAGCTCGGGAGATGGAGCTGCCACTGGAAGATCTGGAGGAATTCTGCAACTTCGCAGACACCATTCTTAACCTCTGTGCGGCATCGGCGGTGTGCTCCTCCCGCATCGCTGCCTGGCAGACCCTGCTACAGCGACAGATGTGGCTTCGGCTCTCCTCCTCCATTCCAGAGGATTTTAAGAGGGAGTTACTGGCGGGACCGATCAGTCCGGATGGGCTGTTCGGTCCTCATTTCCAGTCTGTGCTGGGCCAGATGCAGACCTCTCAAGAGGAACTTGAACGGGTCAGGAGACATGGGTCTCTTAAATGCTCTGGCTTCCGTTCATCCTATACTACCGGCCGCTGGCGGGATCGCCGTGATAAGCGGCGTCAGCAGAGATGCTCCACGGCTGCTGCCGCAGCTCCCCAAGTTCCTCCGCCCACTGCTCCGTCTACTCAGCCGCAGCAGCAGCGCAGAGGTCGGCAGTTGGCGTGCGCTTGGTCCAACCCTCTACAGGAGCCACGGAGGAGATTTAACAAATGACTGGTGGGGGGGGTGTGTGTGTAAAACGGATTGTTTTGAAATAAAACACATACATTTCTCTAAGAGCAAGTTTCCGGTTTATTCCGGTTCAGCCAGATCGTACGATCTCGCTGTGCTTTCCTCACACACATCCTCCACTCCAAATGAGACGGCCCCTTTTAAACGTCCGTTTAAGAGGGCCCGCGATCTCACAGTTTCAAAGCATGACTCCACGAGAGCATCCTATGCTGCTGCGCTAGAGCCGCATTGCTGCCTTCTCCCTTCTGTCCTCCCCAGCTGTCAGTGGGTTAGATCCCAGAGGATGCACAACAGCAGCTCCCTACGAAGCGGCGCACCAGTGATGCCACCGCTCAACAGAGTGTTTTTGGAGACAGTCCTGTCCTCCCCGGAGCAGAGCTCCGTTCTCATGTCAGAACTGCAGGAACTCCTGATAAAAAACATGATTTCCAGGGTTCCTCGCGGAGAGGAAAACACGGGGCGTCCGTAATTCATATGGAACGGGGTGGGGCCCACACAGCAGGTGGGCGTGGACTAAAGTTTTCAGTGCTGGGCTGCACACGAAGGGATAGACCCGCTAGGGATAGCCTTAAAGGGCGAAGCCTATATGAAATGGAACTGTGACCGACCTCCTCCTCTCTCACTGCATGTAGCTTGCGTCAGTGTCGCACAGAGTCACCTGTCTGCCTCCATGACACGTGACCAAAACAAACAGTGAGCAATGAGCAGGCGCTCTGTATGCTCATGAGCCACCTTCTGTTTCTGTATTTGTTGCCTAAGTAATGAATATATCATTTCAAATAAGATAACATTAAAAAGGTAGTGAGTGCAGTGCATGCAGAGCATTATAAGCAGGCAAAGTAGTAATAAACAAAGAACGGCTCTCACTGACTGAGACTCGAGTCCTATTGTTCAAGGTAAGAAGCCATTCAAAAGAATCGGATTGTTTGTAAACGTCATATCGCCAGTGACCTAAAAATGGCACTTTTATCACCAAAATGAAGAGAAATGCTTGTTAAATGGTTGTTTGCCATTTGACAGCTGGTTCTACACAAACAGAAAAATCACATGTTTGAAATAAATATGGTGGTGAACTTGAATAAGGATGCTGGTGGAAAATAGAAATTCCACTTTTGTTCATGCCGATGCAGATTTCGATGTACATTTCACTAATGTTGGACATGTTTCTAATGAAATATTTAAAGGTTGTGTAGATGTCTGGACTTTAAACATGTTGGGCTGCTGAGTTGTTGTATAAACTGGCAGTTATTAAAACTATTTGGGGTACTAAAAGTGATATTTGTTTGAAACCTTTTATATATTTAGCCACAAATGTTGGATCTTAGTAAATATAATGTATATAAAAGTGTAGAGTAGAGTTTGTTCATCCTTCCCCATGACTTTAATCTCACGTTTACCAACATGGCCCATAAATATAGCAACATGTGGTTCATTCTGATGGCTTTCAGTTCAGACGTGCAGATGTGACGTGTAGAACTGAGTTTATCAGAACATGAATGATGCTTCTAATATACATCTTAACACATTTATAAAAAGATGTGTTTTATGAATCCTAAACAGAAGAACTTTTTATATTCAGCACAACTATTGGAGGTCTGTCTGCTCAATGATCCTGCTGCCATATCTACACTTGAGGGCCAAATGATGCTCAGCAGATGGATGGATTTATTTAGTTTATATTTTAAAATATCTTGTAGGAGAACATTAATGCTGATTTTGATGTGCATTAAATCCTTTCAAGAGAAAGAAAAAACTAGGAAAATAAGTTGATGAGAGCTGAGCTTCAGTGATTCGGTTCAGTTTTGATGCTCCAGACACAAACTGGAATGAACATCAGAGATTATACAATCCAAATATGAGTAACAGGACTCGGGTTTCGACCGTGGGACTGGGACCATGGGCCGGGCTCTTTAAAGATGGGAGAGAAAGCTGACACTGAGGCCAACAGACGCGTAAGGAAAGCTCCTCCTAAAGCCAAACACAAAACTACCGCCAAGAAACCAGAAGGTATGAAGTCCCAGAAGAAGGTAAACACATAGACATTTTTTTTTTACTAAATGGTTTAACAGTAAACTAAATTTGCAAAAATTAAAGTAATACTTTTTTTTTCAATAAGGGATCTGTAAATCATTGCACATCCGAAATATTTCCTAGTTTTTGGGCATGGTTATGGTTTCTGGTCTAGAAGGAAAGAAATATTCTCAGCAACAAGATTAGTTTTGGTAACTCTTCTAAAATACTTCCTATATTTAGCCAACTTTACCTTTCAGTAAATATCTTCAATATGAAACTAAAATGAAAGCAAAACGCATGGTTGTGAAGAGACCCATCAGTGTGGTCTGTATCAAACACCATGTTTTCAGTCCTGCGGCAGTTATTGGAGAGAGTTTATTTCCCTGGGTATTCTGGATAGGACACCCGCCTCAAGCAGCGATACACTCAGTGTGTTTACATCCGCTGAAAGCGTCGCCCTTATACCTCAATAAATCCCTTTATCACAACCATTTATCTATGATTCTGTCCTCGGACATCTCAGCTAACAGAAAAACAACCATTACATTTGTTACAAGACAGGTTTCTATCTTTTCGGAGGTGAAATGTAAGGAAAACTCCTTCCAAACGGCACATTGCGAGAAAGAATTTGACAGTTTTGGATACTCCTGAAAAGAAGAGAAGCAATCCTGCAAGTCAAACATGCGCTCAGACTGTAACGGGGAGATAATTCTGACTTTTCCAATAAAACATATATCTGAAAATGCTCGCTTTATGAAGATTTAGAGTCTGAAATGTGGCGGAGAAAACACAAAGTGTGACCGCTTTTCGAGACGGCAGCAGAGTGGCGGGCTAAGTTGTCTCTTCACGGTTCTCATGTGTGTTATAAGTCCCGCCTCCCGCTCTGAGCTCCTCACGTTCAGAGCAACAACACAGTCCGAGAAACATGGCAGAAGAAGCTCCAGCAGCTGCGCCGGTTAAGGCTCCGGCCAAAGCCCCGAAGAAGAAGTCCGCTCCCCGGGCCAAGAAGGACGGGCCCAGCCTCCCGAACCTCATCGTGGCCGCTGTGTCCGAGTCCAAGGAGCGCAAGGGGGTGTCCCTGGCAGCTCTCAAGAAGGTGCTGGCCGGGAAAGGAGTGGATGTGAGCAAGGCGAACAAGCGCATCAACACCGCCGTCACCACGCTCGTCACTAAAGGGACGCTGAGCCAGACTAAAGGGACGGGGGCTTCCGGCTCCTTCAAGCTCGCCAAGAAGGAACCTAAAGCCGCTAAACCAGTTAAGAAGGTGGTGAAGAAGAAGGCTCCCGTTAAGGCGAAGAAGCCCGCTGCCAAGAAGACCACCGCGGCCAAGAAACCCGCCGCTAAGAAGCCAGCAGCCAAGAAGTCCCCGAAGAAGGCTCCGGCCAAGAAGGCGGTGAAAAAGCCCAGCAAGAGTCCCAAGAAGGCCGCCGCGAAGAAGCCAAAAGCCGCCAAGAAGCCCGCAGCCAAGAAAACTCCAGTGAAGAAAGCTGCAGCCAAGAAGCCCGCAGCAAAGAAGGCCAAGAAGTAAACAGCTGCTTCATCAGCACTCAGTGCACCAAAGGCTCTTTTCAGAGCCACCACCTACTCTCTGCAGAGCACGTCCATCCATTACGACTCGTCTCCACCAGAGAAGGCAAAAATAATATTACACAAAAATTCTAGTAATTTCTGTCCCGCTCCATACAGTCCCATGAGGTTTTTAGTGTATCATCAATAGCAAGTGGAATTCCAGTTCAGTACATCTATGTGTTTAAAAAACATAACATGATTATGCCAGCTAAAATCAAATGAAAGCACACATTAAGAGGGAAAGCTAGAAGCTAACATATCTCCTGATGTACAGTTAACATGTAAATACATGTAAAGACATGTAAAGACAGTTTTAAGATTATGGGTGACAATGTTACTAATCACATAGTCTGTGTAATAAATAAATAAAGCTCTCTTAGGAAGGGGATGTGGCGGCCGTTTTCATTAAAAATGTCATGTGTGGATTTAAGATATTCTCTAATAGTGAGAATATAAAATTTGGTAAACATAACTGAGCTTAGATGTAGTTTGTAGATACTTATGAAATATTTATTTGATGAAAACTACGTCAGGGATCCATTAATGAAAAAGAGCGGTTTAGATCACGTGGAAGGAGCTGCCTGAGTTCGTCCCATGTTCTCTTTCACGTCCGCAGCTCAGAGATATATATGGCGTCTGCTCCCCGTATTATCACTTTGATATTTTCAGAGACGATAGCGAGATGAGTGGCAGAGGAAAGGGAGGCAAAGGACTCGGGAAAGGAGGCGCCAAGCGTCACCGTAAAGTCCTCCGTGATAACATCCAGGGTATCACCAAGCCCGCTATCCGCCGCCTGGCTCGCCGCGGTGGAGTCAAGCGCATCTCCGGTCTCATCTACGAGGAGACCCGCGGTGTGTTGAAGGTGTTCCTGGAGAACGTGATCCGTGACGCCGTCACCTACACCGAGCACGCCAAGAGGAAGACCGTCACCGCCATGGATGTAGTCTACGCTCTGAAGAGGCAGGGCCGCACCTTGTACGGCTTCGGAGGTTAAATTTGACCGTTTAATCAAAAACAAAAAGGCCCTTTTCAGGGCCACCCACATGTTCTAATGAGCTGATTCTCGAATAGAATGAGTCAAACACTTCATATAAACAAACTCATCAAATTATTACTGCTGGACATAATAAAAGTCTTCTACTCTGTAAAATGTGCAGTAGGAAATGTCAAATTAAGAAAAATTACAACATGCTCTATGACTATGCTAATATTCCAGACTAAATGTACCCTTTACAAAAATAATCTTGAAACAATTATTGAACCTAATCTCCTGTCTTGTTGGTTGGATTGATTACTCTAATCTGAAATGTCTCCATTTGCCATCAATCATAATGGAAATGAAGTTTGGACCCATCAGTCTGGGCGTAATTAATGTTTCATTTAAAGAATTCAGTTACTGGAATTAACTTCACTAATTTATTGGATATGAACATTACTGTAGAGAAAGGTGTCTTTAAATGCTGCTTAATTCTGTTTCCTTCGCCTTCCTGTTGTAGTGTGAAGTCTTGTTCAGAACTAGGTAGTAGCTGAACTATTATGCAGTCAGGCTTCTATTTCCCATGCACTTAAACACTCTTTATAAGGTTATGAGATTTGGTCTGTATCAGACTCCTTCACCTCTGCTGCGCCACAAGGTTGAACAGGAATGAATGGCGGTTGTAGTTTTCTTTTTCGGCTCCAGAGTGAAACATTTTCCTGGGCGGACAACTCTGCAGAAGAGCTACATACTTTAATCACTTATTAATGGCGTGGAAAATATTTTTTAGCTTTTGTTTCTTCACTGCGCGCAAAATTTAAAAACCACGTGATTTATTATTAGACTTGGCACTTCCTACTGAGAGACTCAGCCAATCACAGCCTTGCGACACCACAGTCCTATTTGCATACCTGGTATATATCACCAGCCTGATCTTCATAACAATTCATTCGTCGCTGTTAACTCCAGTGAGGAAACATGCCTGAACCCGCCAAGTCTGCGCCCAAAAAGGGCTCCAAGAAAGCCGTGACCAAGACCGCCGGCAAAGGAGGCAAGAAGAAGAGAAGGACCAGGAAGGAGAGCTACGCCATCTACGTGTACAAGGTGCTGAAGCAGGTCCATCCTGACACCGGCATCTCCTCCAAGGCCATGAGCATCATGAACTCGTTCGTCAACGACATCTTTGAGCGCATTGCCTCCGAGGCCTCCCGTCTGGCTCACTACAACAAGCGCTCCACCATCACCTCCAGGGAGATCCAGACCGCTGTGCGCCTCCTGCTGCCCGGTGAGCTGGCCAAGCACGCTGTGTCTGAGGGAACCAAGGCTGTCACCAAGTACACCAGCTCCAAGTAAACGGTGCTGCTGTTTATTCAACAACCACAACGGCTCTTTTAAGAGCCACCCACTACATCTGAAGGGCAACATTCATTATGATTTAAATGTATACAAATCAACAGTGGCTTGTTCTCACAAATTTTATGTAGACTAAAACCATTATGTGTTTTACAATAAAGAAGTAATTTTATATAAAATTCTTTTATAAAGCTGGTTTTAAATGGAAAATGAAATATTTCATAATGAGCTGAGAATTTAATATGCATTCAATTATTTAAACTTCATTGTCGCATTAAATCATTCTTGCTGTAGATACTTATTTCATAATGTTTTATTTAATTTTGAACACTTGGGCGTTCCATAACAAGATGGCATTTGCAGGTCCTGCAAAAATAAACCATAAGAACTATAACCTTCACAAAGTTGGTGTTTACTGCATGATGGTTTGTATTTGTTTTATATCATTTAGCATTTGTAATCATGCAGTCAAGTTGATATTAGAATCTCTATATCAAGACAGAACCAGAATATAAGTATTAACATTATGTCAGCAACAGTAAACTGTAGAACAGTAACTAAAAAAAACATTTTTAAACTATTGGAGGTAACACTGAAGGCATTACATTTGTGTCCATCTTCATGTTTTCAGAGGGACAGATGAGTGGTGAGCCGAGAGGTGACAAGGTTGGTGTAACTTGCCAGTCCTGTCAGTGATAAAGTGAAGCATTAGCTGGTAAGTGGAATGGAAGAGTGCTGGAGCTAGCTGGATGACGGGGAGGCTGCCAGCATAAAATTCAAATCAAAGTGATCAGAAAGTAACGTCACCTTCCAAAAAGCTAATGCAAGCATAGCAAAAAAATTACTGAAATTTTCTGAAGACGCAAAGACCATGTATGAATGTAATAACTTATGTAGAATCAATGAAATTAACATAAAATGTAAGGGACCTAAAAATCCCTCCAAACATACCATACATATCTTTTGGTGTTGACACTGCCCTGGGTGGGGGGGTGTTTGTAAAGGAGAGACCAAGCTCCTCCATGGCAATGATCAAGGTGTTTGGTGGGGGCTTGCTTGTGGCACAAGACGCTGTTTTGCATTGATGTTTTTTTCTTTGTGTATTTTGTCTGGCTTTTACTTCCAAGATGCCCAGCATCGGACAGTACCTTTTTTTCTTTTATCAAAGATATGTTTTGCTGCTATTCTTAGTCTCAGCCTAATGAATCGGGTGGTTATTTTACTTTGCACATCATGACATGGAGGGATCATGCTTTCTAATAGACTTGTTTTTCTCTACAGAATATCCACGGCATTTCAGAGCTCCATGAAAGATGCACTGGACCTTGTTTGGAAAAGCTCCTCTATTTTCTGGACCCGCCTGAAGGCCTCATGTAATGGCCGACACAGCACTCCAGTAAGCACCAGTAAGGTGCCATGCTCTCCTTCCAGACCATCGTTCTGCTTAATTGAACTAGAGCAATCATCACAGATGTTGGTATGTTTGATGACTTTATTTACAATCTATCCTGTAAGACGGTACAGAATACAGGTTTTCGCTGTTGGTGAGATCAGGAGAACCTGTGTTTCCTATCAGCTGGTCCAAACTCAGGCCAGGACTGGGCGTTGTCTCCTTAATGTCCAGGAATTCTGCAAGAAGACAGCTGTCATCCTCCTGATAGTTTCCTGATTTGACTGTCGTAAGAAACTGCCTAACTGACATTGATCTCAGTGCCTAGTGAAACTCCACTGGTGTTGGGACTGGATTTCTTTGCCTTATGCAACTGAACAAGTTTTCAAGACAGTCCTGGGTAAACCAGGCTTCTCAACACAAACATATGTCCCTGGTCAAGCATGTCTTTTGGATTGCTAAAATTGTCTGCACTGGTTTCCAGCTACCTGTTTGGCCTCTCTTAAGTCCACAGAAGAGTGTAATTATGTCTTGGAGGAATTGAATGGCTTTGCTGTACTCTTCCATCTTGTGCCCGCTTAGTGCCATCACAGGGTGGCGAGATGACATGAGATCGAACCACTGGTTCACCTGCTCCAGAAACCGGACTGTTGTCAGGTTAGAGGTAGGTCGCTGCTCCTGCTCCACCATGTGTTTAGACCTGCACTTGCTGACTTACAAAAACATTCATTGTGGGCCCCACCTTCATTTGGTCAAAATAACTGAGCTGAAGGGTTTTTTGTGAGGTTTGGAGTAATTTTTAACGGCAGTCCCACCGTTAAAAATCCAAAAGAAAATCCATCTTCTTATATGATCTTTTTGGCCCTTTAATTCCTCCCTCATTTTTTTTACTTCGGTTCCCAGCTTGCAAAGCCTGTTGACACATGCTCCTGGCCCTGTTGACTCTTGCTCATCTTCAGTTCTCCTCATCTCCTTCAACATTTTACAATCATTGGGGCCCTGTGCATTTGACAGTAAACATGTTGAGCCCTAATTGAAAATGTTTGAGTGTGCAGATTAAACTTACAGCACAGTTTTTCCTCTGGTGATGGTGAGGTTCCTCCTGCTGTCTTGAGCCAACCATTTTCTTCTTCTTTCCGTGTCTTTAGGGAAGCCATACATTCTGATCCCTTTCTCAGACCGATTGCTGCATCCTAATGCAGCACAGCTAACCATGGTAAGGCAATCAACCTATAAAGTTGTAAATATACATTTTTTAACGTAACAGTGATATGTGTAATTTGCACTGTAAAATGTTCTCTTGCTATACCCTCAACATCTTAATTAGCATTTTTAATTTTCTTCCCATTATTTCTTTCAAAGCAACACATTTTATCCCTTTTTTCAGTATGACGGCAGCTGTGACAGATTGTTTCTGAGGCATATGAACTGTTGCTCTATTGTTGTTTTCAGGGAGGTCAGCAGATGCGGTGGTTGCTGCTGTCAGTGATGCAAAGGATAAACCCTCATTAGACTTCAGCACATTGTCCAAATTTTATCTGATATTGGTGTGGATGTAATGACTAAACAGTATAAATTGTAGTAAAAGTACTTCTTTATTAAAGCTTGTTTTACATAAAATTGCATAATAAAATGTTTGGTTATTTTTTGCACGATTGACACCTATTTTGTCATGTTTTAATCAAACAGTTTTATTTAAATGAACAGAGAACACCTCGCTCTGCAGCAGGAGGGAGTCCGGTGTCTGGCAGCGTATCTCTGTGCAGTCCAGGATGACATGCATTTCAGGGTATTCTGAAAAGACCTCAGGCAGATTCTGCTTAACAGTCTGTCTCCTGATCCAGCCAGATGCCAATCGCTCCAAGCACTGTGTAGAGAAACTTAGCCCAGGTGGTGATGATTCGGCTCACGGTGGACTGGTGGATCTTAAATTTGTGAGCCAGGTCTTTCTGCACCGACCCCAATTATAGGTATGACATAAAAAGAAAAAAAAAATGGGCTGGAGAGACTGCAAATAAAGAAAAAGCTTTAATATGCCCAAAGAGTATATTTACTGCATTGTGTGACATTTGTTTGTATCTAAAACATGGATACATATTATTCGAATAATTACATAATTACTAATCCAGTAGGTGGCACTGTTTAACATTATTATATTCTTAAATTAATTAATTGCCATTATAAGTGCAATGTTTTGCTTGTCAAAGAGTAAATTGAAGTATTTTGACTATAAAAACACACAATGACATAAACTGTCGGGTTAATAATAAAAAACGTAAATAAGGTGTGAGACATATAGAACATACAATAATGTCAAATTACAATAATTTTCATATTAATCTGACACTACTCAACAACAGCAATTAATAGATAAGACTTGTACATAAACACACTTGCATAGGCTTCTGGGCTTCTGCCAAACGAGTATTTAATATTTAACATATTACATTTAACACTAGGTGTTAATGCTATCATGAATTTGTTTTTAATTCACTTGCCCATCTAGCCTTGCATAAAACCTGATGTCGTCATCAGAAGCAGCAAACCTTTCCAATCCAAACTTGTTGCTGATGGCTATGTCCTCCATCTGGCTGCGGAGCGAAGCAATCTCTGATCAGAGCTCTTCAATCCTAGAGAGGGATAAATCCAATGCACCTGGCTCTGCAGAGGAGGAGCAGTGGTCATGGTCAGGACTTGCGCTTTCCATTTCCTCCTCCTGGCCATCGTTTGGAGAATCAGGACGCTGTCTTCGTTCCCAAACACCAGGGCAAGGCGTTGGAAGACAGGAAATATTCCATTCAAAAAGAACGGGAACAGCTTCGCTTAGCAATCAGCACCGTCCTTGTGAGTTTAATGGCTCCCTCATGTCAGCTGGCACAAAATGACGACTACAGACCTTAGTGTGGTTTGTAATACAGAAAATTATCCTGCCAAATATTGACGACCCACTTTTTCTTCAACTCATCCTCTTTATGGAATGAAAAACAACTCAAAGTGGAGTTACATCACGCTGAAGCTGTACACTTTGGGACACAACAGTGGAAGCTTGATAAGCTTTCCTCTCTTCTTTGGAAGGAGAACTTTGTTTCTCTGCATGTCATTGTGTAGACACACAGCGACACAAACCCGTACAACTGAAAATCAGAAGGAAGCATATGGGGTAAGAACACTGTCAAAAAAAAGACCAAGAGCATTTATTAACATTAAGACATATATAAACTTTTTAACATTACCTAAGGAGCCATTCAAAAGAATCGGATTGTTCGTAAATGTCATTTTGCCAGTGACCTAAAAATGGTACTTTTATCACCAAAATGAAGAGAAATGCTTGTTAAATGGTTGTCATTTGTCAGCTGGTTCTACACAAACAGAAAAATCACATGATTGAAATAAATATGGTGGTGAACTTGAATAAGGATGCTGGTGGAAAATAGGAATTCCACTTTTGTTCATGGCGATGCAGATTTCAGTGTACATTAAATCCTGCATTTCACTACTGTTGGACATGTTTCTAATGAAATATTTAAAGGTTGTGTAGATCTCTGGACTTTAAACATGTTGGGCTACTGAGTTGTTGTATAAACTGGCAGTAATTAAAACTATTTGGGGTACTAAAAGTAATATGTTTGAAATCTTTTATATATCCAGCCATAAATGTTGCATCTTAGTAACATATATATAAAAAAAAAAGTGTAGTTTGTTCATCCTTCCCCATGACTTGAATCTCACGTTTACCAACACGGACCATCAATATAGCAACATGTGGTTCATTCTGATGGCTTTCAGTACAGACGTGCAGAACTGAAAAGTTAGTATGGAACTGTAATGAAAGCAAAAAGCATGGTTGTAAAGAAACCCATCAGTGGTGTCCGTATCAAACGTTTTGTATTTTAAGAGGATTTTAAATGCTAAGTTTAAACTCCTTATGAACATTCAAGTCTAAAAGCTTTAATTTACAGATAATATAGTAGTCCCTACATTTGATTTTATTGAAGTATTTGTGACACAGATTATATAATGACTGAAAGTATAATGAAAGTGTTAATTATTTAAACAGTACAATGAATGTAGCAGAATAAATCTGAATTTGATGTAACTTAATGAGGAAAAAGCTCTGAAATGATCGAGTTGGTGGCTCTGAAAAGAGCCGTTGAAAAGAACTCCTGTTAATATATTTGTATCAGATATGCTGCAGTGTGGTTAATCCAATTTAAATAAGAAATCGGTGCGGTGCCTGTGATATCGGTCCTGATCCCCGCTGGAGTGATATGCAGCAATAAGTATCACTGAATATTCTGCAAAGTTTTTACAGTCCACCATCTACTGGTTATTTTAAAGTATGGCAGCAGATGTTCATCTTTAGAGTAGCAATGTTTTATATTTGGGGTTTCATAGATCAAACCAGGAGCATTTTAGATTATTGGTGTTTAACAAACAGTTAATTCAACACAAAGCATATCCATGTAATGATGGCTAAAAAAGAAAAATAATGTTTTATTAACAGTACAACTGTCATCAACTCAGCTCAAACACAATAGGTGTGTGAATTAAAGTCTCCCTTGGTGACATTAAATGAAACATCAACTTAATGAAAGTCAACATTTCACCCATAAAATGTTGAAGTTGAGACATGATTTGATGAGGAAAAAGCTCTGAAATGATCGAGTTGGTGGCTCTGAAAAGAGCCGTTGTGTGTTTTTGTTGACCTCCGTCTCTAAGCTCTCTCTCCACGGATGCGGCGGGCCAGCTGGATGTCTTTGGGCATGATGGTGACCCTCTTGGCGTGGATGGCGCACAGGTTGGTGTCCTCGAACAGACCCACCAGGTAAGCCTCGCTGGCCTCCTGCAGAGCCATGACGGCGGAGCTCTGGAAGCGCAGGTCGGTCTTGAAGTCCTGAGCGATCTCCCTGACCAGCCGCTGGAAGGGCAGCTTGCGGATCAGCAGCTCCGTGGACTTCTGGTAGCGACGGATCTCTCTCAGAGCCACGGTACCGGGCCTGTAGCGGTGAGGCTTCTTCACGCCGCCGGTAGCTGGAGCGCTCTTACGCGCAGCCTTGGTGGCCAGCTGCTTCCTGGGAGCTTTGCCTCCGGTAGATTTACGGGCGGTCTGCTTGGTTCTGGCCATGGTTCTTCTTCTCGGATCAGGAGAAAAATGTTCCGAACAGACGAGGCTCCGCTGCTCTTAAACTGTGGCTCTGAGCGGAAAACGGTGACGCTGCTGCGGAGCTCTGGATCCTGGTTGGTTCGCGGCTCCTCCTGGAGCTCAGCGCCGCCCAGAGGAGTCAGCTCCCCCCTGAATGTGCGCTGCTTATTGGAGGAAGCTGTGCTGAAAAAGTCCGCCTCTCTGTCCCGCTCTGCTGGAAGCTTTTCTGGTTGGTTGTCAGCTGCAGCCCCAACGCCACCCCTCCTGCTCTCCGCGGACATAAAAAGCAGTTTTCAGCCGCTGCTCGTCACTGTTTTCTCGAGTTTGAACTCCTCAAAAACAACCGATAACAATGAGCGGCCGCGGAAAGACCGGAGGCAAAGCCAGAGCGAAGGCCAAGACCCGCTCCTCCAGAGCCGGACTCCAGTTCCCAGTGGGCCGTGTTCACAGGCTGCTGCGCAAAGGCAACTACGGGGAGCGAGTGGGTGCCGGAGCCCCCGTCTACCTGGCTGCTGTGCTCGAGTATCTGACCGCTGAGATCCTGGAGCTGGCTGGAAACGCCGCCCGCGACAACAAGAAGACCCGCATCATTCCCCGCCACCTGCAGCTGGCTGTCCGCAACGACGAGGAGCTCAACAAGCTGCTGGGCGGAGTCACCATCGCTCAGGGCGGCGTGCTGCCCAACATCCAGGCGGTGCTGCTGCCCAAGAAGACCGAGAAAGCCGCCAAGGCCAAGTAGAGCTGCCGGATCCCCGCTTCAACCAAACACACAACGGCTCTTTTAAGAGCCACCCACTCTTCTTTAAGAGCTCTGACTGCTTCTAGTGTAAAACTGCAGCTTAATTTCAGGTCAATTTTGTTTTTGTTGGATTCAAAATACTTATGATCATAAAAGTTGGTTCTTCTACAGACATGAACAGCATAAAAATGGATCCTGATGAACTCAACTCTTCATTAATGGTCCCAGACTGAGTGCTGTGCTTCACCTCAGCTAACATTAAATCGAGTGGAACCTATTGATCAGGCATTATTTGAATAGCTGTATTATAAATCTAATCTGAAGTTGGTAGCACTGTTGCCTTGCAGCAAGAAGGTCCTGGGTTTGATTCCCAACCGGGGGTCTTTCTGCATGGAGTTTGCATGTTCTCCCCGTGCATGCGTGGGTTCTCACACAGTCCAAAGACATGCCTGTTAGGTTAACTGGTCTCTCTAAATTGCCCTTAGGTGTAGGAATGAGTGTGTGCGTGGTTGTTTGTGTGTTGCCCTGCGATGGACTGGTGACCTGCTGGAGATAGGCACCAGCTCCCCCGTGACCCACTATGGAATAAGCGGTAGAAAATGACTGACTGGCTGCTGTGCTCGAGTATCTGAGTAGAAAGCAGTGTCGGTACAGTGAGCAGCACCAGAGCTGCTGGAGCTCCTGCTGTCATGGAGGTGGTGGACAGCAGCGGTAAGAAGTCAGAGCAGAAACCTTCAGGTACAATTTAAGAGCACATATGATGATCTGTATACAATAAACATTTAAAGTATCGCTTATTTAGGATCTCATTTTGCAGAGCAACAAGATGTACGGACTGAGAGAGAAGTAGAGGGAAAAAAGGACAGCAAAAGTCAATCATTTTGCCTACCCACTCCAAGGATTATGATTTATTTATGTAATGCCACCCATATCAGACAAGTCAAAGAATAATGTATTCAACTCAAACGACGGCACAAACAGACAATGGTTGACATATGAAGCTCATCACTTCCTGTTCTGTCCAGTCTGTCTTGCATTTCCAAAGCAAAAGAGGCATGAAAGATGTCCATCAAAGTAACGGCACTAGAGAAGCACAGAAGCCCTTTTCAGACATCTGTACTCTGAGGAACAAATGTCAGTTCAGTGAGACCGGGTCAGAAAGAGAAGGCAGGTCATGGAACGGGTTATTGATGTTAACGTTATTAGTAAATATGAGCTTAGCCACAGAGGACACAGTCATGAAGCCGCAAATAACTTAGAAAACATGCCTGTCAATTTTATTGAGCATGAAAACATGAAATGTTGTTAGATGCTAAAAATGTGTTTAATATTACAGAGAATTAACCACCCGTCTACCTCATGTGTTGCATGATCCTATTGTTGTGATTATTAATCTGACATTATTTAATATGTAATATTAATATTTTATCAAACAATATTTTGGTCTGTTAAGGGTTGTCCTGTGAATACCAGCCCAGTAAGGCGATGGTATTAGGACCAAGTTGAAAGGTGTGAGCCAAGCTCTAACATTATTGAACAGCATAAACTCTGCACACACATGGAATGAATTCACACAATTTCTTAAAATACAAGAATTTATTAACAAAAATAAGTCAACTCAAAGTCAAACATATTTCAATCAAACTCTTTACTATGCTAAAACAATCCAACTAAACTACCAAGCAGAATTAAAGAATGACGAAGACTAATGGGCTATGTACAATATAAACAAGTTGTTTAAAGATGACTGAAAATCATGACCAAAAGAGTGATGCAACATTACCATGCAATGTTATTTATATTTGAGAACCAAGGATTATCTTGAAGAATCTGGAAATGAAGTTGAGTTAGTCTTGGAACTAACTTAGGCAATATTCAGCAAACGTTAGACGACCGTTCACAATGCAAGATCAGATAAAATATTATTTTATCAAAATAATGTTTTCAAGAATGATCTGCTGAATAAAACCAACCTTCTGGATGAATAATTTCTCAATGGTGTCTAATTAGTTGCCTTTATTAAAATAATATTTGAAGAAATATTAAGGGAATATTTGGAAAAGAGCCAAATCTTTCTGGAGAAATGGGGCTTAATGTTGTTTACTTAGTTATCAGATTTAGTAGAATAATGTTTAGAGATTATTATTCATTAACTTGAAAACTAAACCTTCATGTTAAATATTCTGTAGCGAACACGTGTTCTTCAGCTGTTAGCAGTTAAGCTAATAAAGGAGGCCCATAGCTTAGCTTAGCACCAGAACCAAACACACACCTTTAAAATACCAGGGTCAATAAAAGGGTTAAAATGCTTACGGACGGCGCGTTATGAGCAACCTTCTGTGTTTAAAATCACCCTTTAAATAAAGTTTGTCTTAACTTTAAAAACACATAAACACAGAACATAAAGCTGATCACGTGTGCTGCAGATAGCCTGCTAGCACTAAGATAGCAGTTTCACACAAACAAAACCAAACTTCATAAAATGAAAAACGTTTAGATCATTTCATCCTAACTGTTATTCTGCCCAAACACTTAACCTCATGAACCGTGGTGAGGAAACGTTGTCCAAGGGCGAAGTTTGAAGAAACGTCCACAGTCAACAAGCGGTTAGCCTTCGGCTAACCTAACGAAGCTGTGGGTGGGCAGCCCATTCTGTCGGCCCGCCAAAACTGCACATTACCGGTGATGCGGCTACTCGTCGTCCTTCTCTCAGGCAAGGAAAACTGCTTCACTCGGGTTGTCGAGACCCGGGGCTTCTCTCGAACACCGTGTGCGTCTGCAGGGCTCGGAGAGAAAGTCAAACAATGCTGGTACCTTAATTCCCCGTTCGTGAATGAATACCCGATACACAAACAGCAATTCATTCCATACTCAACTTTTGCATATGATCGGTGATCATATGAGACTCTTGGATCCAGTTTGAAGAGTTAAGTCCTTTTTGCCAGCTAAAAGACTTCAGCGCGCTGTGTCTACTCCTGGTCCGATGGTCAACCGGCTTGGAGAGATCGGGGCATGTGGGAGAGGGGGTGCTCTTATTCAGACAGTGGCATCATGGGAAGTCTGCTGCTACACCCCTTTCCTCAGTTCCTGGAAGTCAGTTAAATGCACTTTATTTTGAAAATTCAAGAAGAGTTTGTACCGGAGTTTTAATGTTGAAATCCATGGCTTAGGGTTCTAACACTATGGTTGAATGTCATATTCCTAATGGGTTTAAAAGGCTGATAGCAGAACACACTGAACATAATTTCAGTTTGTGATATTGCAGTAATGTGTTTTCCAATCACAAACATTTATTTTGTAGGTATTCAGCTGATGACGTTTGCAGACAGAGTGCATTCAAAGTTAATTGGGTGCTGGTGGCCTGGGATGTAATCAGATTCCCGGCCTGGATCGTTGTCCCAGTTCACCCGTGCAGTGAATCATTACTGGGTCTAGTGGGATGATTCTGGTGGTTATATTGTGGGAGAGATACAGAACCACTGAGCACCATGTTGACACATGGAATCAGAACCAGTGAGGTTCTGTATCTAATGGAGTCACACATGGTGAAATATTGTCTGCTGTTCTCTTCAATTTGTATCTGGATGATTGTCAAGCTAAATGATAAGACTGGTTGTCTGGAGGATAGCCTTGTTGATCACTTGATGTACGCCGATTTGTCATCAATATACACCGTTTGTTTGCAGCAACTAATGTTTCCTCTTTAGGGCAACTAACATGTGCTTAAACCCAGTGCTGTTGGGATTGCTACAATTTAAGGGGGTGAGCACGATTTTTATAAACCACTGAACCAACCATGAGGGCCTAAGAACTAAATGTAGCAGCTCATTTCAACTTTTAGACCATAGCTCCCCTCATCCACCAGATGCCGCTGGAGAGGCTGTTTGAATGATCCTCCAAGAATAATAAACGGTTATTTAATATGTAGCTCAAAGCCTGGTGTGGCCATTATCAGGTTCATGAACATCTTGAGTTACTAAATGAATGTTGCTCTTCAGATGTAGTGGGTGGCTCTTAAAAGAGCCGTTGGGTTGAATGAACAGCAGCACTGTTTACTTGGAGCTGGTGTACTTGGTGACAGCCTTGGTTCCCTCAGACACAGCGTGCTTGGCCAGCTCACCGGGCAGCAGGAGGCGCACAGCGGTCTGGATCTCCCTGGAGGTGATGGTGGAGCGCTTGTTGTAGTGAGCCAGACGGGAGGCCTCGGAGGCGATGCGCTCAAAGATGTCGTTGACGAACGAGTTCATGATGCTCATGGCCTTGGAGGAGATGCCGGTGTCAGGATGGACCTGCTTCAGCACCTTGTACACGTAGATGGCGTAGCTCTCCTTCCTGGTCCTTCTCTTCTTCTTGCCTCCTTTGCCAGCAGTCTTGGTGACAGCTTTCTTAGAGCCCTTCTTGGGTGCAGACTTGGTGGGTTCAGGCATGTTTCCTCACTGGAGTTAACAGCTACAAATGAATTGTATTCATTACAATCAGGCCAGTGATATACACCAGGCATGCAAATAGGACTGTGGTGTCGCAAGGCTGTGATTGGCTGAGTCTCTCAGTGGGCTGAGTAGGAAGTGCCAAGTTTTAAAAGAAATCACGTGGTTGTCAGTGAAAGACAAAGACTCGGGAAATCCTCATGACTCCTTATTGTTCACAGTCTAACTGCTGCCCATAAAAGATGTGAATATATATATCTATTTTTAAAAGAACATTCTTCAAAATATGTATGTAATGTAAAATCAGACAGTGGTTTTAAAAGAGGCTTGATTTGATGCATGTATTCATTGCATGCTGGTGTGAGTGAGTATTTGCGTTTGTGAGAGAAAGAAAAGGCCCTGCATCCGGCTTGTTACCTGCTGGTCATCTGTGAGCTCAGGGTGCACTGGCATGTGAGCATCAGGCAATGTGCTTTACTGCCTCTGATGTTAAGACAGTATTCCGCTGAAGCTACAAAAATAAAGCACTTTGTGACTAAGCACTAATTGAAAATGAACAGCTGTGTGTGTACATTGTGATCACTCTATTACTCATGGGTCCGGGCGCGTAGGGGTTTTAAATGGGGTTAATTGCGGGTCACGGGTCGGGTCTCTATTCTGAGCTCTATGGGTGCGGACAGATACGGGTTTCAATAATTGGACCTGTGCAGGACTCTGGTCTTTTGTAGCTGGCTGATGATGCAAGCAGCATTTAGTCATGATTAGTTTTCGCATTATTTGAAAAGTGCAAGAGCTTCACCCAGCATAGCGAACCGACTCTGACCACATCCTTGATTTCCTCATTGGCCATAACTTCCCCCACTCATCACCCTCTCAGCTTTGCAGTTCCTGATAATGTGTGAATGTTTAAACAGATAAAGAAGTTATTCTCGCACAGAGACGGTTAATAGCTGCTTGTTCTGCCTGAGCTGACCCTGCATGTGCTTCTTCTCTGGCTCTGCCTTCACTGCTACAGTAAAATATATTATAAAGTATCTTCTTGCAGTCTGTGGTTATCATAAAATAGAGAATATGTCATGCAGCAGCAAAATATATGAAAAGTTATTTAACTGCAATAAATTAGTGATTCTGAATTAGTTCAGAGTTTAAATACATTTTGCATTTTCACTGTTTGGGGACATAAAGTATTTCACTTCTTCAATGTTATCTGTTGAATGTGAGATTTAGTTACTTGGCTCTCATAATCTACAATGTTAAACTGTTGACACAACCAGAAAACACAGGGGATTTCTGTGTTTAGATCTTGCTACAGCTCTACATAGAGTTTAACAGCACATAGAACAGTACATAACCCACTGCTGTACAATGAAACAGGCATGAAATCAGAAACAGTAACATTCACTGTGTGGTCTGACTAAAACTGATAAATTGAGGCTGAAGGCAACTCTGACGCTGTTGTATTAAGTCCCCCCTATTTATAATATAGTTTTATTTCCATATATTGTTTCCTGCATCTAACATACTTTATAATGCTATGTTTAGGGTCACGTTATGCAAGATGCTTCTGTTTAATCAGGCATCTTCTGTCTTCTCTTATGTTATGGAATTGGATATTTATATTAATAAAAAAATGCATTTTCCAACCAGGAAGATCCCATTGCTCCATCTATACTTATTAAATACAAGAAGAAAAACAATTGCCACAAAAAATTTGGAGACCCTGTTGTGCTTTTATAGAGTTCATTAACTGATGGTGTTGGCATTTGTTTGGGCAATGTTGCACAGATGTTGCACTGTTGTCTTGCATTAAGAAGGTCCTGGGTTCAAATGTCCCCCTGGGGTATCTCTGCATAGAGTTTGCCTGTTCTTATCATGATGTTCTCAATGGGTTCTCTATCTGTCGCCCACAGTCCAAAAGTATCCATGTCAGGTTAATTGGTCTCTATAAACTGCCCTGGGTTAAGTGTGTGTGTGTAGTTGATTAACCCTGTGATGGACTAATGTCCTGTCTTGGGGGCATCCTGCCTCTTGCTCAGTGACTGCTGCAGATAGGCACCAGCCCCTTCTCGAGACCCTGCTTGGATTTACAGGTTTAGATGAAAGATCGAAATTTATGTAGCTATTATGATGTTGATAAATACTTGATAAGGTAAACCATTACTAACCATTGTACTGGTTGTTAGGTAGTTATTGCAGATAATAAGTTACCCTTGTACCAACAGCAGTGCACAGCAACAGATGGGGAAAGGCCAGCACTGTGTAATTCTCAGTTCCATGCAGTCGAAAAACTCCAGTCATTCTGGCGCTTTCTCTGATATCTCGTTGAAAGCACTTTAACCCATAGGAACAGTATGAATTGTAATGTTTTTAAGGAGTTTGAAAACGGTAACTTTTTAAAATCTTGTTCCTCTTAACAGTTAATGTCTAAAAATAAATGCAAATTACAAATGAAAACATCAGCTATCTCTACTAGTTAAATGTAAAATAAAAAATAAAATTAATGTCCTTCCTAATTGAACTAGAAACAAATTACGGTTAGAATATTCACAGCTCATAAATATTTTGTTTCACCTTCTATAACATTCTTCACTATCTATGTCAACAAGGCTGATTTGATGAGATAAAAATTTAAAAGCAGATAAACGTTTTCACTGCAGCTCTCATCAAGTTTTTTTTTTTTTTAAAGAAACTTTACTATAAACTTCTTTGGGAATATTTCAATTGTTACAGACACAGAGACTGAAATGAAAAGGAAAACAGAAGCTTGACAAGGAGAGAGATGGGGCAAAAGGGAAGAAGGGGAAAAAAGGAGGAGAGAGTGGAGGAGAGAAAGAAGGATGAATAGAATAAAAGATTACACCCTGCTTGCTTATACACAAAATAGCACACGGTATTTATGAATGTAAAATGTACTTAGGGAGAAGTGCAGCCCAATATAGATCATCTGTGTATCTATCAACACCTGTGTGGACGCGCTTTGTATACAAGGTGGAACTGCCCCATGGTCCCCGTGCGGACACTGAGGAGATCCGAGCCACAGACATCCAAAGGTCCCCCAAAGCACAGGAACACCAGGAGAACCACGGCCGGGACTACCGCAACCCCCCCAGAGAAGAGCAGTGGAGAGTCCCAGGGGAGCCACCCAGCAGCGACAGTGCAGAAGCCCCAGGGAACCACAGCGACGAGCCCGCAGGCCCCGGCGGCAGCCGTCCACGCCCGAGCAGATCCAGCCATGGACCCAGAGACCCAAGACCCTGGGACACACCACCCCCAAGGCAGAGGCCCGACAGAGCCCAGGGGTCTAGGTCCCGGCAGGCAGCCACCGGGAGTGAGCCAGCACACACCAAAGCACCCAGCCCCGGATACTGAGAACCACAAGCACACCAGCGGGCAAAGACTCCAAACACCGGCAGGCAGGGTGGTGGGGAGGAAATAGGCCCCCCATAATATGGGGGGGGGCTAAGCTGATCCAGGGGAGGGAGCAGTCCAAGACCCAACCTGTCACAAAAAACAGGCACTCACAGTCACAGTCACCCACTCCCACCCTCATCCACACACATAAAATCACTCGCTCCCAACGTAAAGACAAACAACAATGGACGTCATACACTCACTCACACTCCCCATGCATACTCTATACTCCAAGGTCCGGGCGCCGGCAGCCCCTAGAGACAGGCAGACAGGCCCAGACCCAGGCAGTCCCGGCCCGGCCCCCGCCCAGAACCCAGTCCCCAACAACCCCCATCCACCTCCGGAGAGGGGGCTATGTACAAAAGAGAGGTCCACTTGGCCCAAACCACCCCGCCAACCAGAGCCGCCCCAGGACGGAGTATTCCTGACCCCCCAACGAGCTCTGATCCCGACCCCATGAGTCTCCCACCCCCAGTCAACCCCAACATGAACCTCTCATCAAGTTTTAAAGGGGACAGATCATGCTTTTAGATCCATCCTTTTCACATTTACATCATTCAGTTGTGGTCTATAGAAAGTGGTGCGTTTGAGAGCATCTCGTTTTGGTGAGGTCTCTTCACACCTCACCCCCCTGTAGGTCAAGAAACTTCAACCAGTTCCACCATTTTTGTAGTTTAATAGCAGAGATACAATTATCTAGTGGGGTAGAAACAAGTCAAAAACGGCAATACAATGCAAAACTGTTTATTTAATAATATTCAAAACACGCAGTACAGTTACTGTATGTCCTCCAGGAACTAAAAGCAGCACACAGTGCTAACATAATCAGGGGGCACGGCGCTACTGTTGTCAAAATAATGGCCAGGATGTCATATCAACACACAATAACAAAGTGTCTAAAGTAAGGTTTGTTGTCATTTTAGCGTTATTTGCAGCTTACCACTTTGTGTCCGTCGTCTCCATAGACAGAAAGAACTGACCCCTTAATCAGATGAAGTCGTTTAGCAAATCCTTCATGATACTGGTGGAGGTTGCTGAAGGCACTTGTCCTTGAAGTGGGAGAAACAGATATTTTCGGAACATTTCAGTGAAAAATTAAATTTTCTCAGAGGTTCTGATGCTGGAGAACAGTGTAATGAATTGTGTGGGTTAAAGCCCCCAACAACCGGACCGAACTTGTCCTCTTTCAGCGTAGGCATATTTGATATTGGACTACAAAATCGCATCGATAAATAAATATGGCGGATATGCAAAACTGATCAATCCGAGGTCCATGACCAAATTTAGCTGTTTTAAAGGCAAACACTGTGACATAACAGTTGTAAAAACATAACAGATAATAGAGAAAAATGAACAGATTGAAAATTATGACCCAAACAGAATATAAAGATATCCCCGCAGCACCAGGATAGACTAAATTCAGCATTTCTGCACTCCTGCAGACTCCAAGTACAAAACAAATTGTATTTAAAGGCTGAAAACGTGGATTTTGCATGATATGTCCCTTTTAAAGCCAACGCAGATCAGGGTTGCTGATAAATCTCAGCATTTCCCACTTGGAAGTCTGACCTCAGACAAAACGTTCTGTTTTTGATTATTTAAAACTAGAAACGTTGAACTTCTGAGAAATTAAAGTGAATGTATTGTTAAACCGTTTCCAATGGAGTTTTTTTTTATCTCTTATAATGTCTGTCAGTTACTATTACTGAGGTGAAACTTGTGACAAAAGGTTTATGAATCACTGATATAGCTTTAATTTATAGTTCAAAGACCTCATTGTGGGATCATTTGCAAACATTAATATAAAAGTTTACTGGTTAATGAGTTTTTGACTCTCCGGTCAAACGATGCTTAAAAAAAACCCTTGAACCCGAACATGAATCGTTTTTCAGGTTTAAAGCTGTTCTCATGTCTGAGAGCTTTTACAATTTGCATGTTGCTGGAGGCTGTGAGATTATTTCTATAAAAATGAAGTTTTTCCATATTTTCCGGCTCAGAACACCTTTTTGGGTTTTATCATGTAGATTTCCCTAAATCCTCACCTTCTCTGTTGTCTTCTCCAGGTCAAGCCTGACAGAGCTGCAGAAGGTGAAGATGTTCGGCTTTCACAGAGGCCATCAGTGGTTCTCTCTCCTGTCTGAGGTGCTCCTTCATGTGCTTCTTGGTCTCTACCTTCGTGGTACGTTTGACATCTGCTTACATTAAATAATAATAGGTTTTATCTGATATGGAGATGAATAAACTTATTTTCCTTAACATTTAAATCTTCTGGATGCCTACTTTGTATGTTGCTTCCTTAGTTTAAATGTAAGCTAACGCATGTGGTTAGACCATAGAAGATAAGCGTTAGCATTAGCATTAAATTCTGATATGTTATACTCTCAGTATATGAAGACAGATCAGGACATGAAGCCTGACTGTTGTGTTTTGGACATTCTTAGAGCAGAAATGAAATCAGAAACCAAACCATCTGACCAAAGGTGATGAACACAAACTGAAGCCAGTCAGTGTAATGTGGTGGCCTAAAAACTCTCCTATGTCCTTTTTTCTGCATCTCTCTTACAGCACGTTATGCAAATTATAAATATGCTACAAACTGTCTTTTTGATCAGCTGTTTTCTGTCCCAATAATTACAACAATTATTATACTAATTGAAGTTTGCGGACAAGAAATAGAGGGTAGTATTTCTGTGTTACAGTTATCAGTTTATATACAAACTTATTTAAAAAAAAGCAAAGAATGATTTTTCATAATTACACCCTGTTGTTTATAATTTGTTTCAGATGTGGAGGCTTCTGGAGAAAAACTAGTTATTCATAAAAAAGTTGGAGACTCTGTGGAGCTTTCATCCAATTTACCAACAAGAGTGAGCAGAGCATCATGGAAATATGGAAACTTAGTAGTGGCAGATGAAAGTGGTGTTATTCCAAACAATCCATTTCAGGACACAGTGGAGTTCAATAAAGTGAACTTTAGTTTAACAGTGAGAGAACTGACCCTTCAAGATTCTGGTGAGTTCAGTTTTTCCTCAGCAATCAAAGACCAACAAAGACCTACAGTCATCATCACTCTGAAGGTTCATGGTAAGATGATGGTTCTGTTTACAACTTTTCAAAGAAATGTGAATAACCTGCTTATAATCTATTTATGTAGGTTATTTATAAACTACCCAAATTCACCAATAACTCCATTAATAGCTAATATAAAATCTGTTATTTCTGTCCAATGCTAAAGCTTCTTATTGACACACAGCGGCTGTTTAATTTGGGAAAATGATGTTTTCATTGATTATCCATTTAATAACTATGAATTTTTTGAGTTTTAATAAAATTCTGATAACTGCCAAAGGTTAAGATGAGAGAAAATCTAATCTTAGTGGAATAACTGTAAACTGTAATCTTAATATCATTTATTGTTTATAGAAGTTTAATATTGATGTTTTCATCCTAGCTGCTGTGTTTAATATGAAGTTCAGATTTTAACTGTAAACACCAGCATAACTGCATTTGAGTAGAAAACCTGAATGTAAGAAAGTTTATCATCTTATATTCTGGGCCTTACTTTGTTGGTTGTGTAATTCTCATAAACTCACACTCTGTCTGTAAATACATTATCTATAGATGTAATGATGTCGTCGAGCAGTCACTCTCCTTTTCCCTCTGTTCTCACATCAGAACCGATATCTAAGCGGCCCGACCTGATTCTCAACATCAGTGAGCCCGGCCTAAATGGATTCTGTACAGTTTATCTGGACTGCAAAGCAGCTTCTCAGAGCAACATCACCTACATCTGGACTGTAGGAAACCAAAGATATACAGGCCCTAAGCTGCAAAAAACTATCAGACCACAAGATGGAAACACCACATTCTCCTGCGCTGCCTCTAATGTTGTCAGTGAGATGTCAGCACTTAAATCAGTGAGGTGTAGAAACAACAAAGACATCCTCTCTAAAAAAGGTATTTATAGAAACATGAATCCTGCTGGTTGAATAAACATATTATGTTTTACTTACTAGTGTATCATGTGCATTTTTGTAAAGAAAATATAGGTCAGTTTTATCAAATATCAAACATAAAGTGCAAATAAGGTATGGCAGCCCAAACCATCACCGATCCACCCCCATGCTTCACTCTTGGCATGCAACAGTCTGGGTGGTACGCTTCTTTGGGGCTTCTCCACACCGTAACTCTCCCGGATGTGGGGAAAACAGTAAAGGTGGACTCATCAGAGAACAATACATGTTTCACATTGTCCACAGCCCAATATTTGCGCTTGTTCTGGTGGAAACAGGAGAGTTGAGGTGCACATTTAATTCTGCCGTGATTTGGGCAGCCGTGGTTTTATGTTTTTTGGATACAATCCGGGTTAGCATCTGAACATCCCATTCAGACAGCTTCCTCTTGCGTCCACAGTTAATCCTGTTGGGTGTGGTTCGTCCTTCTTGGTGGTATGCTGACATTACCCTGGATACCGTGGCTCTTGATACACCACAAAGACTTGCTGTCTTGGTCACAGATGCGCCAGCAAGACGTCCATCAACAATTTGTCCTCTTTTGAACTCTGGTATGTCACCCATAATGTTGTGCGCATTTCAATATTTTGAGCAAAACTGTGCTGTTACCCTGCTAATTGAACCTTCACACTCTGCTCTTACTGGTGCAATGTGCAATCAATGAAGACTGGCTACCAGGCTGGTCCAATTTAGCCATGAAACATCCCACACTAAAATGACAGGTGTTTCAGTTTCATTGTCCAACCCCTGTATGCTACAAAGGGCCTTCTCAGTGAGACTGGTCAAGGTCAGGCAAGTAGAGAAAGAGAATATCTAAATAGCATCTAACATAATTCTAAAGAAGGAACACACTGATAGTCTCTCATGCATGTGGCTTTTATTCACATGATGGGGATCTTTGATTTTGCCTTTAGTTACTTTTTAATCAAAGCAGACACAAAGTGAGAAGAAGCACAGAGTATATATAATATCTTGCTAAAACAGTTGTATATTGAAATCCAATTTGCATATTACTTTAATTTTAAATAAATGATGTCATTTTCTATACCTCAAACAGGGTTTGAACCTTCTGGAAGGAATAAAAAAAAAAAAACATTTTTAAGCATCTGACAATTCCCCTGAATTTACAACTACAAAGTTAAAAAAAATATTTAAATTCTAACCCACTTCGGAAAAACAAACTAAGAAAAGGATGAAATAGTCCTAACCTAATGCTTCAGGTTTATAAGCTGTGTTAAGAGGAGTTATGTTCAGGTGGCGCCTGAATCCTGAAGCCACTGCACCCCCCCTTCTATCCGATTGGTTGTTTGGTCTGTCACTTGGAAGGTGTTCACCTACCTGACCAGCATAAATGGTGCTTAAGTAACATTTAATTTCATTTGCTGTGAAACAATCGTAAACATCTCCTTTTTTCAGCCAAACTGCAGATGTATGAAATGACGAAGATGAACAGCACCTGATCCACCTGGTGGGAAAAGTCAGAAAGAAGGTATAGTGGAGACTTATTTTGCCACTTCACCATTTCTTTCTTGTACCATACAATCAGTGCTGTGTGCAGGTTTGTGTTTATGTCTTACCTTTTGTGTGCAGGTGAGTCCTCACAGCTAGAGCTCATCATGGTCTAATCAAGAGGAGCCTAAAGAGTAGCGGATTTGCTGACGCAGATGCCAGATTGTTCCTACTCACCAAATCGTAATCAGGTCCCTCTATAGTTTGTCACTTTTTTTTATTTGCTCCTCACCAGTGGCCAAGTTTTCCAGGGAGGCCAAGGTGGGGCTAGTGTTTTTTCATGGGGGCACAGAAAAAAGAATTAAACAAAAGTTGGCAATATTTAATTGTGTATTATAATATGCAAATTTATTTGGAGCACCAACAAAGTGAATTGCTCCTGTCCCCCATTAATGTGGTTGGAAATGCCCTCAAATTAGGCTGCACTGGTGGATCATCCTTGCACAGGCTGATATATGAAAGGAGATGAATCTCTCCCTTACAGTCTATATACAGTGGTGTGAAAAAGTGTTTGCCCCCTTCCTGATTCTTATTTCTTATGTGTTTCAGATCATCAAACAAATAAAAATGTTAGTCAAAAACAAAACAAGTACTCAAAATATGCAATTTATAAATGAAGGTTTTTATTATCAAGGGAGAAAAAGAAATCCAAACCTACATAGCCCTGTGTGAAAAAGTGATTGACCCCTAAACCTAATGACTGGTTGAGCCACCCTTAGCAGCAACAACTGCAATCAAGCGTTTGTGATAACTTGCAGTGAGTCTTTTACTTGTGTTATCTTTGACTAATATTTTAAATTGGTCTGATGATCTGAAACACTGTGTGTGACAAACATGCAAAAAAAAAAAAAACCTTTCTCAGTTCTCTGTAGTTGTTGCCTGCACAAGGGTCTCACATACAAGCATCATGACAACTTGGATGAAATACCAACTTTGACCACCAAAAATGTCATGATTCAGGACTGGGGTTGCGCTGGAGTGTGATTCTGTGACTGTTACCTGGGCAGCACGTTCCCTCAAGTGGGCGTGTGAAACCAATTGAGGCTAGAACTCCCCTTCAGCCCAATATAATTATAATTTATGTTATCTCACAAAAGTTTTGGTTGTTACTGTTGTAAGTCAGTAATACAAATATTTTCAGTAGGTGTCTGTAATCGTTTCTCTGGGAATCTATCACGCCAAGCTATGGATAACAGGCAACTATTTCACATCTATGAAACAATCAATAGAGCTCCTTCCTAAGTGGAGCATGCAGGATAATCTAGAATAAAGCTCTAACTGTTTTGATGTAAAACACCTTTCAAATACAAACGGAACCTTTACCCAAATCTTTATTTTGAATGTAAAAGGAATTCTTGTAAGCATAAAACCAGACACATCAGGTCAGTAAATACTCTATGATCTAAAGTGCACCTTGCAGGGAGCTTTACAGTTAACACCTTTGACTTGCTCGCTGTGGTTTTAAAACATTTCTGGCAGTCACACTAAGACTTCTCTACAAGAGGAAGTGCAGACTGTTCGCTTATGCTGACAAGGGGCTTTCTTTTTTTTTCTTCACATTTCCTCTTATCACCATCTCTGTATCTGTATCTCTCTGTTTCTCTCTCTCTCTCTCAGAAGGCTAAACTGTTTACTTCTATAGTTAGAATACTAGCTATATATCGCTTTTTACAAGCTTGCTGTGTGTTTTATTCCAAGATCCTTAAAGACAGGAGCATCCAGCAAACATACTGACCAAACTTGTTTAAGACTATACAGCATAATTTAATGGAGTATTATGTTGCCCTAAAGGTTCATTTACATCAATAACAGTAAACTGATTTTAAATAGTTGCATTGCGTAGAAACATAAAACATATTTATTTACATCAATCCAATGCATTCTAGCACAATTCAATGATATAGTCAGATTAAAATCCAGTTACATACAGGCCAATGCAATTCAAATACTAATATTATACAGTAAAACTCAAATGTTCACACCAATTGGAAAATGTGATCAACTGATAGGAGTCCAGTCAGTTATATCAAGTCATTGACTTTGCAGCAATCCCTCCTCCTGAGCAAGCATGTGGCGACAGTGGAACAGAACCACTAGTTTTAACAAGAACCTTCAACACAACCAGACACAGTGTGAGCGGCCTTCCGCTGCTACTGGCTGGGGTTGAAAGAACAGAATAGACACAAAACAATTACAGAAGCACTGAGTCAGGAGTACCTTCTATAGAAAAGGAGCACGGAAGTCAACTGACTGTTACTACATTTATCTTGGTGGAGCCTGTTGGGATAATTTCTGCACAACTATGATGCCCATAAAAGTACAGGATTGTGTGAGATTTGATGCTTTTGCACAAATGAAAGCTTGATGCAATATCCAAACGCTTACTCTTGTCGGATTAAGAGGAGACTGAGAAGTTGCAGCAGATTAAATATGTGGACATAGCCAGCAGTTTTTAGTAGTCAGACAAAATGAAGTAGAGATTTTTTATTTTAATATAGCACTTATAATGGATATACATTTTTTCACATTGTGTTTAGTATACAAATTGGCAAAATTGGGCATAACTTAAACAGCTGAATGTCAGGAAATACAGGGGTTGAACAATGAAACTGAAACACCTGGTTTTAGACCATAATAATTTATTAGTATGGTGTAGGGCCTCCTTTCGCGGCCAATACAGCGTCAATTCATCTTGGGAATGACATATACAAGTCCTGCACAGTGGTCAGAGGGATTTTAAGCCATTCTTCTTGCAGGATAGTGGCCAGGTCACTACGTGATACTGGTGGAGGAAAACGTTTCCTGACTCGCTCCTCCAAAACACCCCAAAGTGCCCTCAATAATATTTTAGATCTGGTGACTGTGCAGGGCTATGGGAGGATGTTCAACTTCACTTTCATGTCTCATTTAAACCAATCTTTCACCAGTCTTGCTGTTTTGTATTGGTGCATTGTCATCCTGATACACGGCACCGCCTTCAGGATACAATGTTTGAACCCATTGGATGCACATGGTCCTCATGAATGGTTCGGTAGCCCTTGGCAGTGACGCGCCCATCTAGTACAAGTATTGGGCCCGAAGGGAATGCCATGATATGGCAGCCCAAAACCATCACTGATCACCACCCCCATGCTTCACTCTGGGCCAATTGCAACAGTCTGGGGTGTACCGCTCTCTTTGCGGGCTTCTCCACAACCGTAACTACTCCCGGAATGTGGGGAAAACAGTAAAGGTGGACTCTCATCAGAGAACAATACATTTTCACATTGTCCACAGCCCAAGATTTGCGCTCCTTGCACCATTGAAAAACTGACGTTTGGCATTTGCATGACTAACCAAATGTTTGGCAATATAGCAGCCGTGTATATTGACCCTGTGGAGCCCCCGACGGACAGCTCTGGTGGGAAACAGGAGAGTTGAGCGTGCACATTTAATTCTGTCGTGATTTTGAGGCAGCGATGGTTTATGTTATTTGGATACAAATCTGGGTTTAGCACCCGAACATCCCTTTCAGACAGCTTCCCTCTTGCGTCCACAGTTAATCCTGTTGGATGTGGTTCGTCCTTCTTGGGGTATGCTGGACATTACCCTGGATACTGTAGCTCTTGATACATCACAAAGGACTTGCTGTCTTGTCACAGATGCACCAGCAAGACGTGCACCAACAATTTGTCCTCTTTTGAACTCTGGTATGTCGCCCATAATGTTGTGTGCATTTCAATATTTTGAGCAAAACTGTGCTCTTACCCTGCTAATTGAACCTTCACACTCTGCTCTTACTGGTGCAATGTGCAATCAATGAAGACTGGCTACCAGGCTGGTCCAATTTAGCCATGAAACCTCCCACACTAAAATGACAGGTGTTTCAGTTTCATTGTCCAACTTCTGTATTTTCAACAATTAACATAGCATTTGTACAGTATGTGCAGAATATGCATCAACCGGCATTGAACGGATGAATAGCTATCTAGGCTGAATTAGGATTAGAAGTGTCTTGAGGTGAATTTGCGACAATGGTCAATGAAGTTGAAATGGCTCCGGGTGAATTCGTAAAATTCTGCCACCATTTTATGTAAGGCGACGATCTTGGAGTGAACCCCACAATGCAGACAGGCAGGAAGCAGTGTGGCGTGGTGAGCGAACAAAAATCTTTAATTAAAAAATGCGACAAGTTAACAGAACTGCAGTGTATATATGGTGAGGTGGACCGAATGAAGCTGATTACTGGCTGACAGAGGCAGGGAGTGAAAACGAAACATGGCTGGAACAAAACAAAAATTCAAGGATCTAATCAAACCTAAGAAACATAACTGTAACAGAACATAAACCAGAAAGCACTATGAACTGAAAACAACCACAAGAAAACAAATCTAAACTACAGCACCACCTCTAAAACAATAAACAGAAACAAGATCCAAAACACAACAACTTGGAAAACATAATCATAAAAAGAGAAAACACCCAAAACAAAAAACCATACACCCCCAAATCATAACATTTGTACCCAGTCGTCCTTTTGTCCCATCTTCCTACCATTTCATGCCCATAAACAAACCAGTCTGTTCTCATATACTTAACCACCATGTATCAATGTATTTCTCTTAGATTTTTGATTAAATATAAGTTAAAGGTAGATCAAGGTTTCCAAATCTCACTCATATATTACTGAATTTTATTTGTAAATTATTCTCGTAATATTTGACACTTCTAAACGTTTAAATTTGATTGTGGTTCTGATTGTAGTTTGGGCCACTTGACTCTTATGAAATATGATAGATCTAATTAAACTAAAATAACTGAAAAGTGACCTCCAGCTGATACTATTGCAGTCGCATAACCATGTTACCTAAGAGTTGACTACAGCAAATCAAACAGAAGCTTAAGGGCCCCACACAAGCAGGGGGCACCCAAAAGCGGGAGCATTTTCAAAATGTTCAGGCTTACAGATGTCTTAGAAAATCATCAACATTTAATTTTACTATATGAGCACTAAGTTTCATACCCTTCAGCCTCTGCTTAACCAGCAAATAGTATGGGACCCTAAGTAGTTGTGAGTGATTATAGGAAATTACTTAAAATCTTTAACTATCAAAGCAGGTACAAAATGTTTCTTCAAGGCTGGTATAAACTGATACATAGCCAGGAGGAAATGTCTTACTTTTCCTCATCCTTTAATACCCAAAAATCTCAATAACATCCAAAACATCAAGAACAAAAGGACAAAGATGCAGAATTTAGAAGGGGGGACTTATTTTCAACGACAAAACAAAATTGAACTAAAACTGACCGGCTTAACTTTCAAATGTTTTCTTAATGTTGGATTTCCTGTTAGATCTTAAAGTAGGATTTTAATACAAACATGATTAATATGTCTTTACCTTTTAAAAGATTCATCTAGATATTGTTCCACAATATCCTCATTAAATTTTTACCCTGTGATGTTTCCATGAAAGAAAGCTATTTTATACAGTTTTCTCTATACAGTCTGTCAGTTTTACTCCTCTTTTATACTTGTATTATGGAGTTTTAGGTCCATTCTATCCATAAAGGACATTACTTTTCCCATAAAACCAAAAAAGGCTAAAAGTTAACGATAATGTGCTGAAAAGAGTATAAGCGTAGATTGTTTTGAATGTTTAACAGACCGTTTGGTAAAGAATGCTATTTCTTCTACATGAAGTACATTCTGTTGTCTGTCCAGCTAAACTGTACAACTATGTGTGAGTTTTTTCTTCTATGCAGCTTCACCTTGTGCAAGTTATGAGGAAGTAGGAGATGCTTGAATGAAACCATTGGTTTTTTTTTTCTCATGAATGTAGAGCTAAACTTTGAACCAATTGATGGTGTGCTGTGGGTTTTCTTCAAGTTACCATGTTTGGTGGCCTGCATGGGTGTTAGGGTATGTATGAGATATATTTTAGTTTGGTTGCACATCAAATGCAGGCCTCAAAATTCACAGTGAAACTAACACATCTCAAACTCTTCTGCCTTGCCACATATAGTACAACAACATTCTTAAGCAGTTAAAATGGATGTGGGATGAGATTTGTTCACCAATAAGGAGTAAAGCTAGTAAAGTGGCAGCAGGGTCGCACTAGTCTGCCTGCAGAGTTATCTGATCTGTGTGAGTTGTGCAACCACATCATGCATATCTGTACAAGAGCAAAGATGATGCTGAAATTAGTCTGTAAATATGTCGTTCTCACATATGAGTGTCAATAAGCATTAAATTATTTTAGTTTAGAAGTTAGATATTTTTGCTATGTTAAAGTGAATTTTTTGTATTTTTATCTGTGCTCAGAAGGGTGGTCTTCTGCTCCCTCTTGGTTCTGTTTCTCTAATGACTCACTGGTTAGAATTGTTTTACTAGTATTGTGTCACTTCTTCTTTTAAAATACCAGTAAATGTGTTTCAGTGTTTCAGGAAGGGACTCCACAAAACACTCTAGAAACTACTAAAATTCTGCTGCAATTTTAAAGGCGCTTTATAAACACACTTTAATTGTGAAAAGTACAATGTGTTTTTGTTTTTTTTGCTTTCATTTTTTGAGTAAACACTCAAACAAAATAGCTCTCTCGATGCTATACTGCTCAGAAAGATGGTAAACGCCTTATAATTTTATTATGTTTGGAAATCTATTAAGGACTGCAGGACTGAAATCTGAACATGTCAGAATTAAGTTGGTTTTGGTGGTACCACATAAAAATGATTTAGGTCTTATTTGTCAGACAGAACCATGTCTGTAAATTTAGCTGGTTCTGAATCTTTCACTGCTCCTCTACATTGTGGGGTTCCACAGGGCTCAATCCTTGGTCCCCTGCTTTTTTCTCTTTATTTGGTTCCTTTGGGTTCAATATTCAGAAAGCATGGGATCTCCTTCCATTGTTATGCTGACGACAGTCAAATATACATGCCATTAAAAAAGGAGCCTTATCGATCAAGCCCCTACTTCTATGTATTGAAGACAGTAAAGCCTGGATGGCTTTAAATTTCCTAAACTTTACTGATGAGAAAACAGAAGTGATTGTGTTATGTCCCAGCAGCCCCTGTGAAACATCCCTTATTGAGTCGGGCCCCTTGACTTCTTATTTGAAGCACACAATTTCCAGTTTGGGTTTTATAGACAGTGATCTTAAGTTAGATCGCCAGGTTGGAGCAGTGGTCAAGTCCTGTTTCTATCATCTTAGGCAGCTGGCAAAGATCAAGCAAATTTTTTTTTTGACAAATTTTTTGAGTAATTCATGCCTTCATTACAACTCGGCTCGATTACTCTAACGCTTCTTACTTTGGAGTTAGTCGGTCTTCCCTCAGGCGTCTCCAGATGGTCCAGAACGCTGCTGCTCGGCTTTTAACCAGAGTCGGGAGGAGGGAGCACATCACCCCTATCCTGGCTTCTCTCCGCTGGCTGCCTGTGCATTTTAGGGTTCATTTAAGATTCTTTTATTTGTTTTTAAAAGTTTACATGGTCTTCCCCCATCTTACCTCTCCGACCTGCTTCACCATATTCTCCCGCTCGTTGCCTCAGGTCAGCTGACCAGCTGCTCCTGGAGGTACCGAGGTCTAAACTAAAGCTTAGAGTAGACAGAGCTTTTAGTGTTGCCGCTCCAAAATTATGGAACGTTTTGCCGTTACATATTAGAAGTGCCCCTTTATTGTCTACTTCTTTTTTTTTTTTACTTTTTATTTATGATCCAATAGTCTTATGTTAACATGTATACAGATTCAGCCTTATCCCAGTTTACATTTTACATCTTATTTGCATTACATTTATACAATTCTTCCTTTTGGACATTCAGTCTACATTAATTATACATATTGTTTAGTTTCGACTGCTTCAAATCATCTGGGGACTATCTGCAAAGGGAAAGACTAACAAAGACAACTCCTTCGGATAAACAATGGCCCCATTAATAAAGGTTAATATACATTAACTACAGCTATGAACATTTAAATCCACAATAATTACAATGAAAGTCATAACATTAGACATAAAAAAAAGCTTCATAGTACATAGTAGTAATGGCACTCACTCTATTCCAAAGTCCCTTATACTAATGTACTAGCATGTAAATAACGGTGTCAGGATTCCAATATGAATCTTTTTATTGGTTTCCATTTTGATTCAAATGTCTTCACCTTAAATTGTAGCCAAGCTGTTGTTTTTTCCATAGTATAGATCTTTTTAACTCTATCTCTCCACTGCATAATGCTGGGAGGATGTGTACTCAGCCAGGCAGATGTAATACATTTCTTCACAATCAGAAGCAGGACTCTAATTAAGTACCTATTACCTTTGCTTATCCTATCTGAGGAAATTACTCCCAGAATGTATACAGATGGTTCCAAGTCTAAATGAATGCCCCAAATGTTTTTCATATCTGTTTGTACATCTTACCAGAATTTGACCACTTTTGGACAATCCCAAATTATATGAGTAAAGTCTCTCACCCCACCACAATTTCTCCAGCAAAACCGAGAAACCCTACTACTGTATCTAGATGTGATGATTGGAGTGCTAAAAAAACGCATCTTAACTTTCCAGTCAAACTCTCTCCATGTCGGGCTATTAGTTAATTTATGTCCTGAGCTAAATGTTTCCTCCCATTCTTCATCTGTAATCGTCATATTAGCCTCCAACTCCCATTTCTGTTCAATCTCTGTATTTTTAATATTTGATTCAGGCTTTTGTATAGCTTTGAAATCAGGCCTTTTTTAAGTTTACCTTTTGTTATTGACAGTAAAGTTTCTTCGATCTTTGTCATGTGTATTGCAATTCTCTGCCATTCCTCATGAGTTTGAAGAAAGTGCCTGAGTTGGAAATATCTATAGAAGTCCGTTTTCTGTATATTGAATTCCCTCTGAATCTGTTCAAAAGATTTCATCGTTGGTCCTATAAAAAGCTGTGCTATAAATATCAAGCCCCTGTTTGACCATCTTTCAAACCCTGCATCCATAGTAGCTGGGATATAGAATGATATACAATCAGGTAATTTAAATACCTTTTTCATCCCTGACCATATATTAATTGTTTCCTTAATACAGCAGTTATGAATCTTAAGATTTTTTCTAACCATCTTTGTCGTAAATGGTAGTGTATCTAGAGGTAAGTTTGGGCAGGCCCTTTGTTCCATATCTACCCATATTGTCTCTTTATCCTTTGCCATCCATAGAGCTATGGCTCTTAGTTGAGCAGCCCAGAAATATTTCCTCAAATCCGGCAGGCCCAACCCTCCATTATTCTTTGAGGATTGAAGTATTTTAAGTTTAATTCTCGCTTTTTTATTTTCCCACATAAACTTTGATATTCTTTTATCTATTGCCTTAAAGAAGGAGCTTGGAATGGCTATTGGAAGGAATTGAAATACAAACAGTAATCTTGGCAAGACATTAATTCTAATTGTTTCTACCCTTCCGCCGAGGGTCAATGGTCAAATCCCCCATCTCTCTAGGTCTTTTACAATTTCCTTCATCAGTTTTCCATAATTTGCTTCAAATAATTGCAAAATTTGAGGTGTGATGGTTACACCCAGATATCTAAACCCTTTATCAGTCCATTTGAACTCCACTTCTTCTTTTAGTCGCGTTGGACATTCACCTGATAACATCATTGCTACTGATTTGCTTTCGTTAGTTATATATCCAGAAATATCTCTAGTATTCTCTAAGACTCTCTAGTAGTGCTGGTACTGACCGGTTTGGTACTAATAGATCATCGGCGAACAGTGATATTTTATGTTCCCTCCCTCATCTCTTATTCCGTGGATTTGTTTATTCTGTCTTAATGCTTCTCCCATCGGTTCAATACTCACTGCAAATAGCAATGGGCTTAAACAATCACCCTGTCTAACTCCTCTCTTAAGATCAAAAAATTCTGAGCAATGCCCATTAACTCGAATTCGGGATTTTGGATTTTTGTAAATTACTATCAACCATTCCACAAATTGTTGTAAAAACCCAAAGGCCAGCAATGCCTGATATAGAAAGCTCAAACTTACCTATCAAAAGCTTTTTGGGCATCCAAACTAATCGGCAGAGAGAGTTGTGGGCTAAGTTTCATCTGTGACACCATAATTAATAACCTTCTAATATTATTTGCTCCCTGCCTGCCAGGTATAAATCCTGTTTGGTCTGGATTGATCATTTTTTTTTATATATTTTTGTATTCTTTGCACTATTATACTCGTTAAGATTTTTAAGTCATTGCATAGTAAGCTCACGGGTCTATATCCTTCACACATAGTTGGGTCTTTACCATCCTTATGTATTACTGATATAATGGCTTCAGACCACGTTTAAGATGGGTCCCCTGTCGTTAGTGCATAATTAAATACCTTACTTAAGGCTGGTGGTAATTCTTCTTTAAATGTTTTGTAGAACTCTCCTGGCAGTCCGTCTGTCCCTGGAGATTTGTTATTTTTAAGATTTTTAATGACACTCAAATTTTCCTGTGAAGTTATTGGGAGACTCATTTCCATTGTTTCTTCTTCTGACAGCGTTGGAAGACTAATTCCTTTGAGAAAAGAGGATATTTCTTTTTCAATTAAATACAATTCAGTTTTATTTATATAGCGCCAATTCACAACACATGTTGTCTCAAGGCACTTCACAAAAGTCAGGTACATACATTCCAATTAGTCCTAACCATTGAACAGTGCAGTCAGAGTTAGTTATTTATTCAAATTGGATAAAAAGTTTATCTGTCCAAGGAAACCCAGCAGATTGCATCCAGTCAGTGACTTGCAGTATTCCCTCCTCCGGATGAGCATGTAGAGACAGTGGACAGTCATTGTCGTTGACTTTGCAGCAATCCCTCATACTGAGTATGCATGTAGCGACAGCGGAGAGGAAAAACTCCCTTTTAACAGGAAGAAACCTCCAGCAGAACCAGGCTCAGTGTGAGCAGCCATCTGCCACGACCGACTGGGGATTAGAGAGAACAGAGCAGTGAAACAAAGAGAACAAAGAAGCACTGATCTAGGAGTACTCTCTATGGGAAGGAAAAGTAAATGTTAATGGATGTAGCTCCTTTAGTCGTTTCACCTAGAAAGAAAGAACATATAAACTCTGAGCCAGTTTTCAAGGTTAGAGTCTGAAAGAGAGCACATATAATTAGTTACAGTAAAAGCTCAGTCAGTAGCTATGTCTAGGAGAGAGAAAGGGTTAAACACTGAAAGACAGGGCCATGTGGATTATCGGTAGAGGGTGAGCATTAAGTTGTTGCCTGCAGTAGCTTGGACGATGCCCCTCTCCAGAAAGGTGTCACAGGTAGACACAGAGTCAGGCCAGGTGTAGCTTCTAGGAAGAGAAAAGAGAGAGAACAAAGTTAAAAGCTGAAATAACAGCAAATAATGCAAAATTGGACAGTAGTGTGAGAATGTAGCGAAGAGGGTGAAAGTGGTCATTATGTCCTCCAGCAGCCTAAGCCTATAGCAGCA
Source organism: Crenichthys baileyi (assembly GCA_036173005.1). NCBI lineage: Eukaryota > Metazoa > Chordata > Actinopteri > Cyprinodontiformes > Goodeidae > Crenichthys > Crenichthys baileyi. Next base: position 688,683 of record JAHHUM010000595.1, read on the forward strand.
TAACTACACAGAAAGTTTCAGTTGAGATTATTTAGTTAAACGGCACCGATCTACAACAATTTCGTCCCAAGCCACCCCACTGATGGTCATTGTTATATTAAAAACCACAAGGATTGGGATACCTCTCTCTGTCAGACTGATTATAACCATTGGAAAAGAGAAGGGGTCATACAGGTAGCAGAAATGGAGGGTGTGTTTGCACCTCAACCATAACTGAGCCGGTTTAGGCTAAACCTGACTCCCCCTTACTCCATCCAACAGGGAGGAAAGAAGACAGAGGTAAAAATAAGGAAGATAGCTCAGGATAACCTAAGCCACTCTAACTATAAGCTTTATCAAAAAGGAAAGTTTTAAGCCTAGCCATAAAAGTAGACAGGGTGTCCGCCTCACGGACCAAAACCGGGAGCTGGTTCCACAGGAGAGGAGCCTGATAACTAAAGGATCTGCCTCCCATTCTACTTCTAGAGACTCTAGGAACCACCAGTAAACCTGCAGTCTGAGAACGAAGTGCTCTGTTAGGAACATATGGAACAATCAGATCTCTGATGTATGATGGAGCTACAGGGGTTGGACAATGAAACTGAAACACCTGGTTTTAGACCACAATAATTTATTAGTATGGTGTAGGGCCCCCTTTTGTGGCCAATACAGTGTCAATTCGTCTTGGGATTGACATATACAAGTCCTGCACAGTGGTCAGAGGGATTTTAAGCCATTCTTCTTGCAGCATAGTGGCCAGGTCCCTACGTGGTACTGGTGGAGGAAAACGTTTCGTGACTCGCTCGTCCAAAACATCCCAAAGTGGCTCAATAATATTTAGATCTGGTGACTGTGCAGGCCATGGGAGATGTTCAACTTCACTTTCATGTTCATCAAACCAATCTTTCACCAGTCTTGCTGTGTGTATTGGTGCATTGTCATCCTGATACACGGCACCGCCTTCAGGATACAATGTTTGAACCATTGGATGCACATGGTCCTCAAGAATGGTTCGATAGTCCTTGGCAGTGACGCGCCCATCTAGCACAAGTATTGGGCCAAGGGAATGCCATGATATGGCAGCCCAAACCATCACTGATCCACCCCCATGCTTCACTCTGGGCATGCAACAGTCTGGGTGGTACGCTTCTTTGGGGCTTCTCCACACCGTAACTCTCCCGGATGTGGGGAAAACAGTAAAGGTGGACTCATCAGAGAACAATACATGTTTCACATTGTCCACAGCCCAAGATTTGCTCTCCTTGCACCATTGAAACAGACGTTTGGCATTGGCATGAGTGACCAAAGGTTTGGCTATAGCAGCCCGGCCGTGTATATTGACCCTGTGGAGCTCCCGACGGACAGTTCTGATGGAAACAGGAGAGTTGAGGTGCACATGTAATTCTGCCGTGATTTGGGCAGCCGTGGTTTTATCTTTTTTGGATACAATCCGGGTTAGCACCCGAACATCCCTTTCAGACAGCTTCCTCTTGCGTCCACAGTTAATCCTGTTGGATGTGGTTCGTCCTTCTTGGTGGTATGCTGACATGACCCTGGATACCGTGGCTCTTGATACATCACAAAGACTTGCTGTCTTGGTCACAGATGCGCCAGCAAGACGTGCACCAACAATTTGTCCTCTTTTGAACTCTGGTATGTCACCCATAATGTTGTGTGCATTTCAATATTTTGAGCAAAACTGTGCTCTTACCCTGCTAATTGAACCTTCACACTCTGCTCTTACTGGTGAAATGTGCAATCAATGAAGACTGGCTACCAGGCTGGTCCAATTTAGCCATGAAACCTCCCACACTAAAATGACAGGTGTTTCAGTTTCATTGTCCAACCCCTGTAGATCACTAAAGGCTTTATATGGTAGGAGGAGAATTTTAAATTCTATTCTGGATTTAACAGGGAGCCAATGAAGGGAAGCTATAATAGGAGAAATATGATATATCTTTTTAATTTTCATCAGAACTCTTGTTGCAGCATTTTGAATCAGCTGAAGGCTTTTAACTGAATTTTGTGGACATCCTGATAGTAAAGAATTACAATAGTCCAGCCTTGAAGTAACAAATGCATGGACTAGTTTTTCAGCGTCACTCCTGGATAGGATATTTCTAATTTTGGCAATGTTCAGGAGATGAAAGAAGGAAATCCTAGAAACCTATTTAATATGGGATTTAAATGACATGTCCTGGTCAAAAGTAACACCAAGGTTTTTTACTTTACTACCGGAGGTAAATTTAATGCCATCCAGGTTCAGTGATTGACTAATCAGTTTTCTTTTTTAAGACTCCGGTCCAAAGATGACAACTTCTGTCTCGTCTGAATTTAGAAGCAAAAAATTTAAAGTCATCCAAGTTTTTATATCTTCAAGACATGCTTGTAGTCTGCCTAACGGGTTGGGTTCATCAGGATTTATGGATAAGTATAGCTGAGTAAAGAGAATTGGCCCAAGTACTGAACCCTGTGGTACTCCACAATTAACCCTGGAGTTTAAATATGATTTATCATGTACATGAACAAACTGGAATCCGTCAGACGGATAAGATTTAAACCAGCCTAGCGCTGTTCCCCTGATCCCTACAGCATATTCCAGCCTTTCTAAGAGAATATTATGGTCGACTGTATCAAATGCAGCACTGAGATCTAACAGAACCAGTACAGACACAAGTCCATTATCTGAGGCCATAGGAATATCATTAGTGACTTTCAGCAGAGCTGTTTCAGTGCTATGATGAGCTCTGAAGCCTGACTGAAACTCTTCAAACAGGTCATTGCTGTGTAAATGCTCACACGTTTGATTAGCAAATTGGTTGTTGTGTCTGTATCATCATATCATTTTCTATAATACTCTGCAAACGCTTCAGCCATTTCTCTGGGTTGTGTCTTATCGTGCAAATTTGAGGGATGTTTTATTTTAGTAACATATCTATTCGTTTGGGCTTTTCTAAGTGGACGACTCGCGCTATTTCCCATTTCATAATATCTTTGATTTGTAAAGCGTAGTGGTCCTTCTGCTTTAACAGTTTATACCTCCTCTAATTTATTTTTTGCCTCTATTAGCTCGCCCATTATATTTTTATCTCCCAATTTATGTTTCATTTCCAGATCTTTGATTTTATTTTCCAATTCCCTTTGTTCTTTCATTCTAGCCCTTTTGAGTCTGGATGAAATTTCTATTATTTTCTCTCTTTTCACCGCTTTCTCTCCTTCCCACAAAATTGTTGGTGAGACCTCACCGTTATCATTTATTTCGTAATAATCCCTAAGTGCTTCCTGTAATTCCTTTACAATATTTTCATAGGATATAAATGACACGTTCATTCTCCAATATTTGAAACACGTTTCATCATCTGTATTTAATGTTAGCACAATAGGTGCGTGATCACTAATAGTTATACTTTCTATATTACATTTTTTTACCTTATGTATATGTTGCTGAGATATATACAGGTAATCTATTCGAGAGTAACTTTTGTGTGGATGTGAGTAGAATGTATAGTCTCTTTTCTTGAGGTTGATATTTCTCCATGCATCAATAAGACCAAGTTCCTTGGTAATAATATTCATCATTCTAGATCTCTTTGTCTGTGGTCCATTATCTGAAGGGTACCTATCTAATTAATATATTGTTTTGAACCATATTGAAGTCACCCCCCATCAGAATTAGTCCTTCTGCATCATTTATTTATTATTTTGACTATTTGATCAATGAAAGTGTCTTTCTCCTCATTTGGGAAATATACATTTATTACCGAGATTCTCATATGTCCTATATGTCCTACCACCATTACATACCTTCCTTCTTTATCCTTAACCTCTTTATCAACTTCAAACAATAACCCTTTTTGATCAAGATCACTACTCCCCTCCTTTTTACAAATGAAGCATAAAATGCCTGACCTACCCACTCCCTTTTCAGTTTTCTGTGTTCAGTCTCCGTTAGGTGTGTCTCTTGTAATAAAGCTATCGAGCATTCTAAGTTCTTTGACTGAGTCAAAATCCTCTTCTGTTTAATAGGATGATTTAATCCGTGGACTTTATAAGATACTATATTTAGCTTGTTCATGTTATTATTATGTCTAAAGCTGTGTTGGACCCGACACCTTTTTGAAAAGAAAAATACGTTACACACACCATAACCTCAAAGAAAAAGAAAAAAACAAAAACGTAGTACAAACACACTTATTAGAACGGGAACTTCCAAACACTGCCTGTAACATAAACATAGGTCTTCCAAGTGTCCCATCACCAGAAAGCTGTGGCCTGCTCTCTAATGGAAAACCACTTAGTGCATTAACAACTTCCTAATAGTTGTCTAAAGTCCTAAAGACTCAACCTCCTCAAAATTCCTCGATACTACTCCTTAAGGAACACATTTTTCTTCTAATCTAATGAATTATGTAACTATTAGCGTTTTTCTTTTTTTTTCTTTTCTTTCTTCCTCGTTTTATTTTCTTCTTTTCCTTCCATCCCACTCCTTTCCTTGCAATTCGTGACAATTAACCTCTCTATAGATAACCGCAATTATGCATAACTTTATAGATGATATTTAACGGTACCCTTGCGGATGACGTCATCACTTTAGGAGGACCCTCAGGTCAGCCTCTGTCATTCCGGGCTGCCTCCGTTTTCCCCTATGTCCGGTTACCAATGTGGTCTGCGCCACCATCTGGTGAATTTTCTCCAATCTGTCCTCCTTCACATTGATGCCCATCTCCTTCAGCATAGGCGCCGCTTCTTCCACTGTGGTGAAAGTATTTGTTCCCGTGTCCAAAAACACAGTTTGGCTGGATAGGGAGATCTCCCCTTCACATTCATCTCCCTCAGCTGCTTGATGATGTCTCTCACCTGCTTCCTTTTCTTTTGGAGCTCCGTTGTGTAGTCTTGGTTGAAATAGACAGTTTGTCCCTCATAACAAATCTTCTGTTTCCAGGCTTGTTTTATCACGTGTTCCCTCACCTTATACTCCAAGAATCGTACAATTATTGCTCTGGGGGGGACTGAGCTGTCCTTTGGTTTGTTTATTAGCGAGCGATGTGCACTTTCGATGCAAAAGTCCATCCCCTCTGTGAATTGAATCTTGGACTTAATAAATTGCGTTATGAAGCTAGTGGTGTCATTTTTTTCCACCCCTTCTGGGATGCCATGAATTCGTATATTTTTGCGCCTCATCCTCAACTCCAAGTCATTACATTTTTCTGCAAGTTTGGTAGTCTCCCGGAGTAAAAATGTCGCAGCCTGCTCTATCCGCGCCATCCCGTCTTCAGTATTTCCCAGTCTCTCCTCCATGTGAGCTACTCTCTGCTCCAAGGACGATGTTCTGTCCATGAGCTCCTTCATGTTCATTATGTTCATTTCTAGCCTCGCCAATGCTCTTTTGTTTTCTCCTACCGCATCAGCGTGTTCTTTCCGTAATCCCCGTAGCTCGTGAAGAATGGCCGAATTCCGGTCCTCATTCTGCAGCTCTGAGTGCTCCACCCCAGGGCTCTGTACCTTCGCTGCTCCGGTGTTCTTTTCTCTTGCGCCTTTCTCTTCCATACTTCTTCCAGTCTTAACCATATTTTCCATGGACCACTATGTCAGTTTAGGGATAGATATTCCTTATTTTTTTATCACTTTGACTTATTTTAATGCTAATTTTAGTCGTGTTCTTCGGAGTAGTCTTTCTTCCTGCCGTTTACAACATGGCGCCACCGGAAGTCCCCATTGTCTACTTTTAAAACTCATCTTAAGACTCACTTTTATTCTTTGGCTTTTAACACATGTTGAGACTTTTGCTCTTACTTCTGCTATGGTGTTTTACTGTTTTTGTTGTTTTTTTCATGTTTTGCATGTTTATTTTGATTTTCGTCTGTACAGCACTTTGTCGCAGCTACTGTTGTTTTAAAGTGCTTTATAACTAAAGAAGTAGTAGTTAAAAAATAAAAAAGTAGTTAAGCTGAGCCTAACGCGTGGGGGAGAAAGGACGAAGCTGACTGCGCTTGGAGAGGGAATGGTATAACCTGATAGGCATGGAGAATGTGGAATCAGCTGAGTCTGACGCTGAGAACAGAGAGTCAGACCTGTCGAGTCTGGCAAGGCGTGGAGGGGATATGAAACAAACCTGACTAGGTATAGAGGGTGCGGACCTGAGCGAGCCTGGCATGGAGTAGAGGGAAAATAATGAAAGCCTGACTAGGCAAGAGGATGAGAAGTTGCAGAACCTGACGAGGCGAGCAGATGAGACTTGGACATGCCTGACAAGGCATGGAGGGGAAATGATATAATCCTGATAAGGCGTGGAGGCCTGACTGTACCTGACGAGGTAGCGAGAGAGAGGTTGGCTTGTACGAAGGAGCGCGCGAGAAAAAAGAAATAGCTGCGCCTGAGATACACTTGAAAGACTTTAATTAAAGGTTCTGAGTTGTACTGGTTTCTCTTACCTTTATATGAATTTCATGAAAAGTTATTGTTTCTTCCATACCTCTGACTCTCTGAGGGGCTCACTGAGGGGCAGATGCACAACGCTGTTAGCAGCTGCTAAATGTGCAAACCTAATCTAAAAGACACGAAGATAGATCTGCTCTACTGAGCAAATATAGCTTCCTACACGGTGGCAGATTCCCAACATAAATGAGTTGTTAAAGTTAAAACCTGCCAATGTTATGAATATGAATGAGGAATTCAGCCAGACAAAATAACTAATCAATCTCAAAATCAGTTAGTCTTTTGCAGATTGAGTTGAGTAAATAATATTTGAAAAAGCTGATGGTTATATCTTCACGCAACTAAAGCCTTGCATTATGAATGGCTCTTCAGTCACACTAAGAGCTTTGTGCGGAGATCGAATCTTGAGCAACTCTGAAAGCTGCATGAACCAAAGTCCAAGCTGGTTTGCTGTGTGGGCCAACGATGAGCGGACCTTTAAATTAGACACTCTCTTGTCCAGTTCTTTAGATTTGGACTGAGAAAACTGACTGTCCAAGCGGTTCGACAACTTAAATATCCAAAAATTTTTTGTTGGACAGTAGAACTCCAGAATATAAACATGAAGCCCTTCTTTAAACTACTGAGAGAGCAGCAAACTTCGATGAGTGTTAAAGATTAATCAGCTTTGTTGACAATGTGAACGGTGATTTCTTATTCTGGAGAAAGGATTAATGCGCTGCCCCTGCAGAATCTAGGAACGGAGCCTAGGTGGGACGTTAGAATGTGTTGGAGCATAGAATCTGCCTGAGTGAAAAAGAGAAGTGAGAAACACTGAATGGCTGAAATGTAGCTGATGATTGACAAAAGTAATGGAAAAAGAAATGGAGTGATGCATCTCACCTAGAGACAAGCGAGGCTGGGCGTTAGTGAGGTGAACGCCGGTGGGAGGGGCCGAGGAGCGGGCTGGGCACCGGTAGAGCGGAGAAGAGGAAGCTGACGTGGCCAAGTTGGAGGCGAACTCCAGAGATGTTGAGTGAAATGAATGGAGCGCTGGAGAGAATCCATGGACGATATGCATGAAGCAGAGAAGATTGAGGGATGACTGGCGTAGACGAAGAAGTCAAAGTTTGAGGTGCGGGAGGATCAGTTTGAGAGACGAAGATCAGAGGAGAAGCTGCTGCAGTAGACAGGAAGGAATGTGCAGCGGGAGCCAGGGTGGAGAAGGTCAACCTTGGCGATGCTTGGCAGGAGGATTGTGAGGAGGATTCCGGAGGAGGTGGAAGGTGGAGGAGGTGGAGGGAGAGAATCATGCTGCGGCAGGAGGGCGGAGAGCTGAGCGAGGTGGGATGAATCCAGATCGGAGCCAGGAGCCATGCAGCACGGTCTGGACTGGGAATGACGGAGAATGGACGCCAAAGCAGGAAGCCAGGCGAATGGTTCTGCAAGCAAGTAAGGAGGAAAGAGGGCGAAGATCCGTCATGAACAACACGAGGAGCAGCCAGATCGTCAGACTGAAGTCGAACATGATGTGGCTGAACGTCAAAGTTCAGCTGCAGAACCGAGGGTTCAATGGATGAAGATCTTTTAAAGCAGAGCCTTGAAGGATGATTGGCCAGGGAGAAATGCAGACTTGACGCTGATTGGTGGTGCAGAGCCACATGGAGGAGTAATTAGACGAAGCTGAAGGAGATGATGAGTCTTCCATGTTGAATTTTCATTTAAACTCCATGACAAAATGTTTGTAGTAACATTTTGTCACCTCGATCCGTATAAATCACGGTGAGACCGGGCAAACAGCTCCCAAAATAGCTTTTTCTTCAGCCATTCAGGAACCAGTGAGGCCCAGAGCTTAAAGAGCTGCGCCTATACTCATAGAATCTGGGGTTACAGTATGTAACCAACGTTCTATTTTATATAGGCTTCGCCCTTTAAGGCTATCGCTAGTGGGTTAAAGGCGAAGCATGATGTAGTCTATGCCTCACTGGGTCCTTCCAGACCACAAACTGAAGCATTTGCTCGCATATAATAAAACCAAACTCAGCCTTCTGAATGCGTAATTATGCAGCATAACAAACAGAAGTCACGCACCGTTGTTGATAATAAATATTATGACACCCTGCGTCTGCATGCAGGAAAAGGTGACCCAATAATAAAACGCAACGAAATAATAATCATTCTGTCAGAACCCTGAGAACAGAATGACTCATGGAGAAACCTGACACATCTCGCAGGTAAAAACTAATAAATGAGCATGGAGATGACCAAGAGGCTGCTGTGCAAATTTCCTCCATGCAGAGCCGTGGAGGATGAAATCCCCCTGGTTGAATAAGCTCTGAGATTCTCTGGAGGATCCAATTCAGAGGAAATATAAGCCTGTGAAATACCCTCACACTGCCAATGTGAGAGGCGCTGGACAGATGCAGTGCAGCTGTGTGCGCCACTTAACACGAAAGCGCGCGCACGGGATATAGGAGATGAGAGGTGGCCTCCTCTTCAGAGTTATGAAGAGGAGGATAAAAGCCATCCAGAGTTATCACTCTCGATCTGAACAAGCTCGTGATGCTTTTAGGTGTAAAAGCAGGGTTAGGACGCAGCACAGCTGAGCTGCCGTCGGCTCGTATTCTGAGACATGAAGGAGCGACAGAGAGCGCAGATATATCGCTCATTCTCTTTGCAGATGTCAGAGCTAACAGCAGGGCTGTTTTAAAAGACAGAATTTTAAGTGGAGCCTGATTACAGGGGTCAAATTGGGCTTTAACCAGTGCGTGCAGGACCAGCGCTAAATCCCACTGAGGGACTAGAGGTCTATGTCTACGTACACCCCGCAGAAAACACTTCATCAGCGGGTGGTTAAAGACCGTTCTGTCACCAAAACCCTCATGACAGGAGGAAATAGCTGCAGCATAAGTTTTAATGTTGCTGAAAGCTAAATTCCTGTTCATCAGCTGCTGGAGGAATGACAGCACACAGCCTAATGGACATGAAATGTGCTCCACGCCTTTCTCTGCGCACCTGCAAAGTTGCAGAATTCCTCCACATCTTCCGGTGGCAACTCCATCTCCCGAGCCTTCTTAGAAATGCAGTAGGCCAGGAAGGCGGTGTTGTTCGTTGCCTCAGTGTCCTGAACGGCACACTGGTGGGAGCGATCTGTCAGCCTGGCCGTGATCTGATCATTGGAGGAGGAGGGCACAGGCCGTCGTCCGATGCGCTGGGCCGACCTGACTCCAAAAACTGCCGACAGACTGGGCTCCAGCGCAGGAACAGGGGGAAACCCCTGATCCATCAGGGACTCCACCCTCATGATGGGTGTGAAGGTGGAGACCAATGCCTTTGGCTGAAGCGGGGAAACGGGGCCAAACCGGATCTCGGCGGGTTGAATGAGCTGGGGCAAATTTTCCTGCCAGGTCATCAGTAGGAAGCTGGGCTAAAGGCGCGGGAACAGAGACACCTTTAGCATTAGCTACCTTGGCTATGATATCCGGCAGCACGCTAACAAGTGCGCCCATCGCCGGAAGTGGGGTGGTTGCCGACATCGGGAGGCCCTAAGCATGGACTGGTGTAGCACCCGCCTCCGCGTCTTCTGTCCGGAGGAGGGGAGTGGAGATACCATCAGTCCCAGTATCGCAGATGTCCAATGCCTCCTCAAGGGCGCATTGGTCTGCTACGGGGAATTCCCATTCTAGCAGGGAGAAAATGGCTAGCCGCAGCAGGTGGGCGTGGACTAAAGTTTTTAGTGCTGCGCTTAAGGCTATCGCTAGTGGGAAAAACCCACTAGCGATAGCCTTAAAGGGAGAAGCCTATACGCAATAGAACTGATAATCAACCGGCAAGTAAAGGAAATTGATACCTTGACTGTCTTATCATAAGTTTTAAAAATGTAGAATAAGATGCGCAGACAGTGGAGCAGACTATAGCAGGACACGATGGGGAAGAAGATCACTGGGAGCTTCAGGGAAACTGTATCTAAACCTGGAAGTGTGGTCTCTCCTCCTGCAGAGCTGTCTGCATAAAACCAGAAAAAAGATACATACATGCATACTCCACTAAATTAGGTTTATATAAAAAGCCAAAATTGGGGAAATTTGTATGTTTTATGTGCAATGAAAAGTGAAAGAGCTCTGTTTGATCATTAATGGGTACTCTGTTAAAATATTTTTCTTAATATGAATTTACATGCCAAAAGATTCCTAGGAAGACAAATAAAATGAATTGCTATTGTAAGAAAAAATTGGTGACACAGTTCATAAAGTATCTGTCAGTGTATCAACCACCCAGACCTCTCAGGTTTTCTGGCTCAAATCTACTCTGCATACCCAGAACCAGAACCAAACATGGAGAAGCAGCTTTTAGTTCTTATACTCCACTAATCTGGAAAAAACTCCCAGAAAACTTTAAAGGCTCTGCAACCAAAGTAGCTTCAAATCAAGATTAAAAACTGTGCTATAAAACAGCCCAACTTTCCTTTGTCCAACTTTGTCATTTTCTCATCCATCATTCTATTCTCTTTATTTTTTTTAATTACCTCTGATTTTCTGTATCAGTGTAATGTTTTTCCTTATGTACAGCGCCTTGAGTGCCTTGTTGCTGAAAAGCGCTATTTAAATAAACTTGACTTGACTTCAAGCAATAAAAATGCTTTATATCAACTTTCAGCCACTATAAACAAATAACAGGTAATGCAAAATCACAGAGTGACTGGCCGAGGTCAGGTTGGGGTTAGTGGGGAAAACCCCCTCCAAACGACCGCTGAGCCTGCAGTCACCGCGGCCTGTCTTCGGAGCTCTGCTGCTCCGAAAACACCGGAGCACATTTCAAAGTAGGCTCACTCTTGGTAAACTGACTGCATAAATGTAGTTTTGAGGTCTACTTTCTCGCCTTAAAACTACTTCATGACACAAATTAATAGTGGTATAAAAACAATAAATGTCTGTGCTCACCTTCTCCATTGACCTACGCTGGTAGTGCAGTGCATTATGGGAAACCTAGCTTACCCAAGTCCGCAGAAGGATGCATCGATGCATTCTCGATAAAATGGGTGGAACAAGAACACATCCGGGTACTTTGAGCGTGCTTGCCTTGATGGGTACTTAGGATTGGAACAGTACTTGGGCCACCGTTGATGACATTTCATAAGTATGTGAGTACACAAGTACAGACAAGAATGCAAATTGAGAAATGGCCACAGTTTCCTGCATGTTTTCATTTGTATTACTGGCAGCTGTAACAGCAGTCTTACAGCAACAACAATGACAATAACACTGTTCTATGCTGTATTTCGTGCATATAAACATCTCTGAAACATCTCATCTTATAAACACCGGAAAGTAGTACTTGTACGACAGACTAAATGTTTCATAGATAATAAAGAACTGCTAAAAATAGTCACAGAAAGAACTTTTACTACTATTGACGCGAGTAGCAACCATCTTGAATCTGAAAGTGTTGCCCTGACTTTCGCGGGCTTTCCAGTTGAAATTTCCTTCTTAGAAGTTGGAATTTCCAACCTGTGAGTACAAATGGAATGCAGCAAAAGAATTCTTGGCTGTTGATTGGTTCTTACCAAAACATCTGACTGTTTAAAAACAGGGAGTTGTCATTCCCAGCAGCATGGCATTCGCTCTCTCTTAAAAAACAACAAAATACTAAATAATAGCCCCTTACCCACTGAAAGCCCTGGAACAACCCAGGATTTCTTTTACCCAGGTATGGGGAATTCCAGGGAAATGTGTAGGTTCTGTTTCCATTGCAAAGTGGCCACGGACCGAATCAGCCTAATGACATACATTTATTTTTTAGTAACCTGCATCTGGCCAGAGTTGTTGCTTTACAACTGCATTATCCATTTACAATAACTACTAAACACTGATTGTGGCATGTATTTTTCTTTTTTTTATCATAGTATTCAGGTAAACCTATTTCAAATATCTACAGGACAAACAGAAAAATTGTTTTAGTAAAAATTGTATTAGAATAGAAAAAAAACTGATAATCAGTCCAGAAGAACAGGGAAAATATACTTTTACTGCCTAATCACTGTCTGTTATGTTTACATGAAAAGCTCATCTTAGGGAAATGTATATTTTTATGTACAAGGAAAAATGAGAGAGCTCATTAAGAGGTAGTCCAGTAGAATATTTTTCCAAAAGAACTGTTGCGGCACAGTTTATAATCAATTCCTACATTAAGTTAAAATGTCAAAGATTTACAGCGAAAAATATTCAGTTTATATTGTGGTAAATGCAGTTATTTACCACATACCTACTAAATGCTTTATATTCACCTTTCAGTCACCACAAACAGGTAAAAGGTAGCAGGAAGTCCCAGAGGTCCCAGCCGGGCCGAGATCAGGTAATACAGTTGGTGGGGAAGTCCCAGTCCAACCACCCCTTTAGCTTAGAGGCCAAACCGGCCTGTAAGTGAAGCTCCGCTGCTCCGAAAACTCAAAAAACTCCGAAAGCAATTTCAAAGTAGGCTTATTCTTGATTAACTGTCTGAATAGATGAAGTTTTAAGATCTACTTTCTAGCTTAAAAACATCTTAAAACTAGTTTTGTGACAAATTCATGGTATAAAAATGCTAACTTTGTATACTCACCGCTGCCATTACTGCAGCTGGTGGTGCCAAGCCTCGCTGCACACAACCCCGCCCAGTGGAATCTGGAAAGACCTACTCCAAACCAGAAAATTTTACCCATGAAAGTAAGGCCCCAGGAAAGTGAAATTACCCAGGTAATTATGTGTCGAAACGAGCCCTGGGCTTTCCACAAGCAATGGAAAAGGGGCTAATGAATAAGACTGTTGTTAAATTGTTGTGTTCTGTGCATCATATCAATTTGCCAGCACTGCTAATTTTTATGGGTCAGCTGCTGCTTTTTTATATACATTTCTTTGCTAGTGTTAATCATCTTTTTATGTTTGTATCAAATTCAGTTTCTACATAGGACACTGTGATCACCAACTTATCAAACTAAGTGTTCTCTTTAGAAGAATGTCATCATGGAGTTTTGTGCCAAAGAACAAACCAGTTTTCCCATAGAGATGAATGTTATATTGAACAGGTTTCTAGGATTTCCTTCTTTCACCTCCGGAACATTGCCAAAATTAGAAATAGGGAGGAGGCCCAGGGGACTGCCCAGGACACGCTGGAGGGACTATGTCTCTCGGCTGGCCTGGGAACGCCTTGGGCTCCCCCCGGAGGAGCTGGAGGAGGTGTCTGGGGAGAGGGACGTCTGGGTGTCTCTGCTGAGTCTGCTGCCCCCGCGACCCGGTTCCGGATAAGCGGAAGACGAAGAGTACGAGTACGAGTATTCAGGAGTGACGCTGAAAAACTAGTCCATGCATTTGTTACTTCAAGGCTGGACTATTGTAATTCTTTACTATCAGGATGTCCACAAAATGCAGTTAAAAGCCTTCAGCTGATTCAAAATGCTGCAGAAAGAGTTCTGTAAAAATTAAAAAAGAACATTTTCTCCTATTTTACTTCCCTTCATTGGCTCCAGAATAGAATTTAAAATTCCCTTCTCCATATAAAGCCCTTAATGATCTGGGCTCCATCATACTCGGATCTGATTTTTTCCCAATATATATATAATTTATATATATATAACAGGGCACTTCTTTTCTCAACTGCAGTTTACTGTGGTTCCTAAGTCCTAGAAGTAAAAGGGGGAGGCAGATCATTTTTTTACCATGCTCCTCTCCTGGGGAACCACTCCCATTTTTTAGTCCGTGAGGCGGCACCCTGTCTACTTTAAAGGCTAGGCTTAAAACTTTTTTTTTGAAAAAGCTTATAGTTAAGTGCTTGGTTATCCTGGCTATCTTCCTTTTTTTTTTCTTGCCTTCTTTCCTCCCTTTGATGGGTAAGGGGGGTCAGCTTTGCCCCAAACCGACTCGTTATGGTTTGGGTCAAAAACACCCCCCATTTCGCTACCCGTATGACCCCCTCTCTTTTCCAATATTATAATAATCTGAAAGAAAGGTTCCCAACGTTGGGGTTTTTTAGTATACCAAGGGGCCCATCGGTTGGCTCTAGATGGACAAACGGGTCTTTTTTAAAGGCTGGGGGTTTAAAAAACTTTCCTTCCTTTTTGAAAACCCTTATAGTTAGTAGGGTTTTGGGTTACCCTTTGAGCTTTCTCTGTTTTATGCTTGATAAAAGGTTTTAGGGCTGTTTGGAGACATAATGACCCCCTTTCCCCCTCTTCGCTACATTCTTCACACTACTGTCCCAATTTTTTGCATTATTTCTGTTTTTTCACCCTTTTAAACTTTTTCTCTCTCTTTTTCCTCTCCTAAAGCTACACCGGGCCTGACTCTTTTGTCACCTGTAACACCTTTTTTTTGGAGAGGGGCATCGTCCAAGCTTCTGCGGGCAAAAATTTTAAGGCTCACCCTCTCCCGGGATGATCCCCATGGCCCGGGGGTCTTTTTTGGGTGTTTTAAACCCCCTTTCCCCCTCGGTCCTAGACGGGGGCGTTTTACTGAGGTTTCACTTAACTAATTATATTTTGCTCTCTTTAAAACTCTAACCTTGAAAACGGGCTCAGAGTTTTTCTTTTTCCTTTCTTTCTGGGTGAAACGCTAAAGGAGCTACTCCATTAAACTTTACTTTTCCTTCCCATAGGGGAGTACTCCCTGGACCTTGTTTTCTTTTTTTCTTTTGGGTTTCACTGCCCCTGTTCCCCTAAAACCCCCCAGTGGGTTTTGTGGCAAAAGGGCCCCGCTCACACTGAGCCGGGTTTTCCTGCTAAAGGGTTTTTTTCCTTTTAAAAAGGGGGGGAAAGTTTTTCCTTCCCACTGTCGCTAAAATGAAATGCTCATTGAGGGATTGCTGAAAGCCCAACGACAATGACTGTCCACTGCTCTAAAAAATGCTCATCCGGAGAGAAAGCTGGGGGGTCACTGCTCGATGAAATCTGCGGGGTTTTCCTTGGGACAGAAAAAGGGTTTTTTACCCAAATTTTGGGAATAAAAAACTAACTCTGATTCCACTGTTTCAAGGGGTTTAGGACAAATTTGGGGAAATTTTAAATTACCTGATTTCTGGGGAAGGGGCCTTTGAGACACAGGGTTTTGGGTGATTGGCGCTTAGGGGGGGAAAAAAAACGGGAAATTGGGAATAAATTTGGAATTAAATTGAATTGAATTGTTTAATTTTGAGAAAACCTCGGGAGGGTCCACGGACATGTCTTTGAAAATGTGAATAAAAAGGGTTTGGGTTTTTAAATCCCAGGGGGGTTTTCATAATGTTTGGAGTCAGTTTTTAAACAGTGTGCTGGGGTCCTTGTTTCTGTCCGTTCAGAGAAATCTATCACTTGAACCCCAAATTTATGTCTTTGAGAGAAAAATAGCTCAATGTTGAAAGTGTGAAATAAATTAGTTGTAATGTGAGTATGTGCTTCAACAGCATGAAAACCACATTATAGGTTTTAATGTAGAAAGTCAATCTAATTGCTCTGCAATTTCTAAAAGGTCTTCATAGAGGCAGTGGTGATGCCTGAGAAGTAGCATTTACTAAAATAACCTTTATCTCAGTATGAGTTCTTTACTTCCTCCTTGTTTAATAAAAACTCAAGTGGGCAAGTTGTTAGTTCTGCTTTAACCGCATGTGATGATAACCCCCCTCTTTCAACTGTTCGTATCTGCACTGCAGAGGAAATATTTCACATGGAGACCTTCGGCTCTTGTTGCATGCAAAGGACCCTTACGTTGTTGAAAGTCTTGTGCTGAGCAAGATCACATTTGAAAAAGACTGACCATGCTAAATGTTTTTCAGCAACATGAAAGATTCTTGAAATAACTAGCATCTGTTTATAGGAAGCCAGCATTTTTTGGAAACTAACGAGGAAGTAAACATTTCTGTCAATAGCAAAACAGTTAAGAAATCCATTAATATAAATGAACCAGTATCACTATATCAGTATCTCCAGAACCCCAGCATACAGGGGATGTCCAGCAGTACTGTAACTGCTGTTGTGGGTGGCTATATTGGT
Source organism: Crenichthys baileyi (assembly GCA_036173005.1). NCBI lineage: Eukaryota > Metazoa > Chordata > Actinopteri > Cyprinodontiformes > Goodeidae > Crenichthys > Crenichthys baileyi. The sequence continues at coordinate 705,070 of JAHHUM010000595.1, forward strand.
CAGTGACTTTTTTTTTTTTTTACAGATTTGATTTCACTGTATGTGATGTGTTTTAACACCTCATCCAAAAACATGGCCATGAATATCTGACATAGGGGGTATTCTTTGTCTAATTTAGCTTTCAAGTAATTGAGTTTATTTATAGTCGCCAAAAAAAACTATTTAAAGATACCAAACAAAGAAACATTCCTTTTTGAGGTCAGTTTCTGTTTCAAACAAAAGCCTCTTGGGTTCTGCTCACCCTCTTTCAACTCCAGCATCCCATGTATTAGTACATGAAAATTATTTGATCACAATAGGTTTTTAAAAGTAAATATATCTAACCTCAAGTGTAAAAAAACCCAAATACATTCCATTGTGCCATTACTTTTTAAAACCAATATGCTGCATCTTAAAGGGGACATATCATGCTTTTAAATCTTTCCTTTTCACACTTAAATCATTCAGTTGTTGTCTATAAAGTGGAACTACAATGCTTTGGTGTGTATTCCTTGGTTTGTAGCTCCACAGGCCCCTCTTTTAGCCCTGTTCTGAGGTGCGTCTGAGAGCAACTCATTTTGGTGCGGTTCTAAATGCTATTACGGCAAAACAATGACCAGGACGTCATATCAACACACAATATTTTAATGTCTAAAATAAAGTTTGTTGTCATTTTAGCATTATTTGCAGCTGACCATTTTGCTGTTTCCATCGTTTTTATAGACAGAAGGAACTGGTCCCTTCATCAGATAAAATCTTTCAGCAAACCATTCTTAAAATTGGTGGAGGTTGCTGAAGGCACTCGTCCTTGAAGCGGAAATAAGAATTTCCCCACTTATGTGGAAACATTTCCATAAAAAATAAAATTTAACCAACACTTTGAAGAGGTTCTGATGCTGGGGGGGGGGGGTGTAAATACACAGAACAACTGAACATTTAGACCTATACACTTGCAGGTTCGGCATACATGAACCTGAAATACAAAATGGCAGCGAGAATTAAAAATGGCAGATTCGTGACGTCCATGACCTTATTTAGCAATTTCACAGCAAATACTGCGATGTAATAGTTCAAAACACGTAACAAAGAATAGAGAAAACTGAACAGATTGAAAAATATGACCCAAACAGAATATAAAGATATGCAGCACCTGGAGAGACTGAATTTAACTTTTCTGCACTTTTCCTGCAGACTCCAAGTACACAACAAAATGAATTTAGGGACTGAAGAAGTGTATTTTGCATGACATTTCCCCTTAAAGGTCCCACAACTACAAAAAGCCCAAACCATAAATTCTCCAACACCATGCCTCAGAGTTGGTATGATGTATTTTTACTATAATGTGCTTTCCTTTCACCAATAACTGCACAGTGCTTTGTGGGATGGCAACCATCTCAACTTTGCTCTGCAATTTCACCAGGAGACCTTGTTCCAGAGGTCTTGTGGGTTTTCCAGATGAAACTTTGCTAACCTTGATCAAGCTGCTAACTTTGGTTAGTTATTCTTCTACATTGCATCTGTAACATTTATATCTTGCAAAATCAAGGGGCTCTTAACTTTTCAACATAAAATAGTAAAGGGGTAAATAATTTAGAAGACACAGTATATAATGGGAAAGATTTCATATAATTTACATTTTAGTAGATTCATTTAGCACTGCTAAATATGAATTTTTGCTCTCAAAGAGGTATGTAAAACTTTGAGGGTTAGATTTAAACATCTCACTTACCTTCAGTAAATGGGATGAGTTTGTAATTTTTGAATGACCCAAACTGCCAATAAAATCCTCCATACAATCCACAAGACAAACAATATTCTGAATAGTTTTTTCAAAAACTTACACATGTCCAAAATGCATGGGAGATTTACCCTAAAACTATCTGTAGTAAAAGAGAAAACAATATACAAACAAAAACCGCTGGGTTATATCTTTAACCTAAAGACTGAGCAAAACTAGACAAATAAGAGACTTCATTAAAACGCATACTGAATGATTAGAACTGAGATGAAATTGACAGTAAAAACAAGACAAAAAAGGTTGAATGGAGAAGAAATACAATCATATCTATTTTCTGTCATGTGGAAAGGTTGAGCCCTTTGGAAAAACAGCTAATGAGACTTAATATTCCTAAACGATATGAAGAGAATGAATTGGAATATCTACCAGATGGTATGTGAGAAAGCATGTTAATATTTCACATAATGTTTAGGCAGACAAGGCCTGATGGCAAGGTTGTATTTACAAACATGGACAAAATTGTTGGTACCCCTCGGTTAATGAAAGAAAATCCCACAATGGTCACAGAAATAACTTGAATCTGACAAAGGTAATAATGTATAAAAATTCTATGAAAATGAACAAATGAAAGTCAGACATTGCTTTTCAAACATGCTTCAACAGAATTATTTAAAAAAACAAACTCATGAAACAGGCCTGGACAAAAATAATGGTACCCCTGAAAATAATGTGACCAAAGGGACATGTTAAATCAAGGTGTGTCCATTAATTAGCATCACAGGTGTCTACATTCTTGTAATGAGTCAGTGGGCCTATATATAGGGCTACAGGTAGTCTCTGTGCTGTTTGGTGACATGGTGTGTACCACACTCAACATGGACCAGAGGAAGCGAAGGATAGAGTTGTCTCAGGAGATTAGAAAGAAAGTTATAGACAAGCATGTTAAAGGTAAAGGTTATAAGACCATCTCCAAGCAGCTTCATGTTCCTGTGACTAAAGTTGCACATATTATTCAGAAATTTAAGATCCATGGGACTGTAGCCAACCTCCCTGGACGTGGCCACAGGAGGAAAATTGATGACAAAACAAAGAGACAGATAATACGAACGGTAACAAAAGAGCCCAGAAAAACTTCTAAAGAGATTAAAGGTGAACTTCAAGCTCAAGGAACATCAGTGTCAGATCGCACCATCCGATGTTGTTTGAGGCAGAGTGGACTTAATGGGAGACGACCAAGGAGAACACCATTGTTGAAAACAAATCATAAAAAAAGCCAGACTAGAATTTGCCAAACTACATGTTGACAAGCCACAAAGCTTCTGGGAGAATGTTCTATGGACAGATGAGAACATTTTTTTTCTTTTTGGCAAGGCATATCAGCTCTATGTTCGCTGACGGAAAAATTAAGCAGAAAAGAACACTGTCCCTACTGTGAAACATGGAGGAGGCTCTGTAATGTTCTGGGGCGGCTTTGCTGCATCTGGCAATGGGTGTCTTGAATCTGTGTAGGGTATAATGAAATCTCAAGACTATCAAGGGATCCTAGAGTGAAATGTGCTGCCCAGTGTCAGAAAGCTTGGTCTCAGTCGCAGGTCATGGGTCTTGCAACAGGATAATGACCCAAAACAAACAGCTAAAAACACCCAAGAATGGCTAAGAGGAAAACATTGGACTATTCTGAAGTGGCCGTCTATGAGCCCTGACCTAAATCCTATTGAGCATCTTTGGAAGGAGCTGAAACATGTCGTCTAGAAAAGGCACCCTTAAACTTGTCTGTTGACAAGCTGCTTGTCTTGACAAGCTGCCTCTGCTGGACAGGCGTGGTAAGGCGTATTCGTCACTTCCTGTTTACACTCGGTGGATTGTTTGGTGTGTGAAGGCTCTCTCGTTTGATCTGATTTCTCGCTACTGTGATATCTCTTACTTGTTCTAATACATAAGCACGTTAAAACACGTACTTTCTGTTGCTGTATTTAACGTTTGGGGACTCTCCGTGTTTTACACGGTTGTCTAGTGGTTCTAGTGGTAAGGGGTCGCTAGCTTAGCGTTAGCTTTAGCTCCACCATGGCTACCTGTTCTGCTGTTTCTCTATCTACGTCTCCTCTCTCCTGCTCTCTCTGTCAGATGTTCAGTTACTCCTCTGCCTCCTTTAGTGATAATGGTACGTGTAATAAATGTAGTATTTTTGTAGCTTTGGAGGCGAGGGTGTCGGAATTGGAGGCCCGGCTCCGCGCTGTTGAACAACCAGCAGATAGCTGAGGCCCCTTAGCCAGCGCGGAGCCACCGAGGGTAGCTCCCCGTAGCAGTCCTCCAGCAGAGCCTGTGCAACCGGAATCTCAGCCCGGCTGGGTGACGGTACGTAGAAAGCATAGTCCTAGATTCCAGCCCACAGGTCACCACCAACCCGTCTGCGTTTCTAACAGATTTTCCCCGCTCAGCGACACACCCGCTGAGAAGCCAACTCTAGTAATTGGCAGCTCCATAGTCAGAAACGTGGCACTAGAGACACCAGCGACCATAGTCAAATGTCTGCCAGGGGCCAGAACGGGCGACAATAAATCCTACCTGAAACTGCTGGCTAAGGAAAAGCGTAAATACAGTAAGATTGTTTTTCACGCTGGCGGTAATGACACCCGGTTACGTCAATCGGAGGTCACCAAAGTTAGTGTTGCTTCGGTGTGTAAGTTTGCCAAAACAATGTCGGACTACGTAATTTTCTCTGGTCCCCCCCCCCCCCCGATTTAAGCAGTGACGACATGTTTAGCCGCATGCTGTCATTCAACCGCTGGCTGTCTAGGTGGTGCCCAGTAAACAATGTGGGTTACAGGGGTTGGACAATGAAACTGAAACACCTGGTTTTAGACCACAATAATTTATTAGTATGGTGTAGGGCCTCCTTTTGCGGCCAATACAGCGTCAATTCGTCTTGGGTTGACATATACAAGTCCTGCACAGTGGTCAGAGGGATTTTAAGCCATTCTTCTTGCAGGATAGTGGCCAGGTCACTACGTGATACTGGTGGAGGAAAACGTTTCCTGACTCGCTCCTCCAAAACACCCCAAAGTGGCTCAGTAATATTCAGATCTGGTGACTGTGCAGGCCATGGGAGATGTTCAACTTCACTTTCATGTTCATCAAACCAATCTTTCACCAGTCTTGCTGTGTGTATTGGTGCATTGTCATCCTGATACACGGCACCACCTTCAGGATACAATGTTTGAACCATTGGATGCACATGGTCCTCAAGAATGGTTCGGTAGTCCTTGGCAGTGACGCGCCCATCTTGTACAAGTATTGGGCCAAGGGAATGCCATGATATGGCAGCCCAAACCATCACTGATCCACCCCCATGCTTCACTCTGGGCATGCAACAGTCTGGGTGGTACGCTTCTTTGGGGCTTCTCCACACCGTAACTCTCCCAGATGTGGGGAAAACAGTAAAGGTGGACTCATCAGAGAACAATACATGTTTCACATTGTCCACAGCCCAAGATTTGTGCTCCTTGCACCATTGAAACCGACGTTTGGCATTGGCATGAGTGACCAAAGGTTTGGCTATAGCAGCCCGGCCGTGTATATTGACCCTGTGGACCTCCCGACGGACAGTTCTGATGGAAACAGGAGAGTTGAGGTGCACATTTAATTCTGCCGTGATTTGGGCAGCCGTGGTTTTATGTTTTTTGGATACAATCCGGGTTAGCACCCAAACATCCCTTGCAGACAGCTTCCTCTTGCGTCCACAGTTAATCCTGTTGGATGTGGTTCGTCCTTCTTGGTGGTATGCTGACATTACCTTGGATGCCGTGGCTCTTGATACATCACAAAGACTTGCTGTCTTGGTCACAGATGCACCAGCAAGATGTGCACCAACAATTTGTCCTCTTTTGAACTCTGGTATGTCACCCATAATGTTGTGTGCATTTCAATATTTTGAGCAAAACTGTGCTCTTACCCTGCTAATTGAACCTTCACACTCTGCTCTTACTGGTGCAATGTGCAATCAATGAAGACTGGCTACCAGGCTGGTCCAATTTAGCCATGAAACTTCCCACACTAAAATGACAGGTGTTTCAGTTTCATTGTCCAACCCCTGTACATTGATAATTGGCGAACCTTTTGGGGAAAACCTGGTCTGATCCGGAGAGACGGCATCCATCCCACTTTGGATGGAGCAGCTCTTCTTTCTAGGAATCTGGCCGAATTTATTAGTTCTCCAAAACTCTGACAACCCAGGGTTCAGACCAGGAAGCAGGGTCGTAGTTTAACACTCCTCTCTGCAGCTTCTGTACTGCTACCCACCCATTACCCTATTAAAAAAGTGTCTCGCCCACAGCCAAAATTGAATAGATTAAAAAATAATCTAAAACAAGAAAATCAGGAAAATCTAATAAAAATAAACACAACTCAGACTAAGAAGAAAAATAAAACAATTAAATGTGGCTTACTGAACATAAGATCTCTCTCTTCAAAGACTTTGCTAGTTAATGACCTGATTTGTGACAATCACATTGATTTATTTTGTCTCACAGAAACCTGGCTGCAGCAAGAGGATTATGTTACTATAAATGAGTCAACTCCTACTAATTATTTAAATTTTCACATTCCTCGAAATACTGGGCGAGGAGGAGGAGTAGCAACCATCTTTCAATCCGATTTATTGACTAGTCCCAGACCAATCAATAGCTACAACTCTTTTGAATATTTAATCCTCAGTTTTCCTCATCCAAATTGCAAATCACTAAAACCACTTCTGTTTGTTGTTTTGTACCGTCCACCAGGCCCTTACTCTCAATTTTTAGTTCAGTTTTCAGACCTTTTATCTGATTTAGTGTTAAGTACAGATAAGGTTATTATAGTGGGGGATTTTAACATTCATGTTGACACTGAAAGTGATAGCCTAAATATAGCCTTTAATGCTATCTTAGACTCAATTAGCTTTGCTCAAAACATTAACAAACCTACCCACCTTTGTCTTCAATCTCTGGACCTTGTGCTGACATATGGCATTGAGTGTAAAGACATAACAATATTTTCTCACAACCCTGTCCTGTCTGACCATTTTTTAATAACCTTTGAGTTTAATTTAACTGAGTACTCCACACCTGAAAGAAAATTTCATTATAGTAGATCATTATCAGACAATGCTGTAACAACCTTTAAAGAATCTGTTCCACTTTTGATTTCCTCATTATCGCAGAAAAACACAATGGAGGGCAATAGTTTTGTTTCTTCCCCTTCACAAATTGATTCTTTTGTTCATAGTGTTACTTCATCATTGCGTGGTGCATTAGACAATGCAGCCCCTTTGAAAAAGAAGGCAATTATTCATAGGAGGCTAGCTCCCTGGTTTAATTCAGAGCTGCGTACTTTAAAGCACAATGTTAGAAAATTGGAGAGAAAATGGCGCTCTACACACCTAGAAGATTCCTACTTAATCTGGAAAAATAGCCTACTGTTGTATAAAAAGACACTTTGCCAAGCCAGAACAGCTTATTTCTCATCATTAATAGAAGAGAACAAGAATAATCCTAGGTTTCTCTTTAGTACAGTTGCTAAACTTACACAGAGTCATAGCTCTGTTGAGCCATCCATTCCCTTAGCTCTTAGCAGTCATGAGTTTATGGGATTCTTTTTAAATAAAATTGATTCTATTACAAAGAAAATATTTGATATACTCCCAAAGATGACTACTTCATCCTCTGCAAGTGAGACAACATTGAAAGTAACTGTAGAACCTGATCTGTGCTTGGACTGCTTTGATCCTGTGGAGCTTCCTGAGTTATCAGAAATATTAGCTTCATCTAAACCTTCAACTTGTATGTTAGACCCAATCCCAACCAAATTATTTAAGCAAGTGTTTCCTCTGATTACCAGCCCCATTTTAGATATGATTAATTTATCCTTAGTAAATGGATATGTACCACAAGCTTTTAAGGTAGCTATAATTAAACCTTTGCTTAAGAAACCTTCGCTTGATCGAGATGACTTAATAAATTACAGACCTACATCCAATCTTCCATTCTTATCTAAAATTCTTGAGAAAATAGTTGCTAATCAAATGTGTGAGCATTTACACAGCAATGACCTGTTTGAAGAGTTTCGGTCAGGCTTTCGAGCTCATCATTGCACTGAAACAGCTCTGCTGAAAGTCCCTAATGATATTCTTCTAGCCTCAGATAATGGAGTTGTGTCTGTACTTGTCCTGTTAGATCTCAGTGCTGCATTTGATACAGTCGACCATAATATTCTCTTAGAAAGGCTGGAATATGCTGTAGGGATCAGGGGAACAGCACTAGGCTGGTTTAAATCTTATTTGTCTGACAGATTCCAGTTTGTTCATGTAAATGATAAATCATCTTTAAACTCCAGGGTTAATTGTGGAGTTCCACAGGGTTCAGTACTTGGGCCAATTCTCTTTACTCAGCTATACTTATCCATAAATCCTGATGAACCCAACCCGTTAGGCAGACTACAAGCATGTCTTGAAGATATAAAAACTTGGATGACTTTAAATTTTTTGCTTCTAAATTCAGACGAGACAGAAGTTGTCATCTTTGGACCGGAGTCTTTGAAAAGAAAACGTCTTAGTCAGTCACTTAACCTGGATGGTATTAAATTGACCTCTGGTAATAAAGTAAAAAACCTTGGTGTTATTTTTGACCAGGACATGTCATTTAAATCCCATATTAAACAGGTTTCTAGGATTTCCTTCTTTCACCTCCGGAACATTGCCAAAATTAGAAATATCCTGTCCAGAAGTGACGCTGAAAAACTAGTCCATGCATTTGTTACTTCAAGGCTGGACTATTGTAATTCTTTACTATCAGGATGTCCACAAAATGCAGTTAAAAGCCTTCAGCTGATTCAAAATGCTGCAACAAGAGTTCTGATGAAAATTAAAAAGATATATTTCTCCTATTTTAGCTTCCCTTCATTGGCTCCCTGTTAAATCCAGAATAGAATTTAAAATTCTCCTCCTCACATATAAAGCCCTTAGTGATCTAGCTCCATCATACATCAGAGATCTGATTGTTCCATATGTTCCTAACAGAGCACTTCGTTCTCAGACTGCAGGTTTACTGGTGGTTCCAAGAGTCTCTGGAAGTAGAATGGGAGGCAGATCCTTTAGTTATCAGGCTCCTCTCCTGTGGAACCAGCTCCCAGTTTTAGTCCGTGAGGCGGACACCCTGTCTACTTTAAAGGCTAGGCTTAAAACTTTCCTTTTTGATAAAGCTTATAGTTAGAGTGGCTTAGGTTATCCTGAGCTATCTTCCTTATTTTTACTTCCGTCTTCTTTCCTCCCTGTTGGATGGAGTAAGGGGGAGTCAGGATTAGCCTAAACCGGCTCAGTTATGGTTGAGGTGCAAATACACCCTCCATTTCTGCTACCTGTATGACCCCCTCTCTTTTCCAATAGTTATAATCAATCTGAAAGAGAGAGGTATCCCAATCGTTGTGGTTTTTAGTATAACAATGGCCATCAGTTGGCTCTAGATGGACAAACTGTCTACTTTTAAGGCTAGGCTTAAAACTTTCCTTCCTTTTTGATAAAGCTTATAGTTAGAGTGGCTTAGGTTATCCTGAGCTATCTCTGTAGTTATGCTGATATAGGCTTAGGCTGCTGGAGGACATAATGACCACTTTCACCCTCTTCGCTACATTCTCACACTACTCTTCAATTTTGTATTATTTGCTGTTATTTCAGCTTTTAACTTTGCTCTCTCTCTTTTCTCTTCCTAGAAGCTACACCTGGCCTGACTCTGTGTCTACCTGAGACAACTTTCTGGAGAGGGGCATCGTCCGAGCTTCTGCTGGCAACAACTTAATGCTCACCCTCTACCGATAATCCACATGGCCCTGTCTTTCAGTGTTTAACCCTTTCTCTCTCCTAGACATAGCTACTGACGGAGCTTTTACTGTAACTAATTATATGTGCTCTCTTTCAAACTCTAACCTAGAAAACTGGCTCAGAGTTTATCTGTTCTTTCTTTCTAGGTGAAACGACTAAAGGAGCTACATCCATTGACATTTACTTTTCCTTCCCATAGAAAGTACTCCTGGATCAATGCTTCTTTGTTCTCTTTGTGTCTCTGCTCTGTTCTCTCAAACCCCCAGTCGGTCGTGGCAGATGGCCGCTCACACTGAGCCTGGTTCTGCTGGAGGTTTCTTCCTGTTAAAAGGGAGTTTTTCCTCTCCACTGTCGCTACATGCATGCTCAGTATGAGGGATTGCTGCAAAGTCAACGCCAGTGACTGTCCACTGTCTCTACATGCTCATCCGGGAGGAGTGACTGCTACAAATCTCTGACTCGATGCAATCAGTTGGGTTTCCTTAGATAGAAAAACTTTTTATCCAATTTGAATAAATAACTGAATCTGACTGCACTGTTAATGGTTAGGACTAATTGGAATGTATGTACCTGAGTTTTGTGAAGTGCCTTGAGACATGTGTTGTGAATTGGCGCTATATAAATAAACTGAATTGAATTGAATTAAACCTGAGACAACTGGAGCAGTTTGCTCATGAGGAGTGGGCCAAAATACCTGCTGAGAGGTGCAGAAGTCTCATTGACAGTTATAGAATCGTTTGATTGCAGTAATTGCCCCAAAAGGTTGTGCAACAAAATATTAGGTTTAGGGTACCATCACTTGTGTCCAGGCCTGTTTCATTAGTTTATTTTTTTAAATAGTTCTGTTGAAGCATGTTTGAAATGCAATGTCTGACTTTCATTTGTTCATTTTCATGGAATTTGTATTCATTATTACCTTTGTCAGATTCAAGTTATTTCTGTGACCATTGTGGGTTTTTCTTTCATTAACCGAGGGGTACCAACAATTTTGTCCACGTGTGTATATTCTTTTTAACATCTGATCATTTCAGTTTTTAAATGATAAATACTAAGTTCCAGATTTTTTTTAATATTTTATTAAAACAAAGGTCCTTTGTAGGATTTAGAGTTTTTGAAATGTAAAAGGACATTAAATAAAAGTTGTTCTAAATATCAAAAGAAATCTGTGTCACTTTAATTTCATTCCATCCTGGGATAAAAATGTCACCTCTGTGTAAAAATTAAAATAAAAATAGAAAAAAAACGTTTTCTTAAAGATGTAACAGGCCTGAAATTGCATTCCTACATACATTTCTATTCAGTAAAGTTAGTCTACTAATCCTTGACTACTTCACAGGGGATGACTAAATAGTGACTACATCAAAAATAGATTTTATTTAAAAGACTGCTTAAAATAAATTAATACTGGCTCTACAAACTCTACAACTGGCTGTTGGAGAGAAGTAGAGTAGTTTTAACCAAACTTAGCTTACATTTGGTCAAACATTGTGACCCAGTGTGTCATCATTCCTCCCAGACTGCCATTTTGAACTGAACAATGACCTGATCAGACTTCACTGAACCTCTTCCACAGGATTATTTAAGAAATGGTTACCTAGTAAAATAATCAGTCATTGTGCTGTGTTTAGGACAACATTGGTCTTCAGCTTTCTCATAAAGTCAATAGCTATAGACTAGAAATTTGTTATCCAAACTCAACAGTTTGTGAGCAATAGTCTTACGAGACAATAGGAGGTAGCTGTCTTTATTTTTTGAATCCAATTTATGTTGCTTTTTTTAAATATAAATGATTTATTTTAGCCCATACAATACTTGCTTGGTTATCTAGGTCATAGGTTATTCTTTTCAACCCACTCTCTGGTAGTCTTACAGTTAAACATTTTCACTTTAACCCATTTTAGCTTAAAATTGAACTCAGTTTTCTAGGTCAAACTCATAAGCAAACCCCTTTGTGTTAAATCAATAAAAGCCTGATTCCTGCCATGTTTGACTCATGCATGTGTAAAATGTTTAACCCAGGAGTTTTAAAAATTTACTCAAAAAAACTGTGGATTAGAAGAAATGTGCAGCCTAATGTTTTCCGTGTCCTGACTGTTTAAAACTGATGGCAGCATTGCAAAAGGTTTTGGCAAACCATATGTCCTGTGAAACCGGAAGCTTCTGAGTTTATCTCAAAGGTTGAGAGCCTCTCTCCCTCTCAAGCTTGTTTCGTAATAGCAAACACTCTCATTCAGTGTCATTTAATAAACTTTTAGGTTCAAGAATCAATTATATTTTGGACAGAGTGCACTGTGTTAGACAAGAAATAACCAGTGCCAGAGTAATGCTTTCTGCCAAGCAAATGGGCATGCAGTGTAGAAAACTTTATCATATTAACTTTCTGTCTTGAAACTTTCTCGGTTGGGTAAATAAAGGTTCGTCTCTGCTCTAGCCTTGCACTTATGACCAAGCTAGCCAAATGAGGCATGCATAGTTTACCAGTCTGAGGTATTATCACGTCAGTTTCTCCCCCTTCAATAACTGATGACAGGATGTGATTTAGTTCCTGTGTGGTTGTTGAAATGAACTCTTACCTGAGATTCATATCTTACTAAATTATATCAACTCACTAGGCTGTTTGCGCTGCTGAGTTGGCTCAGTGCTTAGCTATATGTAAGTTTATTCATACAAAGTTTGATAGGCTAGTGGTCACACCTGTTGTGAACTTATAGTCCCAATTTTTTTTTTCACTTGAACAACAAAAAATGCTTTAGAAATTACAAATTTCACATAACTGCAAAATAGAGTGCAGTGAAAAAGCTTTTCTCCACTTACAGGTTTCTTCTGTCTCTACTTTCATCTCACACTTTTCAAATTATTTTATTTATTTAGGGAAAAAGATCTTTCCAAGCCAACATGGCCCTGCTTGATTAACCACATTTTTTGGATGTTTTTCACTAGTCACACCCAGACCTGATTACTTCCTGACTGTTAGAATCAAGAAACAACTTAATTAGAACCTCTCTGGCAATATGAAGTAGGCTAAGACATATAAAAATATCTCAAAAACACACCATGCCCAATCTTAACAAATAGTCATTTCTAAGGCTTTGGGACTCCAGAAAACGACAGTGAAAGCCAGTAGCCATGAATGGGACAAACATGGAAACAGTTGTGAACCTTACTAGGATTGGCTGACCAACCAGAATCACTCCAGTAGTGCAATCAAGACTCATCCAAGAGGGCACAAAGGAACCAAAAACAACATCTAACGCACTGCAGACCTCAGATGCCTCAGTGAAGCTCAATGTTTATGATTCAACAATGCTCATAATTTGAGGACCTTCCAATAACCAACATTCATTATCAACAACGAAGAAACTGGGCAGAATTGGCCTCCATGGCAGAGTTCCGAGGTCAAAACCCTGCTGATCAAAAACAAAAAATAAAAAAATAACACAAAGCCTCATTCCCCAAACAGCATCTTGATGATCCCCAAGACTTTTGGTAGAATATTCTATGAACTGATGGGACGAAACACGGCATTTCAGAAAACAAACACCATACATGCAGTCAAACATGGTGGCGGTAGTATAATAAGCTCAGGCTCTCACCACATGGGTTACGCAACAGGATGATGATCTGAAGCACACCAGCAAGTCTTCCTTAACATTTCTAAAGAAACAAACAAATTAAATGTCTAGGAGTGGCCTGTCAAAGTCTGGATGCTTCCTCCAGAGCGATGTATATTACCAGGTATTGGAAATTTTTGGTGGCAGTTGACACTTTTTTTTTTCTGAATAGATAAAATCATCATTATACATTTACTCAAGTTATCTTAAAAGATAACATTTGATTGATGAACGGATAAATTTAGGTGTGAAAAATAGGAAAAACAGAAGAAATGTGTATGGGGCAAATGCTTTTTCACAGCATTATATTAAAATAAAAAAAATATCTATTTAACTTTAATTCTTCAGTGCTTGCACTATAGCTAACCCCCAGTCGGTCGTGGCAGATGGCCGCTCACACTGAGCCTGGTTCTGCTGGAGGTTTCTTCCTGTTAAAAGGGAGTTTTTCCTCTCCACTGTCGCTACATGCATGCTCAGTATGAGGGATTGCTGCAAAGTCAACGCCAGTGACTGTCCACTGTCTCTACATGCTCATCCAGGAGAAGTGAATGCTGCAAGTCACTGACTGGATGCAATCTGCTGGGTTTCCTTAGATAGACAAACTTTTTATCCAATTTGAATAAATAACAGAATCTGACTGCACTGTTCAATGATTTGGATTAATTGTAATGTATGTACCTGACTTTTGTGAAGTGCCTTGAGACGACATGCGTTGTGAATTGGCGCTATATAAATAAACTGAATTGAAATTGCAGACATGTTGTGAAAGACTCACTGTTTTGTTTTGTTTTTTTTGCACCCTGCTTCTTGTTGTACATTGACTGAAGCCTCCTCCACCCTCCACCCCCTCCTTCTGTTCTTTTTTTTTGCCTGTGCTTGCTGACTTCTCAATGTGCAGAGAGCAGAAGAGGAAACAGATACTGCTCATCTCCCCACAGAGATGGTTGGTGGTCGCCTCAGCTGCCTCTTCACATACATCGTCGGACTGCTTCTTGGGGTCTTCCTACATGGTACGTGCTCAGATGTCTTTCGTTTTTACTGGTAATGACATTTGACCTCCTGGTATATTGTTGTAACTTTGACAAAGAATTGGACAAGAGTTTCTTGGAACTAGATATTTGCATGCCGTCTTAGAAAATCAGGTGTTTCGTCATAGATCTTTTTATTTTTTGATAAGTGCTTTTTTTTCATCATTGGTTTTTCAAATTGTTCTCATTAAGAAAGCTCTGTTACAATATGAAGTCATGCCACCTTTTTAAACTGAAGTTACATAATAATTTGGGAATTGAAACATCCAGAGGAAAAACTTGTTTCACGTCATCAGCGGTTATTGGGAATCATTCTCCTTGTCTGTAGGCATAGATATATTCTAGTGCATCTTGTGGTTCTATTTAAACCGTTACGTTTTGCATTTTTCCGTATGCTCTGTTGGCAGATTTCCTGCCACATATGCATGAAAACTTTTGCAACTTAGGGATAGATAATCCTTTCTCTTTTTGTCACTTCCTGCTTTGTTCTTGAAATTGTGGGTCACAATGAAATACCATGTACTTCTTTAAATGTGTCTGACATATCAAACAATGCAGAGTGCTCACATATGTTTGCACATTTACTTTTATTTGTGGCAGTTCAATCATTTATTGCATCTTGTGTTTAGAAAAAACATGTAAGACAGAAGGAGCTGAAATAGAGGCATTTCCTGTATGCTCTCCACCAAAAGCAGCAACGCTGACCGAAAGTGATGAGAGATACAGAGTTTCACGTTATACTTTCCACTGAGGGCAGAATTTGCGGTCTGCTGCTTTTTCCAAGGAAATTATGCAACGTAGACCATTACTAAAACTTGCAAACTGATTTGTTTAAAACTAGAAGCTGCTAATCGAACTTCGATGGATTCTTTCTTCTTCATTCTTCAAGTTGTGTTTTTACGTTGTTGGCGAACAAAACCATGCAAATGCGCGGATGTATTATAGGTGTATGTCAAGAGGACTATAACCAAAACATTATTTTATTTCTTTTATTCGGTTCAAAAAGTCAAATCCATATAAATACACAGAGGTTTATATATGCTTATTACTGTTAAAATTAATTATAGCTTGCAGCTAATGAAAACCCAAAATTCACTTTCTTAGAAAATTTTAATATTACATAGACAAGTAAACGAACACTCTGACAATCATAGGGAACACTGATGATTTGACAGTTTACCAGAAGTCCACCCTCCACTATGAAGGCAAGTCATAAAGGGTCATTGCTAAAGAAGCTGGCTGTTCACAGTGCTTTATCCAAGTGTGTTAATGGAATGTTGAGTGAAAGAAGGAAGTGTGCTTGATTAAGGTTCAAGGGGAATATTTTAAAAACCACGCAACGGGGATTTTTGAAACAAATCCCTTTTAATCGTTAGGGGGAGATTTGCAATGCTTGGACTGGGGCTGAATTCAGTGCTTCAAGAGCAACCACACACAGATGTATCCAGAACATGGGCTCCAACTTCAGCCCCTCCTGAAAATATGTTTAGTTGTTTACCACCTGGGATACTACAAGTTATTAACTTCTCTCAGGAATTTTGCCTGAGGTATTTTAAACAGCAGTTATTAAACCACATCAGATAAAAACAATCTCGATTCAAATGTCATAGCAAATTATAGGCCAACATCAAACTAATCTTTTCTTAATGATAATAATAATAATATTTTTGAAACTTATCACTCTGGTCTCTGAAGTCACATTAGACCAGAAACACCACTTATTAGAGTTATAAACAACTTCCATATAAACAATTATTCTAAAAAAACATCGATTCTATTGCTTTTGGATCTCAGAGTCGCCTTCGACACAGCTGACCATGACATTTTATTGAGGAGGTTACAAACATGGGTTGGGTTTTCAGTCCATTATTGGTTTGGAACTTATTAAAGAGGAAGTTTAAGAGGAAGTTTAAGTTATGTATGGGGTACCTCAGGGGTCAATTCTCGGACCATTACTATTAAATCTTTATATACCCATCCTGGCACATATTACTGAGAAACACTAAATAAATTAAAATTATAAAGATAACTTACAACTCTGACTTAAATCCACCCTACACACCCTTATTTAGTGTACTACAAATATCAATACATGGATGTCGGACAAATTCTTACATTTGAACGAAGACAAACAGAAAGAATTTTCTCAGGTGCAAAACCTCAGAGGTACAAAATTAAAGCCTATCTCAGTTTGTTGTCTGTTAAATGCAAAAACGACAGTGATCTAAATTTCTAAATCTGTCTTTTATCATTTGAAGAGTATAAAATAAAGTTTTTGTAGATTTTAAAGATTCTTGTGAAAGAATGACTCTGAAAAACATAACCATGCATTTGTCACAAGTAGGCTGGATTAATGTAATTGTCTCTTCACTTGCCCCTCAATATATAGACAATATATAGACTACAGTTAACACAAAAGGCAGCAACAGGTATTCTTAGGGGCAGAATCCATTTTAAAATCCTATTGTCTCAAAGCATTATATGGCCTTGCTCCTCAGTATATAAGTGATATGCTAATTTAGTATTCACCTATAAGATTACTCAGGTCCATAGGTTAGAGTAATTTAGTTATATCACTACTTTGTCCAAATCAGGGGAAGCTGGCTTTTGTTTTTGTGAGCTGATGAAATAGAATACATTCCCCATAGATCTGAGAGAGGCCCCATGTTTAAATGTTTTCAAAAGTAGATAAAATACGTTCCTTTTCTCCCAAACCTGTGGTTAAGATTTAAACATATGCTGATCTAATGTTGAAAGAAATCTTGTATTACTGTCTTGTTTGGATGAATATGTAATTATGTTTGTTTGTATCTTGCAAAGGTATATTTTTTCATTTTATCACTTTTTATGTAAGAAACAAATGTTGGTTTCTACATTTGTACCTTTATTGATGTTTTTGTGTTTTGATGGAAAGCACATTGTGTTCCATTGTGCATGAAATGTGCTTTATAAATATACATATATTTTTTTTATTGTGACTGACTTTGAACCCAAGGCAATGTGAGGAGCATCTCACCTGGGCTGAAGAAAAAAACAACTGGACTGTTGCTCAGTGCAGTAGTCCTACATTTCTGTTTAAAATTATGATTTTTACATCATATTCAGAGCAACTGAATTTCAGGTTTTCATTAGCTGTGAACTCTATTCATCAAAATTAACATGAATACATGCTTAAAATGTATCACTCTATGTTTATGAATCTATACGATATGAGTTTGTCCTTTTGAACTGAATTACATTTCAATTGAATTCTATTTTATTGAGATGCATTTTTAAAAATTTAATTTAACTGATTACATCTTCATTAATAATTTTATCCATGCCATTAAGAGCTTTTTATGTGAAAAAATATATATATTAGCAAAGTAACCAGAGGTAGAAAAAGGGATTGATGGCTGTAGTAATAACAGATTTTTACATAGGTTTTTGGAGAAGGGCCTAACATTTTTAGCATGCCATTTTTAATTAAAACAAAAAATATATATCATTTTACAATATTTTATTTTATTTGGAGAATTGGCTGTTTCATTTCCTTTCAAAAACAATCTTCTTATTTGAATGAAAACTATTTTAATCTAAATCTGGCAGAGGTATGAATAATTTGGGGATTTGTACCTAGTAAAAAAATAAAAATCTAATGAGGAAAGTAAAAAGTAATTTGTTTAAAACCTACTTGGGGTAAAAGTTACATATTTATTTTGTAAACTGGAGTAGGGGGTTCTTTCACTAATGGATGAAACATGGTTTTTGAACTGTGGATCAAACACCAAGTATTGTACTTGGGCAGCCTTTAGTAGTACTAAGAAGATTTTTAGCACAGACGGCCAGTCCAAATGAATTAACAGTGATGTAGGGTATGGAGCTACATTAGTTTAGTAATACATTAGTATTACATTAAAAATATCTAAAAAGTGCAAAAGAACATATACTCTTTTTGACTGTAAGTGCAATTTATATGTGAGGTTTTTAGTTCTTTGTATTTGTGTTTTGTTTTGGTTGCTGCTCTCAGCCACTGCCACCATAATCAGGTCATTCATTCCACCTGCGTTTGCCAGTCAGCCCCCTTGTTCTCGTCTGCACCATGCCATATATATGCTGATCAGTTTCATTTACCCCTGACGTGTGAATGCTGTTTTATTATGCCAAGCCTGTACATGTCTTTGACTGCTTTTGTTCATACTCAGTGTTTTAAACGATTTGATTACACGTCCTTCTTGTAGCTGCAGAGGTTCCTGCAAATATAAACCAGAAGGCAAAAAGCGAACTCAAAATATAGCGAATGGTATAAAATATGACATCTTTCTTCTGTTAAATCTTTAGCTTAGTTTTTTTTTTTTTTTTCCTGTGATGCTGTACACCTATATCATACCTGCAGTACATGGTGGTCAGCCCTGTTTCTTTTTTTTTTCTCAGCCCTGTTTCTGTTTGTAGTACCAGAGTCACAGAGCAGACCAGGCAAAACAGACATAAATTTGATCCTTCTCAAAGCAGAAGTCCTTCCGATATGGGTAACATACTGAAAAAAGCCTTGGTCTGGCATTTCATTTTATTATCACTGGAGTGGCTAATCTCATAAATATTTACTTCCTTCTTTTTATTTGCATTCTTCTCATTTAAGTTCAAATGAACGTTGAATGTCAAGACGTGTTACTTTGTAACAGGAAGCACCAAAAAACATCAACAGACTCAATATCAGCAATAGGAGAAAAAATAAGCTACCAAGTGGTGGCAGTTTGTTAACGGACCTAAACTACCAGCAGATACAATAATTAACTAATTAGCTAAGAACTTTATTTCTATTTCTCCTCTTTATTTTGATTACACTTTTAGATTTAGATTTAGATTTAGATTTATTACTGTAACTCAGGCAGGATTTGGGTTGCATGTTTTTAGTTTAGTTGCATCATTAATAACTAGTTATGAGTGACCTGTTAGTGGTAATCAATATTAGTGACATGTACTAATGTTGTTTTAGCTAATTGTCAGAAATCCTTTAAACTTTGAACATTTATTTATAATGAAATATATAATATAATAATCCGTGCAAAGGTACATACAGAATCTTGCATGTTGTATAGCTCTGTTGTGAAGAGGATGGTCAGCGTTCTCTGTTATGTTCTTTGTTTTATGAAGTATCCGTATTTGTACCATAATCTCCAGAGGTTCTAAAGGTGTCCCCAGAACAGAACCTGCCTTCTTTAGGAGCTTGTTGAGTTTTTTTACTTTGCTGCAAACACTGGAGGACCCTAGCCTCCATAAGAAGTGCAGCATACTGTGTCCCTTCTTGTATACAGCTTCACTGATGGGTCTCCACTCCAGTCTGTTGTCACGGTGAACACCGGGACATTTGCACTCCTCCACCACCTACACTTATTCTCCCATAGTGGGAATACTGTTTGACATATTCCAGATTTTCTCTGAAATCTACAACCATCTTCAGTGTTTTGTTCATTTGTTCTGTGTTTTCAACATTTAAGATGAGATGATTTTTTCAGCAGAGTGGACAGATAAACTAAATTAAAGTTCCTTACTTGTTCTTTGGCTCTTCAGGTTCAAATTTTGCTCCATCTTGCTGGAAACTGCTTCGTTCATTACCAAATTGCTCCTGGATAATTAGGCAAGGTTGTTTTTAGATGGGGTTTAATCTCACTCTTTATTTGTGCCATCTTATTCAGGCAAAATTTGTGGGTGAGCCCAACCTTGCACCTGAATGACCTACGGGTACTTTTTTCCAGATGACCCAATTTGTTTTAAGGGAGACTGATTGGAAGGAATAATCTATAACTTTGTCTTTTATGTCCCATTCTTGACACCAGGCCAGCGTCTAAAATCATTCACCTCACTTTTCTTCTCTATACTGGTGGAAAGCCCTTAGCTGGATCCTCTTTAGGAGATGAGCATGGCTCTTGTGGAACTTTCTGAGGCACCCTAAAGCTTTCTCCATAGCATCTGAACAGCTCTCCTTGAAGTTCTTGATGATTTCATAAAAAATTATCTTTCGGTTCACTCTTTTTGAATGTGAAGTCCTTTTGTTACAAAACAGTGGGAGTTTCTCTTGGTCAGGGGAAACCATAGTTGCCCAGAAAAAAGTTGGTTATGAGCCTCACTAGCTTTTAAAAACATTCTGCTAATTTATCATCCTGAACAACACAGAGATATCACCTGCTATATCGTTGTTAAATTCCCCTGAGCTAACTGTATCACTGACATTATGATAGCCAAATGAGCTTAAATGTAACTTTTGTTAACTCCGCTGTCAGTTCATTTCGTCAGATCACTCTTCAACAGGTACTCAATGCAAATGGCCACCATAAAAACTAAAGCAGTGAAATTTGTTTTACAAAAATGCATTTCTGTGCTCAATCACAGTAACGTGGATAAATGCATTTTATGCCATTCCACCCCAGTCGTTTACCAAGTTTACACAGCTGAAAAACATTTAATCTCAACATATGTTGTGGTATATCATTGTGTGTTCGGCTACATCAGTCTAATTCTAGGTCTCGTGTAAAGAAATAAAACCAGAACTATTATGGTACAAACATAGCACTGAGTATACCTCTAGAGCTCTTCTTTATTCTGTGAATGAGATCAAAGAAGATGACAATTTGAGCCCAAATGCCAAAAGTTCGGCAATAATCCTTTGCTACGTTGGAGCTCCTGAGTTCATCTTGTTAGGACTAAACAGTTCTAATGGCAGTTCTAAACAGTTCAGTCTAATGTCAAATCGATGTCAATCTAGGTGTTATTTAAACAAGTGTCGGCACATGCTTGTACATACAGTATTTTTAACAAGATGCCAGAAGAGCTGCCTCAGGTGGAAAACCCGGGGCAGTTCAGCCGGTGTCTCAATGTCCCTGATCGTTCTCCAGCAAAGAGTCCAACAGATTCTTGTATAACTTAGTTTTGTCTTTATTGTAAGTATTTTGATAAAAGATTTAAATAATCAAAATGCTTAAAGTGTCATGTAGAATTTGATTATATGTTATTTTCTTTAGATTTTATATTTCACCCTATTTCCTGAACTATTTCCTGATCCTCATTTCAGGCAGTTGACTGACAACATAAATACAGTATGACAGTCTTTTGGAGAAATATGCAAATAGTTGAGTCACAAAACCACAATTATGTACAATGTGCAATATAAATAGATTGTAGAAAATAGGTTTATTTAACTTGATGTCAAAGTGTGTAAGAATTGAAACTTTTAGTACGTACAATCAGCAAACGGTTAATATTTATACTTGATAAAGTCAGTCATGAAAACGACCAAAACTTAGTAGAAAACGGCCAAGGGTGAAATGAACGGCATCTGCAGCTGGATTTATGGTATGTTGGGAAAATAACATGCCAAATTTATATGCTAAGTGTCTCCCAGATAAAGTTTAATGATAAAACTCACTTGTTTCTGGCTCAAAATTGATTTACTTTATTTTCCAGAATGAAAACCTGAGCCTTCTTTGCATTTTGATGTGGAACTGAACTAATGTTTAAACTAATTCCACATAAGTTAATCTTTTAACCCCTTGGAACTGGTCATAAAGGCTTGTAAAATATATGCGCTCAAAGCCATAAACTGATGATTCGACAATCTCATCAACTTCAGCGATGCTCACTAGATAGCTTCTCTACCTAACTGGTGCTTACTTTGTAACTCTGTTTGCTGTCTTCTTGTTTTATCATTTCACACAGTACATGAAAATGAGCAGCAAAAGTCCACAATAGAACTTGTAATCCTGGAGTTTATGTGCTGTTTCACGCATCTTTATATGAAACAATTGGTGGTTTTCTGCATGTTAAGTTCAAGTCCTTAAGCTGGGCTGTACTACTCATATTTTTGCCAGATTTTACCCCCAATTTCCAGTCGGGGAAAATCTGCATCAGTCTGCACTAGTTGTGGTCAATCGGCTCAATAATATGTCAGAGTTAGAGGAGGTAAAGACTAGAGTCTGCGACTGCGACCGAATTCTTTTTGCTGTATCTGGACGCAGTCAGGTAGTGTAAAATGATTTCCAACCCAACTGCAAACACTTATTGCCAACAGCCAATGAAAGATGCTGGGACATGACATCAGCAGTGAGCCATGTTTTTTCTTTGTCTTGAAAACAAAAAGGTGTAAACCTTTACTTTGTGTAAAAGAAATCTAAACGTCTCACTCAGTTTAAATAATATATTATGTCTTTGTTTTTTGTTTCAGATGTGGAGGCTTCTGGAGAAAAACAAGTTATTCATAAAAAGGTTGGAGACTCTGTGGAGCTTTTATCCAATTTATCAACAGGAGTCAGCAGAGCATCATGGAAATATGGAAACTTAGTAGTGGCAGATGAAAAGGGTGTTATTCCAAACAATCCATTTCAGGCCAGAGTGATGTTCAATAAAGCGAACTTTGGTTTAACAGTGAGAGAACTGACCCTTCAAGATTCTGGTGAGTTCAGTTTTGCCTCAGCAATCAAAGACCAACAAAGACCTACAGTCAGCATCACTCTGAAGGTTCATGGTAAGATGATGTTTTTTTTTTTTTTTTCATTTAATTTTATTTTTTTATGGTTTTAATAATATGGTGGTTTAAATAATAACAATAGAAAAGAACTTTTGTGGGAATGAAAACGTGTGTAGAATTCTTGAAGAACAGATTTATTAATATCCTGTTCTATACATGTAGAACATATATAGTACAAGATCATCTCCACCGACCAAACTGAGTTGAACAGTTGGTTGTGTGTAATACCAAATTCATTCTTTACTTTGATAGAAACTACTAAAGATGAAAACAACGATTTTATTTTATTGATGCTTTGTATTCTTTAATGTGTTTTATGACATGATGTGTTGATTAAAAATGTATTTAATTTCAAGATAATCTACAATATTAATGATCCCTTTTTACAAACTCTTTGGCTATGAATGGGAGACTTGATGTGATGTCATCAATTTAACAAGGATGAAGCAGATGTGTCGTATACGAGGGATAAATGAATACATATATACACTACTGGTCAAAAGTTTTAGAACACCTTTCTCATTTAAGGGTTTACTGCATGTTTATAACTATTTACATTGTACATAGATTCTCATTTCGTTTAAAGTACTTAAAACGTTTTAGATCATCAGGTGAACTTTTAAAATAAGACAGACATCCTGAAGAAATACAAAAAGCAGTTTCTAAATGATGACCCATTTATCAAAGGAGAAAAGCTATCCAAACCAACCTAGCCCTATGTGAAAAAGTCATTGCCCCTGTTGTTAAAATATAAATTAACTGTGATTAGTCAGATTATTTCAGTGCCACTCTCCTTCTCCCTCTGTTCTCACATCAGAACCGATATCTAAGCGGCCCGACCTGATTCTCAACATCAGTGAGCCCGGTCTAAATGGATTCTGTACAGTTTATCTGGACTGCAAAGCAGCTTCTCACAGCAACATCACCTACATCTGGACTGTAGGAAACCAAAGACATACAGGCCCTAAGCTGCAACAAACTATCAGACCACAAGATGGAAACACCACATTCTCCTGCACTGCCTCTAATGTTGTCAGTGAGATGTCAGCACTTCAATCAGTGAGGTGTAGAAACAACACCGACATCCTCTCTAAGAAAGGTATGTATAGAAATTAAATGTGTGAAGATGACAGCAAGCACAAGTCCACTGATTTTGTAAATCTGTTGGATGCATTGGTTTATAAAAGGTGCAAAAACAAAAAACACAGAAAATCACTGATCCAGAGTCTTTAAAGAAAAACGGGGGCCCCCAGGTAATTCAAATTATATGGACAAAGTGAGATTAAGTAGTTAGAGATGTGTTATACGGTTCATCTAACATGCATTGATGTTGAACAGTTTCCGTCTCCATGTTATTGCATGTGAAATTACCTCAAAGCAAGCAATGTATATAAAGTTATGTGTATATATAATATATATATATATATATATATATATATATATATAATATATATATATATATATATTTATAGGGGTTGGACAATGAAACTGAAACACCTGGTTTTAGACCACAATAATTATTAGTATGGTGTAGGGCCTCCTTTTGCGGCCAATACCGCGTCAATTCTTCTTGGGAATGACATATACAAGTCCTGCACAGTGGTCAGAGGGATTTTAAGCCTTTCTTCTTGCAGGATAGCGGCCAGGTCACTACGTGATACTGGTGGAGGAAAACGTTTCCTGACTCGCTCCTCCAAAACACCCCAAAGTGGCTCAATAATATTTAGATCTGGTGACTGTGCAGGCCATGGGAGATGTTCAACTTCACTTTCATGTTCATCAAACCAATCTTTCACCAGTCTTGCTGTGTGTATTGGTGCATTGTCATCCTGATACACGGCACCGCCTTCAGGATATAATGTTTGAACCATTGGATGCACATGGTCCTCAAGATTGGTTCGGTAGCCCTTGGCAGTGACGCGCCCATCTAGCACAAGTATTGGGGCCAAGGAATGCCATGATATGGCAGCCCAAACCATCACTGATCCACCCCCATGCTTCACTCTGGGCATGCAACAGTCTGGGTGGTACGCTTCTTTGGGGCTTCTCCACACCGTAACTCTCCCAGATGTGGGAAAAACAGTAAAGGTGGACTCATCAGAGAACAATACATGTTTCACATTGTCCACAGCCCAAGATTTGTGCTCCTTGCACCATTGAAACCGACGTTTGGCATTGGCATGAGTGACCAAAGGTTTGGCTATAGCAGCCCGGCCATGTATGTTGACCCTGTGGAGCTCCCGACGGACAGTTCTGGTGGAAACAGGAGAGTTGAGGTGCACATTTGATTCTGCCGTGATTTGGGCAGCCGTGGTTTTATGTTTTTTGGATACAGTCCGGGTTAGCACCCGAACATCCCTTTTCAGACATCTTCCTCTTGCGTCCACAGTTAATCCTGTTGGATGTGGTTCGTCCTTCTTGGTGGTATGCTGACATTACCCTGGATACCGTGGCTCTTGATACATCACAAAGACTTGCTGTCTTGGTCACAGATGCGCCAGCAAGACGTGCACCAACAATTTGTCCTTTTTTGAACTCTGGTATGTCACCCATAATGTTGTGTGCATTTCAATATTTTGAGCAAAACTGTGCTCTTACCCTGCTAATTGAAACTTCACATTCTGCTCTTACTGGTGCAATGTGCAATCAATGAAGACTGGCTACCAGGCTGGTCCAATTTAGCCATTAAACCTCCCACACTAAAATGACAGGTGTTTCAGTTTCATTGTCCAACCCCTTATATATATATATATACGGTATGCGCTTGATATATATTGTATCAAGCGCGGCGTTACAGAGAAAGGCAATAAGGCTCCACTTATAAGTACCATAAGTCTTTTGAGCTTCATCTTGGCACTCGGACGACAATTCTGAGTGGTCCTCTGCCAGACAGCAGACAGAACACAATAAAACAAGAAGTTGCAATAAGTTAAAACTCAATTTAAAAAGTGCATATTACTTGTAAAATGCATTGCTTTTCAAAATTATTCATACCCATTGACTTCACAACCGCAGACGTCAGGAGTTTTATATGGCAGACCAACACATCATGGTTATTAACTGTTAATGTAAAGCAAAATATATACTGTTTTGAATTGTTTTGCAAATAATAATCTATGGAGTCTGTTTGTGTTCAGCCCCCACAGAGTGAATACTTTACATTTGCAGAAATGTAACAACATTCTTCTTTGCAAAACAGCTGAAGCTCAGCCAGATTCTTTGGTGTCTGTAAACATCAGTTTTCATGTCATGCCAGAGTTTCTCAATTGGATTTAGGTAACAACTTTAAGAGGGTCATTTAAACCCATACTTATGTTTTGATCAAAGTTTTGATCATACTAGCACCGGCAGTATGTTTAGGATCATTGTCATGTTGGAAGGTGAACCTCCACCACAGTCTTTTGTCTGCAGCTGCTTCCAACAGGTTTTCTTCTAGTATGGCCCTCTTTTAGCTCCATCTATCTTCCCAACAACTCTGATCAGTTTGCTAAAAGTTGTTACCAGGTTGAAATCATCTATATACTGACATTTCTTCTGCAGAACATGATGTACAGAATGCAGATTTTTGGAAAACTTGTCTTTCTTAGAGATTTGATTAATTTGATATATGGAGCATGGATATCAGATTTCATTATGTGTGCATATGTCTTTGTGTTTATCCCTGATGAAATTATCTGTAAAGTTGTTTTCTTTCTTTTTTAGGGTTCTTATTTTGTGTTTAAACATGACTTATTGTTAAAATACTATCTTTTGCAGATAATAACCTGCACATTCACCTGTGGATTCTCAGTGCAGCAGGAGGAGGTTTGCTGATCCTTATTATAATCATAGTAATAACTGTCTGTCTCTGCAAAAGAAGATGGTCTGGTAAGAAACCGTTCAATGTGCCATTTTCTTTTCTCTTACAGCATGGGGTATTTTCTTTATGACTGACATATGTCCAATATTTAATTTTCTGTAAGCAGGCAGTGATTCAAACGAACTCACAGTTTATGCTGATATCTCGGATTTTTCACCTGAAGTTGTAAGTGCGCTTGTGTTTACAATGAGACAATGTTTACAATGATTTAAAGTTTCAGAACTGATTTTTTTGTCCTTGATATATGTGCACACAAATCTCCAGGACCCCTCAATTAAGGCAAAGCCCTGCTCCTTGTACGACACAATCGAAAACAGAACCGGTCCAATTCAAGAAAAGGTAAGACACAAACTTTGTCCTTTTTCCACAATTATGAGGGAAGAATGTAATTACAGTACATTTACTCGTACAAATTATATGTCCACAAACTTTTTATTGTTGCAGTCTATATTAATAATGAAACTTCAATATGCTGTAGCTTACTTTAGGCTGATGACACTGGTTGCTTGTAAATGTTTAACAACCTTAAAATACTGATAAACCAGATTTTATTGGACATCCTTACCAATATTATTGTATAATCTGCTGAATTTGCTTTCCTGTAAAAAACAGACATGTTATCAAATAGAATGTAGTAATAAGACTTGTATCCTATGGTAACATTTATTCCACTTTGATTATTTATCCTCCTAGCCTCAGACAATCTATGACAAGATCCAGTTTGAACGTATGAGGAAGGCGTCAGTGTCTCCCTACCAGGAGGTTTCCTAGATGGTCTGAACCTTGACCTGCTGGAGTTTTTGGTGCATCTCAGAAAAAAAGATCAGAAAACATCGGGTGGATGTAATAAGGATACAAATGAGAGACTCATTGCAAGAACTTGTGACATGTTCAACAATTTTGCTGATGTCTTTTAAAGTATTATACAGATTACATGTTACCTATTTATGCCAGTGATAGATTTGGAATTTATGCTGTTAAGTGCAACATTTAATGTCAGTCCCTCTTCAGACCTGGTATAAACAGATCTCCTGGTCGATTAAGATGGACAGTCCCTTTTTCACATTTTGTAACGATACAATCACAAACTTCAACGTCATTTTCCATGTGGGTGTGAATACTTTAACTAGACAAGCCTTTAGCTCATGTCCTCACACCTGGTATTAAAATATGAACTGAAAGATTAAATCACAGTTCTCCATTTTTCATGAATAAACATATATAGCCATGTTTTATAGCGGGCTGTCAACAACACCATCAGCAGGTCTACTACAGTTACCGTAAAATCACTGCTTCATTAGGACTGTAGTATTATTGAGATACTAGCACTAGCATAACAGACCCAATAAGAGACATAAAGGAGAATGAAAAGCATCTGCCGCTCCACACACCTTTATTACAAATACATGTAATAATGAAAGTGCAAGTTGGGACATTTTACTACACAATAACAACAGCAGGCACAATGAGCTCTAGAATAATCAAAGTGCTTTACACTATAATCAGTCATTCACACAGCTGCCCTGGGGCGCACTCACAGAACCGAGGCTGCCATACACAGGCACCACCGAGCCCTCTGACCACCATCAGCAGACAAGGAGGGTCAAGTGTCTTGCCAAAGGACACAATGACTAAGATGGACAGAGAGGGGGTTCTGACTGGGGTCTCAGAAAATGTGACATCAAAGAAGCAATACTCTCTTATAGGTTTGCTTTTTAAAACATCTATAATAGCATGAGTGTTTTCATACCTTCTCAAAATAACAGCAAAATGTGTTTATTTTCTCACTGTCGGGAGAAATAAAGAGTGAGAAAAGGTGAAACAACTAATTAGACAACAAGTTCAGAAAAATTCACTGATCAGATATTGGTGGATGATGTGTTTACTAATCAGGAAAGATTTAATTTGATAAAACATAAGTCATAGATAATGATCAATAAAATACTCAAAGCTATTGTTCATCATCACATTTTATTAATATTTTTCCCAAATTTGAAGCTTTGATGGAAAAAGAAACTTCCCATTTTTTAAATGTGGCCCAGGGGATTTGTTTTCTGTTTATTTAGGGTAAATGTTTGTAAAACATAGTTTAAATTAAATAAATATTTTTCTCCTCTTGAAATATGTCGGGTTTAAATGTTTTAAAAAATTTATTTGTCCTTATTGGGGCGTATTTGTTTTAGCTTTCCCCAAACTGTATTTTTGGTTTTTTTATTTTCTTTTATTTTTTTTTAATTTTTAAAAAGTTTTTGGGTTTTTTTGAAAAATTTGTACCATAAAAAAAAATTAAACAATTTTCACACCTTTGACCTCTGACACCCCTTTTAAAATCTGTCTTTCGGGACGCACTTCTTTCCCAAAGAAAGCTCCAAAGTCATTTTTTTTTAAAGTCTATTTTTTACTTTTGTCTCTCAAAAGACTTCCCACCAGATGTCTGTGATGCATAACAAGGAGATCTTGATATATAATTTTAGAATTTTATTCCAGATATAATATGGTATATATTATGTATGGGTCAAACATAATAAACAAACAAATTTATAAGGAAAAAAATATATAAAAAAGGTGCAATAATCCCATTTCATTGGGACTGAAACTGAGCACATTTTGGGACGCCTTTTTTTTGGCAGTTTAAACTTTTAGTTTTCTGTGGAAGAATTTCATCTTTTTTTTTCCCCTACTGTACCTTGAAAAGGGTTTTGTTCATTCTGTCAGTTTTGTGATACTCAAAGGCCCTGCTTTTTTTTCGATTTATTTTAAATTTTTTTCAAATTTAATTCGGGGCTTTAAATTTGGGCCCTTTTCCCAAAATTTTCTTTTCCTGTTTTTCATCTTTTTGGGGAATTTAAAATTTGGGGCTTTGGCCCATTGAGCTGTTTCTACATTATCCCCACCAATCCATTTTTCCCAAATGCATAACTTTTTTGGTTATGTTTTTGTGCCATCCATCCATCCATCCATCCATCATCTACATTTACCCGGTCAAGTTGGCGAGGGAGCGGGTTGCTTTATCGCCGGGGTTTCTTTGGGACGAGTTGGTCCCCTTAGACGGGCCCCAAATTTCCATAGCAGGGTTAAAAATACTTACCCTCTGCATTCACTCTTAAGGGCAAATTAGTGACAAATTAAAATAACTCTCATGCTTCAGACTGTGGGAGGAAGTCAGACTACCTAGACAGATGTGCCTAACATACATCTTTTGAAATGGTGGCCAAAAACCTGAGGTTTTGTTCAATCAGACCAGGCAGCATTCTTCCACGAGGTTTTGTAATTAATGCCCCCTGGGGTTTTTTTTGGGAAACCCTTTAAACTTATAGAGAATCCAGTTTAAAAAGCTAATGTAGAAAAACACCAGCCCTTTTGGGGGGAAAATTTTCAGCAGCTCCTTCAGAGTTGCTCTCTTGTAAACCCCCCTTTACCAATTTTTTATCTTATTTTTTTCATAAAAAATTCAGGAAACACCCGGGTTTTTTGTGGGCCGGTTGTTTTCTCAGTTTCCCCCGGTTAATTTATGACTTCTTTATTTTTGGGAGTTTTTTATTTTTTTTAAATCTAAATAAAACCTTTTTTGGAAGGTTAGTGTGTTTTTTTTTCTAACCCTCCCCAAAAAATTAAATTTGGGGGAAAAGGATCACAGTGGGAAAGCTAGGGGAAAATCCCATGGAAACAGCTAAATTTTCGGTCAGCCAGTTTAAAAATATAAAAGATTATTTTCCATGTTTTTCTTTCAATCAAAGCAAAAATTCTAAATTTTTTTTAACACATTTACCAAAAAATTTTTTTTTTCTTTGGGCAACCTTGGCTGTTTTTAATAAAACAAAAAATTTTTTAAAAACTGTTAACAGGTAAAAAAACCATAAAAAAGAAGAATTGAAACAAAAATGTTTGATTCCCAAACTTAATACAAAAATCCATTTACAATGGGTTTTAAATTAAAAATTTCACAAAAAAATTTGGTTTGAAAAAACCCAAAATGTCACTCAAAATCAAATCAAAAGCATTAAGATAATAAATGTGTAAACTGCATGTAACAAAAATAGTTGTTATATGAGTAAAAAAAAAAATCACATTTCCAAGTGGACAGCACCATCCTCATATATTGGCATATTTATTTTTTTGGCAGGTATCTTCTTTTTTCTTTCACATTTTTAAGAGCGTGTAAAATAAATGGTCAATAGAATATAATAGAATAGAAATTCTCTAGAATGCCAACACTTTGGCACCATAAATGTTGACGAAACAAAAAACAATTACTTCCTAATATAGGCATTTGCCCTAAATGAATGAAGATACTTTAGATACTTTATTAAAAGCTGGATCAAAGTTTCAGTTGGAAATTTTATGAATTCACTTTTTACCCCTGTAGTAAAAGGTGATTTTAATTTTAAGCTTTTTACTTAAATTAAGCAGGGTATTATGAGGGGACAATGTAACAAAAATTTACTTGAAATTAATTAAAGGTGTGAAATACTGAAAATGGTAAAAGTGCTGTAAAAACCAACTTTTAATTAATATCGCCTCTGTGAAAATTAGAATTTGTGAATTTGGAGGTCATTAAAATGATAACATGGTAAAGTTTAAATGTTAAAAAATTTGGGGGTTTAAATAAATTTTTTAACGTTGGGTTTGGGTTTTTCTTGCTTTTTTCTTCTGGTATTTTTTTTTGGGGCGGTTTGGGCAAAATAACTTTGTGGTGTGCTTTACTGCCACCGGGACTGGTGGGGATTTGTGGTTCTTCATGGTTTTTTAAATTTACTTATTTACTATAACAAACAAAATTCTAATTTATTAATTTTTTTTTTTTTAAGAAAAATTTAACTATAATTTGAATAGGTCTGCTACCTAAACTTCTTTGCAATATATCTATCAAACTAAAATTTTCTTTAATACCTACAAATTCTCTCCTCAAAATTGTTCTTTCTTGTTCATATTTCTGACACTTCAATGTTACATGTTCTATAGTTTCCTCCTGTCCACAATAATCACATTTTCCTGTATTATGTTTCTTTACCTTTTCTGCTCCTTCTTCCAGTTCTTACTTCTCCTACTATCTTATTGATTCTATAAAACCATCTTCCTTTCCTTTCTTCATCCCACCTTTTTTTGCAACTCTTTCTTGATTTTCTGTTTAATGATATATCTTGTGTTGTGATTATTAATCTGACAATATTATTAAATATTTAATATTTGTGTGTGGAGAAGCCCCAAAGAAGCGTACCACCCAGACTGTTGCATGCCCAGAGTGAAGCATGGGGGTGGATCAGTGATGGTTTGGGCTGCCATATCATGGCATTCCCCTTGGCCCAATACTTGTGCTAGATGGGCCTCCTCCCAGGGATACCAAACCCATTCTTGAGGACCATGTGCACCAAATGGTTCAAACTTGTTCCTAAAAGGCGGTCCGTGTATCAGGATGACAATGCAAAATACCACAGCAAGACTGTGAAAGATTGGTTTTTAAAACATAAAAAGAAGTGAACATCTCCCATGCCCTGCACAGTCACCATATCTAAATATTATTGAGCCACTTTGGGGTGTTTTGGAGGAGCGAGTGGGAAACGTTTTCCTCCACCAGTATCACGTAGTGACCTTTGGCCCCTATCCTGCAAGAAGAATGGCTTAAAAATCCCTCTGACCACTGTGCAGGACTTGTATATGTCATTCCCAAGAAGAATTGACGTTGTATTGGCTGCAAAAGGAGGCCCTACACCATACTAATAAATTATTGTGGTCTAAAATCAGGTGTTTCAGTTTCGTTGTCCAACCCCTGTATCTTTGCATATTATCGGTTATCATATGAGACTCTTGGATCCAGTTTGACGAGATTATGTGTTTTTGCCAGCACAAAGACCTCAGCGCGCTGTGTTCCTCCGTCCAGTTCCTCTCAGGAGCTGCTTGGAAGAGATCGGGGCATTGGAAAGGGGGTGCTTTTATACAGCCAGTGGCATCATGGGAAATCCGCTGATACCCCCCTTTCCAAAGTTGTGCCGCCTTTTCCTAAGTTGTGCCGGAAGTAGGTTAATGCAATTTGTTTTGAAAATTCCAGAAGGAGTTTAATGTTGAAATCCATGGCTTAGGGTTCTGACACTTGCCTCTGACCTACTAATATTAATTATAAAGCTAATCTGGTTTTGTGTTGCCTTCTTTGCCATCCTGTCTGCCATCTCATTCCCTCCAACTCCTACTTGCGCTGGTACCCATAAAAATACTAATATTAATCCCATCATTTGTATTCTGAATAAAGTATGTTTTATTTCCAAAAAAAAGTCTGGCCTACCATCTGATTGATTATGTTTTAAACTTAACAATGCTGAACTTGAGTCTGAACAAATTATTGTTTTTAATGGTTTTATATCCTCCACCCACTGCACTGCTATTAATATGGCTAATAATTCTCCTAAATATATTGATAATCCATTTGTAATTATTCTAATCATCTGTTTTTGATGCGTCTGTGTAAATCGGACATATTGATAGTAATTGTTTATATATTCTTGTATTATACTTGAATCTAAAATACATTTTGGACCCTTTTTCTTTTTACAACCTATCCCACCACTGCCTCTGGCGATAGCCAAGGTGGTACCACTGGCAAAGGCAACATTGAAGTTATTTCTTTATGATTTAATTAAAATTCTTCTGCTATGTTATTGATAATCCAACCAAAACTAATTTGTCTTTTTTCTTTTTCCCAGCATGGTTTTAAAATATCACATGTGGGATGATCCGGATTATTGCTTTGTAAGTTTATCCATGCTGTTTCCTTCGTAGATCTAATGGGATCTCTCCCATCTCTACCTGGAGTGCTGCTATTGGACTGGTTCTGATTGCTCCTGTACTAATTCTTAAAGCTTTGATCTAATTAATCCTGTATAAATGATTTTTAATCCTGTTCGATCTGCTCCCCAATCAATACCACCCATACATCTCATAATGTTTAATATTTTTTTGCATCTATCTAAGATTTTTTCTATATGTACTTTCCATATAATTTTTTCATCAAACCGTATACCTAAAAACATTTTATTTAAATTTAGTTTTATATTTTCTCTTTTCCTTTTCTGTGTAAACACCATTACTTTTGTTTTTTCCACTGAGAATTTAAATCCCTATTGAAATGCCCATTGTTCTATTCTAATAATCTCATCCTGCATTTTCTTTTCAATAAGTTTGATATTACGAGCCCTTTTCCATATAGCTCCACCATCTGCAAATAGTGAGCAACCAACTTCTTTACCAATATTTTTAAATACATCATTTATCATTATAGAAAACATTAACGGACTTATAATACTTCCTCGAGGAGTACCATTTTCTACTATATATTTACCTAATATTTCTTGACCAATTCTTACTTGTATTGTTCTGTTTGATATAAAATATTTAATCCAGTTAAACATTTTTCCAATAATACCCATTTTATTTTATTTAATTAATAATCCTTCAACCCACATCATGTCATATGCTTTTTCTATGTCAAAAAATACAGCTACTACATTTTCTTTGTTTATTTGTCCTCTCCTTATTTCATATTCTAAACATAATGTTGCTTGTTTTTTATTCACTGCCTTGAGTTTAGCGCCTCAACTTTTACCTCTTCAGTTTTATCATTTACCGCATTTACAGTGTAATTTTTGTTACTTCCGGTAGATCGGTATACGGCAGCAGCCCCGGTGCCACAGCAAAGTTTTCTGCCCTGTCCCAATACCCACGCTACACCCCACGTCCCACTATGAAGAGTATACTTTGTAAAAGTGCACGTAGGGGTTGAAGTGCATAGGTTACAAGCGTGCAGAATTGGAGAATTGGAACAGTAGGGGTTACATCATCGACTTGAACCTCTGTGCCCTAACTGCGGCATCAAAAATGGTGGGACCCATCACTGCTTTTGCAGTCTTGCTGCTAAAATGTTTGTTTTGAGGAGAAGAAAGTGCAGGAAGTGAAGGAGGCTTATACACCACACTCTCGCCACACCAGTGTTTGTTCGAAAGGTCATTTAAGTGTTGTGGGCTACTGACTGCACAGAATTACCCTGAAGCCGGTGGTATCTTACAATGTTGACCATGGAAACCAGTAAAAAAATATATTGTCTGCTTACTGTCTAAAGTTTACGCAGTTCTTACTTTTCTGATTTGATGTTTGATGACATTGATGGTTGTTATTGGTTTTTGCTCAAAACGTCACCTGCAGCGTGAATTGTGGGTAATATACTTTGGCGAAGTCCGCTTAGATGCGGGCTTAGCGGAAGTGTGGATTAAGGGCACAAAGGGGGCGGGGCTAAGGACCACTCCGGAGAATTGGGACACACTACACACTCGAACCCATCAACTAGAACATGCAATTCAGGGCCTCAAGGGTGGAAGTGTGAGTATTGGGACAGGGCCTTGAAGTGCGTGACTTACAATTTTCCACAGCTCGCTTCAGCAGCTGTCAGCCGACCGGGCAGTGTTCCCTCCCTCTTCCGGAGAAGGTGCCTGATTCCCGGTGTTACACCATATTCTGTGATAACCCTATGATGCGACCATTGTGGTTTTACACCGTATCTTGGCCTCAAAAAAGAGTATTCTATGCCAATTACGTAAGCTTGGCCAAAGAGAGCGGGGCAAACAAACACAAAGAAAAATCTGAGTAAGCCCTGTCGTTTTTTGAAAAGTTGACTTGCGTAGAAAATTCTAAACTCATATGGGGGATATTTATTGCCAAAAATCAAGAGCACACAGTTTTAATTTGAGAGCAGGATTTCATTCTGCTTGTACTCAAACTTAGTAATGCCTGCACTCAAAACTTCTGCTTTCTTTCAAATATTCTCTGTTCTCTCTAAAATCTTTGTTTCTGCGCTCTGATCTAAACTTCTTGCATAGATAATTTCTCCTCCTGCTTCCTTCATCCGCCATGTGTGCAACCTTGCTCTCGGCTCGGATCAAAACTGCGCTCTCAAGTTTCTTCCCTGCTCGCAAATTCTTTTGCGCTCCCTCAGATTAAAGTCGTGTCATCTCCTAGCAACCATATCAGCCAAAAGAATGACAGTGTGCAACTGCTAGGTCACAGGCTTAGTTGGGGTACGCTTGTTTCTTTCTACTGAGCGTACCTGTGTTGCTACTTCCCTGACACAGGTCATACGGAGCAAAATCTGGAAGAAAGTGTTTCTATGCATACAGTGCGCGTCGCAATTTCGTGAAATAGGTCAGTTTACTTCAATGGATAGCTCAACTCAGCAAAGTACAATGACAATGGATAATTCAAACAATCCTGAAGTAAGTGATTTTAAACATTCAAAAGTTTAATATATACGTCTATTTCACTTTACTTCAATAGTAAAAGATGAATTTCATCAAAGTTTCTAACTGAAACTCATCCAGCATTTAATAAAGTATCTTCATTCATTTGGGGGAAAGGCCTATATTAGGAGGTAAATGTTTTTTGTTTTGTCAAAATTTATGGCTCCAAAGTGTTGGCAAAGAAAGCATAACATATCAAGTAAGATAGATGTGTGTTGATTAAGTAAAGAAATACCTGCCAAAACAGCCACTCTCCCAAACTCGCCAGTAGCTATAGACAGTGTAACAATTAACAACTGGAATTGTGACAAACAAATCAGGTAACCAAGTTTTTATATATACATACATACATACATACATATATACACACATATGTAAGATATCTACATTAGTATTCACTAATTTGCTTTGGCTACCTGTCTGTTTACGTATTGATTTTAAAATTATTTTACACACCCATAAAGGCCTAAATTGTTTGGAAGCCATTTATTTGCCTAAACAGCTCAAGCCATATATACCCAAAAAGAGCATTGAGATGTTCGTACTGCAGAGTCTGTACAGTATTTTATATTCCTCTTAAAACGTTTTTTTTTTTTTTTTATTGTTGAATTTTAATTTGAGTTTATTTTGGCTCCCATCACATCTTTTATGTTGTGCTGTCTACTTGTTAAGTTGTTTTAAGTTTTTTATTTCATTTTCTCTATGTCATTGATCATAATTTTTTTTTTATTAAACCTTTTAATCACTAATGCTTTTAATCTTGTGAAGCACTTTGGTCATATTTCTTGTTTTTACATGTGCAATATAAATAAAATTGACATTGGCATTTGAATCTTGCAGTCCATAGCAACCACTGGTTGCATTCCATCTACATGCCAACCAGGTGTTTAAGCAGCATGCAGGAGAAAGGTTTTGCTTTGAGAGGAAAGTTTGGCAAAAAGAAAACATTCTGTATCGGTGGGTTTGGGCTAAACCAAAGGATTAAAAAGTGGCAAAGCACCTGCAGTTAAATATGGAGGAGGATCTGCGATGCTGTGGGCTGAGCCATTTTCAAGGTGTCAGGTTAGGGAGCATGACACAATCTCCTTGAAATAGCCAAAGATGTAAAAGAGGATCCAATTGACTCTCCCACAAACTGCAATTGGGTCATCACTATGTCTTTCATTAGATAATAATCCATGACCTTTAGCCATATCAGCACAGAAACTGTTCAGCAGATACAAAATCAAATGTCTTCCATGGCCATTAGAGACTCCAGACTGTAATCATATATAAACATTGTTCATTTTAGGAATCTGGGTGATCTAGAGAGAGTGCTGAAAGATCCTTCTGTCTGTCTCTCTAACACTGGGAATGGTATAGCAAAAGTCTAATTGCTGTCCTAATAGCAAAGGAGGGTGTAAAAACTATTAGCAGCAGAGGTCCTGACAAGAATGGATCTCGTGTAAAAGTGCAAAGAACAATCTTCATTGTTTGATTGTTACAATCTGATAATACAAGTTTAATCTTTCCTTTGTGTTTGAGCTCAGTTTGTTCACAGATCCATTTCTCCAGACTAAAGCCAATTATTACGGATTGCTTTAAAGCTCAGCCAATTAAACTTGGCCCCCTCTGCCATCTTCCCCCAAATCTGTACTGACGCTTGAATGTTTACTTGGGCTTCTCTGAGCCCAAGTAAACGCAGCAGCATCTAGATATACTGCTCTGGTATAAGGTATAATACTTTGTATTATAGAAAGAAAGTTATCTCTCTTGAATTATGGTCAACAAATTATTTCATGAGGAATAAAAAAAAATAGAAATGAGGCATGATAACTATATCAGTTGTTTTTATCTCTGATAAAATGATTTACACAAGACTGGTTTCTAAAAAGAAATAAACGTTAAAAGCAGCTGGTCTTTTAGATGGATTGAGAATATTCTGCTACTTCCTTGTCACATTTTTTAGGAATATAATTTTTAGGAAAACTAACTCTTTGGGTGAACTTTGGATTACACATAAAGTACACTAATTTAAAGAGGTGCCTTGTCTGTGGAGGTAAAGTAAGTTTCTGAATTTATTTTGTAGAAGTCATCAAAACTGTGAAGGACATCATGATATTGCAGCTTTATAAAAGCTGGGATTTTCCTTTAAGGAGAGAAAGAAAAGATAAACTTGGTCATTTTAGATAATTTTGAAAATCCCTCAGTATGTGTTACAATGTAGACAAAACCAAAAGAGAAGCTTACCGTTTGACAGCTCAGTTCTGTGATAGAGAACTTTTATCTGAAAAATAAAGAAAAATGTGACTCCACGTTTATGTAACACCATATGGGGCTAAACTGGTTACATACCTCTAAACTGCTGAAACGCTTTACTGATCTTACCTAAAATAAAAATAAAATGTGAGTATATGGCTGACCAAACCCAAAAAAGACAGTTAGACTTATAGCCTGGTTGAACTCAACCAGACTATTACTTGAAATTAATAATTAAATATGATGAGTCACATTTAACACATGAATACATTTCAATGAAAGATATAATCAAGACAAAACAGTATTCATTCATTAGCAAAAGCTTTCAGCTGAAGCAACTTACAACCATAGAACAAACAATGAGCATCAGTGCAGTATAGATAATTTGGTATAAAATGCACCCAATGCTTTATCTGTTTACAGAAAAATGGTGGTTGGTAACAAATATTATAGGCAGTGCACCTTATTGTGTTTATCTGATAAATATGGTGTTTTCCCTGCTGCTTTTCTGCTGCTGATTCTTGTCTGCCTATGATCTGCG
The DNA here is from genome assembly GCA_036173005.1 of Crenichthys baileyi. Taxonomy (NCBI): domain Eukaryota; kingdom Metazoa; phylum Chordata; class Actinopteri; order Cyprinodontiformes; family Goodeidae; genus Crenichthys; species Crenichthys baileyi. The sequence goes on from JAHHUM010000595.1 coordinate 743,691, forward strand.
TGCTGTGCTTATAGAATCCCCACACAGCTGTCTATGTAAATTAGAAATGGACAGTTGAATGGTCAGAGCAAAGTGCTAAGTTTATAAAGCAGGAGAACCATGGTACAAGCCGAACCATCCCCGAGTGAGTCATATCAAAACAGAGAGCAGATATGCTAGCATCGGCCTATAACCTTAGCACATATGATTAGTGGGAGCTACTAGCAACTTTAGCTGCTTGTGTGGAGTATTCAGTCTCTTTAGAAACAAATAATGAAGCTGTAGAAGTTTTACGTGGCATGTTCAAAGAGGCTTATAGCATGAACAACAAGTTAGTTAAATAATAAAACTTGTGTAATACTGATGACATTTAGTGTTCATTTATAGAATTTTAAAACTAGTATGCACAGGGCACTGATTTTTTTAACTTTAATGTATTATCAGATTGGGATTCAGCATCAGCTAATGCCTAATCTAAAATTCCTTGGGCATTTGTTGTGATCAGGGACAACTCATACTTAAATAGAAATCAATTTATTGTTTCAGAAAGCCTTTAGACATTTTCAAATGAACATCTGCGGTGAATCAAGCTATCTATGTTCTGGGTGGTTTGCAGCAGGAATGTTAAAGCAGTGTTTGCAGCATGTCTCATTAAATCTGGTTCTGGGTAGAGAAAGCACAGTTCCACTTGGATAAAAGACTTGGGTTATTGAATTGGTTTGATACAAGAGCTATAGAAGAGACAAAGCCTGAGCCAGAGGTTTCACTTATTAAACAGGAAACCCATAGTTAAAGGAGGGAGGAACATGAAAACTGCAAACACCAAAAATTCCCCAACAACTTTCGGTTCAGAAATGTCTCAAACTGAAATTATGTGAAAAAGTTTAAAAAAAAAATGGAATTCACAATCCTTGTTTTGGTCCAAAAAAAAAACAGCAATGTGATTGTAAATACATAATTAATTCTTTTAAATATCACTACATAAAAAATAAAATTAACAGTGGACATCTTATGGAGTTATCAGAGCCTACATGTGTTTCAAGACAAACCTTTTATGGTGAAGTGGAAATTTAAACAGAAGCATGAAACTTAAAATGGATATAAATTAATATACAAAAACATGTACATATTGAATTAATTTACTATTGCGAGAAATTTTGTGCACCACCTTTGCCAATCACATCTGTCTTAGATGTTCTCTTTTCTTTTCCATTTTGAAAAGCAAATACGACTACAGGGAGTCTGTAGCATGTTACATTTAAACCCGAGGGATGCATTTTTTTAAAAACTGTCTCACCGAACCAAACAGATTTGCATTTTTCGGTTCCTTTTCAGTACAGTATGTACATGTTCCACATTTGTTAACATTGCAGTACTTGTTTTGCCCCTTACTTTAAATCCCACCTTCTTCATTGGGGTTCAAATGTTTTAATATGAAAATAGCAATTCAATCTAAAAAGACTCACAAAGAGAAGGTTGACAATTAGAAAAGTTTTAATGATGTAAAATAACATAATTATTTTTGGCTCTCGGACCTGGGAGGAAGACATGAATTTTGAGAATGATATGAGCTAGGATGAACATTGTAAAGCTTATATTTAGAGATGTCTTCCCCCTGATCCGACACTGGTGGTGGATTGGCGGCCAGGGAGCGAGGAAGCCAGGAGTAGATGGGAAGGAAGATGGTGGAGATGGGTGGAGGAGGGATGAGCTCAGCTGACAAGCGAGGAGGAATACAGCTGAAGGTTCTTTAAAAACAAGGCATCGGAAAGTGATTGGATGATGAATCATTCGGACAGGATGCTGATTGGAAGGCCGGGAGACGCACAGGGAAGTCATTGGACGGTGAGACGGCGAGGGTGAGTCTTTCATTCTAAATTTCCGTTAAACTCCATTTCAATCTGAAAAGATTCACAAAGAGAAGGTTGACAATTAGAAAAGTTTTAATGATGTAAAATAACATAATTATCTTTGGCGCTCGGACCTGGGAGGAAGACATGAATTTTGAGAATGATATGAGCTAGGATGAACATTGTAAAGCTTATATTTAGAGATGTCTTCCCCCCAAAATAAGGTTGAGGACGTGACGAGGCCTAATTGAGGACTAAGGAGAGTGGGATGAAATAGGAAAATGAAAGAACAAAAGCCGCTGGAAAGATTAAAGCAGAAAAGAGAAGTTTGTAAATATGGAATGAAATAAGGAAGATATTTGAGAACCAGAGGAGAACAGAATTTAGCGAATGTTTGCCAGGAGAATGAATATGATTTGAGAGTGGAAGGGGCTAGACCAGACTTGCAATGTGATTGAGCTGATTGAAGGAGCAAATGAAAAGATGGATTTAATCCAGCTTCAGGTCTTGAAAGGAAGGAATGGAGATGGGATGCAGATGCCTGTGGAAAACCTGCAATTTGGAGCAGGATAGAGCATCAGCAGCTGCTTTAAAATGGGCAGAGATTATGAAATTATGAAGGACAGATTGCCACGTGACACGGCGAAGGAAGGCCATTTTGGATTTAGAAGAAGAGCGGCCTTTATTTAAGGCTTCAACTGTAGCTGAGTTGTCGCACATGGCTGCAATGCGTTTACGCTTCCAGAGGTGACCCCAAATGCAACATGCTATGGCTATAGGAATGACTTCATAAAACGCTGAAGATTCATGCTGAGAGAAGGAGGCGGGCCATGTGCCTGCAAACCAATCCTCTTGGAAAAAAACCCCAAAACCCACGGACGGAGCTGCGTCCATGAAAAACTGAATGGAATCTGCTGACTGAATGACGTCATCATAGAAGAAAGAAATGCCATTCCAGTCGTGGAGAAGACGGGACCAGAAATTCAGATCTGAACGGCAACCATCATCTAAAGTCACCGAATCAAGCAAGGAGGGGACAGAGTTAGCGAGGTCAAGCAAACGAGATATGAATGAACGGCCCTGAGGAATAATGCGCATGGCGAAATTGAGGTGGCCTAAGGGAGACAAAAGTTGTCATTTTGAAACAACGGAGGAAACATGAGACTGGGAGACTTCCCGGAAGAGAGATAGCTTATCCTCGGGCAAAGAGGGTACCATGGCTTCTGAATCGAGCAAAATGCAGAGGATCTCAAGCTTTTTTGCTGGGCCCAATGTCTTCTCTGCAGACTAGGAACGCCGACGTGCGGGTGGCGATCCCCAAGGGGCTACCTCGAAAGGATGAAAACGGGGGGGATTTGAATGGGCCCATCATGTAACCTTTTGACGTTTCTTTGAGCAGCAATTGAGCCACTATTTCAGTTTCAAGCTGAGCAGATTGGAGGTTATGGCAGACAAGAGTGGGAGTGAAAGAGGGTGGAACGCTTATAAAAAAGCCGTGAGAAAGGCCAGAGATGAGAAAATCAGCAAATGAGCGATCTGGGTGGGATTGTAAAAGATGTGCTAATTCTAGAATATGAACAGGAGTCGAGAGGTTACGGGAGATACATTTTTGAAACCCCGACAGGTTCTGGGAAGAGAAGAACGGCGAGGACAAGAGAAGAACGGCGAGGACAGGTGAATTTGGGATGAGCGTCCCTGCAGAAGCTGCAAACATGAAGCAAATTACAAGGAGTAAATAAACAAACGCCTTCATTGAAATTGTTACAAATAGGGCGATTGTTAGTGACCTCGATTTTCCTTCCTCGGCAATCCAGGTGCGGGGGGCCAGAGGAAAGAAGCGGTTGAGGGCGGGAGGGGGCATTGGAGGAGAAGGGAAGAGAAGGGCAGAGAGAGCTTTGGTGACCGATTGTGCCACAGGAGAAACAAGTGATGGCTTGAGTGAGCATTATGAGGATTTCAGTATCGAAGACGGACCAATCTAAGCAGATGCCAGACTGAGCGAGAGTAGAAGCTGCTTTGGAAGCGAAAGTTTTTTGATACTGATAAAAGAGGGAACGGCCGTAAGAGAGGTGAAGGTCTGTGATTAGGGAAAGATTACTGTCAAGCTCCACTCGGCGATCAGGGTAAACGGAACAGATAGTATCCCTGAAAATACTAAAGGCGGCTACAAACTCGCCGAAGGAAAGATCCTTAGACAAGCGAGGATCAGCAGATTTGAATATAGCCGTGAAGCCTTCTGATAAAGCAATTTTATGATTAATTTCTGGGGAAGGTATAATCAGGGAAACCAGGTTAATGTATTGCCCCTGGAGGATCTTGGAATGCAGCCGGGGTGATACGTTGGTGTGCTTAGGAACATAGGATCTGCCTGAATGTAAGAAAAAGAAAGATGACTTTCGCCCGACAGCTAGAACAGATAGAGATATAAAAGAAAAGGAAAAATACATCTCACCTAGAGATGAGCCGGGCCGGGCTTCAGCCAGAGTGTGGACTGGAGGGAGGGGCTGAGGAACGGCCTGAGTACCCGGAAGACCAGCGGGGGCAGACAGCGCTGAAGTGGCAGCAGAGGAGGAGAAGTTTTGGAGATGTTGAGTGAGTGAGGAGATTGATCCCTGGAGAGCGTTGATGGAAGCGAAGAAAGCTGGCGGTATCACTTGAGAAGAAGAGGACGAAGCGGCTTGAGGCGTGAAGGAGGTGGAAGGATCCAGTACGGGGCAGGGTGGACCGGGAGTTGCAGCAGGAACTGGCAAGGAGGTTGAACGACCTCGTCGACGTTTGGCTGGAGGATGAGCGGACTTTCTAAGACACTTTCTTGAAGAAACAGGAAGCATGAGGGTGGAGGTGGAGGAGAAGGCGAGCCGGGGCGTGGAAGGAGTTCGGCCTGCTGGGCGAGCTGAGTGGCGTCCAAGTCAGAACCCGGGCAGATGCCGGCCTCTTGAAGCTGCGAAGTAGGGGAAGGAGGAACCGGGCAGGGGTCCTGACGGAGACTCCTGCGGGTTACAGTGGAGGGACGGGGGGGAGGACCCGCATCGGCAAGATGAGCAGGACCAGAAAAATCGTCGGATTCGTAGTCTGAAATGATAACAGCTAATGAGCTCAGCTGACAAGCGAGGAGAAACACAGCCGAAGGTTCTTTAAAAAGAAGGCGTCGGATGGTGATTGGATGATGAATCAGACGGACAGGATGCTGATTGGAAGGCCGGGAGACGCACAGGGAAGTCATTGGACGGTGAGACGGCGAGGGTGAGTCTTTCATTCTGAATTTTCGTTAAAATCCATATAACAAACGTTATTATTTGTGTGTGATAATGCCTGGTGATGTTTCCTTCTTTGTGCCTGAAGACAATTAATTTCTTGGCTTAATTTTTGTTTTTTTTCTTCAAATAGTTTCTCTGCATGGTCAATGATCGCTACAAAGAAAGAATGTAAAAATTATATAAATATTAAGAATGTTTTTCTCTCACCTCTAAAATGGTAAACTAGAATCCCTGCAACCATGCCCATTACTCCAACAAGAAATCCACAGAAAAACACAAGACCACATCTGTCTCGGTATGTAGGTGTTTTATCTGAACCTAAATAAAAAAGATGGTGAAAACAGTGTAAAACATACAGAAAGGTAAATGTAAAGGTATGTACAGGTAAACAAGCAGTATTTTATATTGACAAATTAAAGGAAACACTTTCTATCAGATGTTTATGGACTATACTGTTATAGTCAATATAGTTCAGTATAGTTAATAAACAGAATATTCAGACAGACAGTGTGTCCGAATCAGTTTAAATTATGCATTTAAAAAAAAAAAGATGCTACTGGAAAGTTGGCCTGTAAGTTTGTTTCACAATGATACAGATGCATCCCAATAATAGGAATATAGTCAGTCAATTTTTATACTACTACTTCCATAGTGGGTCATGGAGAAGCTGGTCTCCAGCAGTATATGAGGCAGGGTACACCATGGACAGTTCGCAGGGCAACACAGATACATACAGAACAAACTACCATGCACACACTCATTGACACCTAAGGGCAATGTAGAGAGACCAGTTAACCTACAAGTCATGTTTTTGGACTGTGGGCAGAAGCCAGAGTACACAGAGAGAACCCACGCATGCACAGGGAGAACATGCAAACTCCATACAGAAAGACCCCCAGCCAGGAGTTGAACCCAGGACCTTCTTGCTGCAAGGCAACAGTGATACTAAGTGCGCCACCATAAAGCCCATGATGGCACAATCGGTAGCACTTCATTATATATATTATACAAGTATCATTAAAATGTTTTTTTTTCAATAATTCAATTAAAAAAAGTAAAACTCTTTCAAGAGTTGCCCAGCTGACAGCCATTGACACCCTCATTATAGAGGCGAAGCCACAAAAGGTCATTGCTAAAGAAACAAGCTGTTCACAAAGTGCTGTATTCAAGCATATTAATGCAAAGGGCACCATTAACAGCTTAGACAGAATGGGGAGGGGGGGGGGTTCCACTGACGTCACTGAAGTCGCAGCCTTACTTCCGGTCCGCCATCTTGGGTGTCTCTGTATCGCTTCACGCTTTACACAACATTGCAACACTGCATACTTTTTCAATACAATGGCCGTTCGTTCGTTCATCGTCTTCCGCTTTATCCGGGACAGGGTCGCGGGGGCAGCAGACTCAGCAGAGATGCCCAGACGTCCTTCTCCCCAGACACATCTCCAGCTCCTCCGGGGGAGCCTGAGGCGTTCCAAGGCCAGCCGAGGGACTATGTCTCTCGGCTGGCCTGGGAACGCCTCGGGGGGAGCGTATCCTGGGCCGTGTCCTGGGCCTCCTCCTGGTGGGATGTGCCTGGAACACCTCCCGAGGAAGGGGGCACCAGAGGGCACCACGAGGGACACAGTCGAATGCCTTCTCCAGGTCCACAAAACACATGTGAACTGGTTGGGCCAACTCCCATGAACCCTCGAGTACCCTGTAGAGGTTATAGAGCTGGTCCAGTGTTCCACAGCCGGGACGAAAACCACACTGCACCTCCTGAAGCCGAGGTTCGACTATCGGTCGGACTCTCCTCTCCCTGGTAAGGCGTAGGCCTTACCAGGGAGGCTGAGGAGTGTGATCCCCTTGTAGTTGGAACACACACTCCTTCTTATGAAGGGGGACCACCACCCCATCCTGCCAGGCTAGAGGCACTGTCCCTGACTGCCACGCAATGTTGAAGAGTCGTGTCAACCATGACAGCCCTACAACATCCAGAGACTTGAGGTAATCAGGGCGGATCTCATCCACCCCCGAAGCCCTGCCAATGCGGAGCTTTTTAACCACCTCGGTAACTTCTGCCTGTGTGATGAAAGAGTCTAACCCCGAGTCCCCAGCCTCTGTTTCCACCAGGGAATGCGTGATGGCAGGATTGAGGAGATCCTCGAGGTACTCCTTCCACCGCCCGATAATGTCCCCAGTAAGGTCACCAGCCTCCCAACCCACTGTAAACAGTGTTGGCGAAGTACTGCTTCCTCCCCTCCTGAGGCGCCGGACGGTTTGCCAGAATCACTTCGAGGCCAACCGGTAGTCCTTCTCCATGGCCTCACCGAACTCCTCCCCGGCCCGGGTTTTTGCCTCTGCCACAGCCCGGGCTGCGGCACGCTTGGCCTCACGGTACCCGTCAGCCACCTCAGGAGTCCCACAAGCAAGCCAGAGTCGATAGGACTCCTTCTTCAGCTTGACAGCGTCCCTCACTGCCGGTGTCCACCACCGGGTTCGGGGATTGCTGCCTTGACAGGCACCGCAGACCTTACGGCCGCAGCTACGGGCAGCAGCATCAACAATAGATGCGGAGAACATGGTCCACTATGTCTCCAACATCCCCCGGAATCTGGTCAAAGGTGGGAGTTAAATACATCCCTGGCCAAGGGCTCTGCCAGACATTCCCAGCAGATCCTCACTATGCGCTTGGGCCTGCCAATCTGTCAGGCTTTCTCCTCTTCCAGCGGATCCAACTTACCACCAGGTGGTGATCAGTGGACAGCTCAGCCCCTCTCTTCACCCGAGTGTCCAAAACATGCGGACGAAGGTCTGACAAAGTCGATCATCGACCTCCTGCCTAGGGTGTCCTGGTGCCAAATGCACTGATGGACACCCTTATGCTTGAACATGGACAATCCGTGACAATCCGTGACTAGCACAGAAGTCCAATAACGAAACACCACTCGGATTCAGATCGGGGAGGCCATTCCTCCTGATCATGCCTCCCCAGGTGTCGCTATCATTTCCCACGTGGGCGTTGAAGTCCCCCAGCAGAATAATGGCGTCCCCAGGAGGGGCACTATCCAGCACCCCCGACAGGGACGCCAAGAAGGCCGGGGACTCCGTATTACCGCCCAGCATGTAGGCCGAAACGACAGAGTCCTATCCCCAACCCGAAGGAGCAGGGATGCGACCCTCTCATCCACTGGGGTAAACCCCAACATGAGACGGCTGAGCTGGGGGGCAACAAGCAAACCCACCCCAGCCTGCCGCCTCTCCCCGTGGGCCACTCCAGAGTAGAAAAGAGTCCAGCCTCTCTCAAGGAGATGGGTTCCAGAGCCCACGCTGTGCGTGGAGGTGAACCCGACTATTTCTAGTCGATATCTCTTGACCTCCCGCACAAGCTCAGGCTCCTTTCCCCCAAGTGAGGTGACATTCCACGTCCCTAGAGCCAACCTAAGCATCTGGGGATCAGGTCGCCGCCCATCCTCTTTGCACCAATACAATGCCAATCATTTAAAAAAGTTTATCTAAATATCTGTCAACTGCATACTTTTCTAACTTAACATTTTGGTTTACAGCTAATGTCTTTGAGGCATCTTTTGCATGGCATTAAAATAACAGTATGTTCTAACTAATAAAAACTCACCTTTACGCTTTGAGATCCAAACGCTTGATGCAGTCTCCATGTTATTCCTGGTGGTGCAAGTGACAATTACAGGGTCTGCTGATGTCTGACAAAATGCTAAAAGCTCTGAAGCTCCACTCAGAGAAATATTGCTGTTATGATGACATGACGGTTTAATCTCCCAGGAGTAGTTAACACCGTTATCTGGAGAAGAACAATTGAGCACCAAGGTACAGCCTGCTTCTGTTTCTGTATACTGGATCGCCATTATGGTCGGCTGCTTGAGGTGTTCTGCAATCATTATTTAAAAGGTTGATTGTTCACATGAATCCATGATCACAGAAACCACTAAGTTATTTAAATATCTAAAATGATGCAATGACTACAAAAAAGTTAATGGGGAATCATGGGATGATGTTAAACAGTGTTTAAAGCAATAACAACATTTGCATGACAAATTAAAAGAGGCTAAGCAAGGCTCAGTATTTTGCCTGAACACTTACGTTTCACTATTAGCCTGATGTTGTTTACATAATTCTGACGTTCTTTATTGAGGAGCTCCACTGTGTATTCCAGGGCATCGCTTTGACGCAGACTTTGAATAATTAAATTACCTGCAGAAACAGAGAAAACACTGTAAACAGAGAAATGAACATTTCTTTGCATTGTTCCAGGTGACCATTTTCATTTTACCTGAGTGTTTGTCAAGTTTGAGCCTCCCTCTGTATTCTGGGCGACGGTCAGTATTGATACCTTTGTCGTCAAAGGTGGCAATCCAGGTGGTGTTGGTAAATATTGACCAGTCAATTCTGGATAGAGTCCATGATGGGTCACCTCCTGATGGCAAGGTAATGTTTTCACCTACGTACCCTGACACTTCGCCAAGTTTGTTACCCTGCACCCCTGGAGGAATAATTTAATAAGGATCAGTTCAATGGATGGCTGTATATGCCTCAGGTTCCCTAAATACAGACATTCTAAAGTGACCTTTTACTTAAATGTGTCAAGAATATAAAAACAATTATGGCCCATCTGGTCTGAATCTCACTAGTTTTTAAAGCAGAACAGAGGGATTAATAAAACAGTGTTAAATTAGTTTGTGCTTTGTTAGTCATTTCTTCAATTCCAATATAAATCTTGTCAAGAGAAACACGGTCTTGGTTTGGCACCACTTCCCCAGGCATATACAAAAAAAAATAACTTTTCCCATCCCATTATGCCTCCACCAGAGGACTGAACCATTGATACAAGGGTAGAGAGATTCACGCCTAGACGTTGTTTATGCCAAATTCTGACCCTACCATCTGAATTTTGCAAGTATAATCAAGACTCATTGGACAAATTATTTGTTTATCCATTTTTTCTAATTCTGACGAGCCTATTTCAATTCTGGCCTCAGATTCCTGTTCTTACCTGACAGTAGTGGCACCCAGTTAGGTGTTCTGCTACAGCAGCTCATCTGCCCTGGGGTTCGAAGTGTCATGTGTTCAGAGATGGTTTTCTACATACCATGGTTGTTAAATGTTTTTATTTGAGGTCCATCTTAGAATCCCCTTTGTTCTCTTTGTATTTCCTCTGGAGTCTGGTTTTAAAAAGTGCAAATTGTCTTTTCATTGTTTTGTGGATTATCATCTTTTTAATTTGGTTTTTAATACCAGTTGAGCGGGAGCATCACGCTGGTTTTATTAATAGCCTTTTTTATTTCAATCTTGATGTTGTATATTCTTTTTTTTCTTTGTTTTATGGACCTCAACAGCACTTTGGTCACTTTGGGTGTGTAAAGTGCTCTATAAATAAAATTTGATTGATTTGATTTATCATATTTCCCTCTGACCTGAACAAGGCATTTTCCTCAACACAACTTCCACTGGATATTGTTTTTTAATCGTGTGTAAATCCAAGAGATGGTTGTGTGTAAAAATCCCATTAGATACAGTAAGCATTTACCTCATTCAAAGTCACTTAAATCCACAAGTCTAGATGTTTAAATGCACCAGTTTACCATATTAGCAGGTTTACTATTTGAGTCAGCAAGCAACTGAACGGGTTTCACCTCATGCACGTGTTAGATAGATACTGTATCTCTAAACTGGTTTAGCTGTTGGATTGGTTTATGAAAAACTTAGATTTCCTATATAAACAGCCATTTTTATATCTCCCCTGTTAAAGTTCAGGAATATTCTTAATCCACGAAAGAAACTTACAAAGAGACAGATTTGTTACAGTGAAGAGTGCATTCATTTCCTTTAAGCACCAAAACCACCAAAGGGGCAGCCAAGAAACCAGAAAATAACCTGTCCACCCACACCAGGTATACCACCACCACCACTACCACCACCATAAGGACAAGACACAGAAAGTTTAACGAGGAGTCTTATTTCAGATTCCTACCATCTGGAATCATGTTGTGTTCTTTTTTTGCCAAAATTCACTTTGCATTTTGATTTGCATTTTATCTCATGTTATCATTATCATGATAGACCAAAGGGATGTCCTTTATTTCCCCTCATGAAAAGAACACAATCTTGATCAAACATTTAACACTTTAAACAGAGATTCAGCCCAAGATGTAGTAAAGCTGACTTTCTTATCGCCCTGTTAACTCACAGCTGCAAACTGCTCCTCTGCACATTTAAGATTTTGTCCTGAAGATGCCAACAACACAAAATTATCTGCAAAAATTGAAGGTGAGACCATGAGGGTGCTAAACCAGACTCCCTGTTCTCTACAACTATGCATGGAGAACAGGTCCGTGAGTGCCAAAAATAGGACAGATCAGCCTTGTCGGATTCCTAGCCACCCAAGCTTTTTATGCTTTCACAAGAGCACCACACATATGGGTTGTAATTTGCAGGTTTCACATCAATGTGCCTTGTTAGTGTGAAGATCGTCCTCACAGTGATGCAATTTCCTTTCACCTTGCAACATCTTTATTTTTCTCCCTTTCTGTCTTCCCCAACATATACTATTTTACCAGACCTTTTAACCAAAGAAACTAAAACAGACAATGACTGGGAACACTGGAAATGGTTCAGTAGTCCTGAAAACATGGTGCTCCTGTTCAAGCTGCATAATAGGGCAACAAAATCAACATTTTTTAACTGATTTCAAGTTTAGAAGAGTTGGTGCAATGCCACTAGTGTTAAGCCCTTTTCAGCTAGGCCCTTATTCAGGGATGGCAACAACTTGCACACAGAGTTTTTACGCCAGATGCCCTTCCTGACGCAAACAGGATTCAAAAACTGGTCCCTTTCATCAGTTAGCATTAGCCATTTCAACCTGAAAAGACTCACAATAAGAAACACAAAGATAGCGATTAGAGAAGTTTATTGATAAAAGTTAATATCTTTGGCGCTTGGACCCCGGAGGAAGACATGAATGCTGAGAATGACATGAGCTTGAATGAACGTCTTAGGCTTAGAATTAGATGAGTCTTTCCCCCCTTGGGATCTGGTGGTGGAGTGAAGGCCTAAGAAGGTGAGGGAGCCAGGAGGAGTATGGAAGTGAGATGGTGGAGGTGGGGCGGAGGAGGGTCGAAGGAGGAGGGTCAAAGCTCAGCTGAAGAGCGGGGAATCCATGACTGGAGGTCCTTAAAAGCGAAGCCTCTGAGGATGATTAATTAAAGACGCATGCAGATCTTACGCTAATTGGATGGAGGAGAAATGCACGGTGGAGTCATAGGACGGCCGGGGGATGGAGTTGAGTCTTTCAGTTTGACTTTTCGTCAAATTTTACAAAAAGTTAAGGTAATTAATTTTAGTCTGTAGTACAACACCCTTGCCCTGTCTAACAGTGCAAAATGGAGATGGGTGATACAATGATCTTAGCTTCTGTCTTCAAAAAAAGTGGGTCGAGAGCATATAGTCCAGCAGCTTTATGAGTATCCAATTTGAGTGGCTCCTCTAGTACATCAGTCAAGGGTTGAAAAAAATGGAGGGGAACCAGAAGTCAGTGACTGATGGAAGATTGATAGGAGAGCAAATAGAGCTGGAAGTGTCCTCGAAGGCACAGCCAACTTTCATAAAATGTCTGTTAAAGTGATCTACCATTTTAGGTTTGTCCTTGACAACAACACCATTCTGAATTTGATCTGAATCCCAGTATAAATCCAGCTGTTCTGTGAAGGCCTCAGAGCATTAAATAGAAAACATATGTGAACAAACAGCCTCATGAAAACCAAGAAAAACAAACTGGTCAGGTATGGGATAAAGCTGTGAGGTTTAAACAGGTTTGGTGTTATAAATCTATTTCCCAAGCTTCAGACAGCAAACTGCATTACATTACATTAAATTATTGCACATATGTTTCTTACAGCAAAGAATTACTTATGAGCCAACCAAGCTCAAAATCACATTTTGTATTACATTCATTATATTTTACATTATATAGCCTATTGATTATATATTTGAATCAATACATAGCCTATATAGGCTATGTATTGATTCAAATATTGTAAAATGTAGATTACAGAGCATTATAAATTAAATCATTATTAACAGCAGCAACAATTACACTTTTTTTCTTTATGTTGACTATATAATTCCCCTGGTACCTGGTGAACGGTACCTGGTACTGGTACCATTCACCTAATCTGACAGAAACTGAGAGAATCTGTCAACACTACAAATCCAAACTTTGGAAAAAAGGCCAGAAGAAAGCAGTTGTAGAGACACATTTGTATTAAGTCACATGTAAATTTTGCCAAACGCCATGGGACAGAACTAATATGTGGAAGAAGATGCTCTAGTCAGATTAAAAAACATCACCTGTTTGGGCCTACACTATAAACACTACATGTGGAGGGTAACTAACACTACACATCACCCTGAACACAAAATCTCCTTGGGGAAAACTGGGGGTGGCACCATTATACTGTGGGGATGTATTTCTTCAGCAGCGACACCAAAGCTGGTCAGAGCTGATGGGAAACCAGGGAGGCTTGAGTGGAGACTCAGGAGAACAACAATAAACACATAATCCGCCCAAGAGTGGAATGGTTTAGTCGAAAAGATTATCGTATGCCAGTCAATAATCCATCTGAGAATCTGTGGCAAGACTGGAAAACTAATGTTCATGGAGACTCCCTGTCGAATCTGACTGAGCTTGGGTTATGAAAAACCGGAAACAATTTCAATTCGTAGATGTGCATAGCTGATGGAAGCAAACTCCAAAGGACTTGCAGCTGTAATTGCAGCAAAAAGGAGTTCTTCTTGGTATATCACCTAAAGTCCAAATAAAATACACTGAATAAAGTAGCTCGATAAAATGTGGACGAATGTAAAGGGTTAAATTTTTAGGCACTTTGATGATAATTGAGGAGATACATGTGTATGAGACTTAATATTCAATAATATTCAATTTTTTTACTATACTACTCCGTTTGGACCAGTGATGAATGAGAAAACAAACATTTCTGCTCACACAGACTCAGACTGGAGAACAGTGTCACTTCTTAGTAAAACGTAAATAGACATTAAGACAGATTCTGCTGCATTTGCAGTTGAAGCTCAACACACAAATTCTCACATTACATGTCCTTGACCATATTTCCTCTTGTTTCATGTTCATGAGCAGAATTACCCATCAAGCGAATCATGTCCTTTCTTTTCAAAAGGTAGCTATACTAATTTTGTGACAACAACCACTTAAGCTAAGACGTCATGAACTTGAAGTTTAGCCTGACATTTCAGCTTCAGTAGGTTGTTGTGAACCATCATATTACATTTTTTTAACATGTATTTGAAAACTGACATCATATTTTCGAAAACCTTTTATAAGTACTTACCTTGAAACAATAGAAGGATGATTAGAAGTCTCATTGCTGCTTCGCTACACAAAACGCAGTGATGGCTTATAGGAAGGCAAGGCAACTTCCTCTTTATTACTTCCTTAGAGAAGTAACGGAAAACCCAACACCCACGTTTACTGTTCACGGCTAAATGGCATTTTTAAGTTAGTATATATCTGTCAGTTCATACATAATTCTTATTTTTTAATGTACTTCAAGACATATTTAATCATTTTGTTGAAGCTGCTGTTTCATCAGGGTTTTTTAAAAAACATTTTAATGTACATACATATATATGATGATGGAAATTCATACAACGAGATGCATCTTCTCCCCACGTCACCACTTGTCTTTTTTTTTTTTTTTTTAACCGTGTCCTGTCCAGCAGAGTAGCGCTCAGAATTGTTGTCTGAGTGCCAAGAAATTACCCAACAGATTTACTTTCACAAGCGGAGCATCACAGCTTTTGCTTTAAGGCTCTGCTTGATATTTATAAAAGAAACTTTATTATGAACTTCTTTGGGAATATTTCAATTGTTACGGACACAGAGACTGAAATGAAAAGGAAAACAGAAGCTTGACAATGAGAGAGATGGGGCAAAAGGGAAAGAGGGGAAAAAGGAGGAGAGAGTGGAGGAGAGAAAGAAGGATGAATAGAATAAAAGATTACACCCTGCTTGCTTATACGCAAAATAACACACGGTATTTATGAATGTAAAATGTACTTGGTGAGAAGTGCAGCCCAATATAGATCATCTGTGTATCTATCAACACCTGTGTGGACGCGCTTTGTACACAAGGTTTCTCCACAGAAATATGCAATAGCGAGTGTGAGGACCCACCGACCTGCCCCGTGGTCCCCGGGCGGACACTGTCTTCATTTCCTTATTTTCAAATTTTCTGGTAAAGCTTCCAGTAGTTTATTACTCCTGACAGCACTACACTGAATCAACTAATTATTGATCAGTTAGCTTATTATTATTAACCTATCAAAGGCAATTGTAGGGTTTTGGCTCTTTAAATATAATGTACATTTTACTTTAGGAGATTGTATACCATTGTGATTATTATTATGAATATATTATATAATATTAAGATTTTATTAAATAATAATTTGGTCTGTTAAATGTTGTCCGGTGAATAATAAAAGTACAGCCTACTCTGTCCCTTCTTGTAGACGGCTTCACAGTTGCATCTCCACTCCAGTCTGTTGTCCAGGTGAACACCGAGGTATTTATACTCCTCCACCACCTCCACTTCTTCTCACATGATGGAAATAGTGTTTGACCTATTCTTGTTTCTCTTCAAATCATCTCCTTTGTTTTATTCACGTTGAAGATGAGATGATTATTTCCACACCATACCACAAAGTGGTCGACCAGCTTCCTGTACTCATCTTCTTGTCCATCTCTGATCCACCCAGTGACTGCAGAATCATCTGAGTATTTCTGCAGATGACAGGAGTCCGTCTGGTACTGGAGGTCTGAGGTGTCCAGTGGTGCTCCTGTGCTGCTGACTACCTGGTTAGACACACAACCCTTCAGTCTCACAAACTGTGGTCTGTTTGTCAGGTACTCTTTGATCCAGGAGATTGTTGAGTCTTCTGGAGTTTCTTACAAAGGAAATCCGGTTGAATTGCGTTAAATGCACTGAAGAAATCAAAGAACATGATCCTCACAGTGCTGCTGGCTTTATCCAGATGACAGTGGGTTTGTTGAAGCAGGTGTATGATGGCATCTTCAACTACAACTCCACAGCGATAAGCAAACTGAAGGGAGTCGTGATAGTTTATTGTTTGCTTACTCAGGTGGGCCAAGAGGAGCCTATCTAGGAGGTTATTCAAATACCCACAGTGATTAAAAAGGGAGTCACAATTGAGGACTCTTATTTCATTATAAAAAACACACACACACGAGCTCCACCCCTATTTGTTATAAAACGCCTGATACCACAAGCACACCCACTCAAAATGCTATTTTTAAGCCACGAGCCTTACTGAGTAAGATTGTAAATTTTCCAAACTTGCCAACAGGAAACATGATGAAAACCAAACCTCTTCCTCCAATGTTTGAATTCTGAAGTATCTCATACTTCTTCTACCGTTACAGTAATAATTTTATCTAAGGTTTTGTCTTTGGATTACATTTTAACACAAGAACATCACTATATTTTATAACACAAGTTGTATTCACCAGTCTCTATAATCCTTGAAGAGCATTAGGCTGGATCTGATACACCTTCTTGCTGTTCAGTGTTAGATTACTAATTTTTTTTAGACACAAATGTTTAAATACAGGGGTTGGACAATGAAACTGAAACACCTGATTTTAGACCACAATAAATTATTAGTATGGTGTAGGGCCTCCTTTTGCGGCCAATACAGCGTCAATTCTTCTTGGGAATGACATATACAAGTCCTGCACAGTGGTCAGAGGGGTTTTAAGTCATTCTTCTTGCAGGATAGTGGCCAGGTCACTACGTGATACTGGTGGAGGAAAACGTTTCCTGACTCGCTTCTCCAAAACACCCCAAAGTGGCTCAATAATATTTAGATCTGGTGACTGTGCAGGCCATGGGAGATGTTCAACTTCACTTTCATGTACATCAAACCAATCTTTCACCAGTCTTGCTGTGTGTATTGGTGCATTGTCATCCTGATACACGGCACCGCCTTTAGGATACAAGGTTTGAACCATTGGATGCACATGGTCCTCAAGAATGGTTTGGTAGTCCTTGGCAGTGACGCGCCCATCTATCACAAGTATTGGGCCAAGGGAATGCCATGATATGGCAGCCCAAACCATCACTGATCCACCCCCATGCTTCACTCTGGGCATGCAACAGTCTGGGTGGTACGCTTCTTTGGGGCTTCTCCACACCGTAACTCTCCCGGATATGGGGAAAACAGTAGAGGTGGACTCATCAGAGAACAATACATGTTTCACATTGTCCACAGCCCAAGATTTGCGCTCCTTGCACCATTGAAACCGACGTTTGGCATTGGCATGACTAACCAAAGGTTTGGCTATAGCAGCCCGGCCGTGTATATTGACCCTGTGGAGCTCCCGACGGACAGTTCTGGTGGAAACAGGAGAGTTGAGGTGCACATTTACTTCTGCCGTGATTTGGGCAGCCGTGGTTTTATGTTTTTTGGATACAATCCGGGTTAGCACCCGAACATCCCTTTCAGACAGCTTCCTCTTGCGTCCACAGTTAATCCTGTTGGATGTGGTTCGTCCTTCTTGGTGGTATGCTGACATTACCCTGGATACTGTGGCTCTTGATACATCACAAAGACTTGCTGTCTTGGTCACAGTTGCGCCAGCAAGACGTGCACCAACAATTTGTCCTCTTTTGAACTCTGGTATGTCACCCATAATGTTGTGGGCTTTCAATATTTTGAGCAAAACTGTGCTCTTACCCTGCTAATTGAACCTTCACACTCTGCTCTTACTGGTGCAATGTGCAATCAATGAAGACTGGCTACCAGGCTGGTCCAATTTAGCCATCAAACCTCCCACCCTAAAATGACAGGTGTTTCAGTTTCATTGTCCAACCCCTGTATATCCTTTTTTCACATTTTTTACTATGATAACTCACAGCCAAGTCCTGTGATTACGTTTGCTTGCATAAGTGAAGCAGAAACGAGGTAACCACTGATAATGAGGCTGTTGATTTTAATCATTTAGTTACTGATTGCATTCAGCAATCACGCTTCAACCCTACTTGGAAACTCAGGTCTGAACAGACGGTTCAGTGTAGGTCAGATGTCCCCTCTATTCTATTTTGGTTCCTACATGAAAGTGTGCAGAACAGCTACAGATATAAACTATTTATTAGCACTTCTGACAGTTTGCATCTCATAGGGTCATATATTATATTGCACAACATGCGCTTGTGAACGTTTATTTGTTTTTGGATCTTTTTCTTCTTCTCTGATTAGACATTACATGAGCAGCACATGCCTTATCGCCCCCTATGAGGCTGTAGGTTCTGTTTTTCTCCTAGTGGAACGCTTTGGTTCAGCTGAGCAGAAAATAGTGACAGCAGGTTTTTCTCCGGGGTCTCCATTCATGGATGCTGAGTGGTATGTTAAGGCTTCTAGTTATCTACTTTTGCAAATAGTAGTAACTTAAAATCAGCCAATCTCATGAATTTTTAGACTCATAGATTCACACATTAACAGAAACAAATCAAATGCAGCATAACAGCGTATTTGCTACGATGCCAATAAAGCAATGCAGAGAGACATGTTAAGCACCAAGTTGATGAGGTCATAAGTCGATGTTAAGGTGCCTCTGTTAAGCATACGTTTAGCATATGCAACATTAAAGTACACGTAGGGCATTTCCTAACTCTTCAGGAGTTTAAACAGCTGTGGTCAACCAAGCACGTACGCACAGTCCTTAGTGGAGACTCTTCATTGATCTAATGCCTTCCAGAGAAACTTCTTATCACTAAAATGTATTAGTAAAATAATTACGTTTGTGTAGAAACCTTATATTGCCTTTAGTTGACAGCCGTCAGTGAATAAAATTTGAGATAAGTTCCTATTGTGCAGTAAAGCAACAAACTCAGTGCACCATTTAAAAAAACTTTCCAAGCAGATAAACCATATATTCTGATTTTTCCCCTTATTACTTTTACTCCACACAGCTACTTATTTAGCTATTTTCTCAACTAGGAAATATTCTTGTTGCAACATCAATATTATTACCAGTGACTGATGAGCCGGCTCCCCTAGATTTTGTGCTGCAAACCTAACCAATCCTCCTTTCTCCCCACAAAAAAGCCATGCAGTCTTAGCTTTAGAAATGATTTAACTTTATTGTCTTTAGTTGTCATTGTGGGTCAGACTGCAGAATTGATGGTCACAGATTATGCAAATCTTGTTGCATTTAGCAGCCTCTGTGCTATAAATGTAACAACTCAAACCACAGTTAGACATAAACAGAAACAGTGGCGTCCAGCAGCAAAAATAAAAGAAAGGTTTAAGCTTAATCAATATTTGCTCTTGTTGCTCTTCTTAGTTTAGAGCTTGTGTTCATTCAAAAATAGCTCTTAAAATATATCTTATCTTCACTGTCATATCAGGACACCAAGTTTGCTGTGACTACTGTCTATTGCAGATAAAATAGTGACAGCACAGCAAACTGCACCTGAAAAAAAAAACAACCTGTACTGTTAACTACAGTCCTTTAAAATAGTCCAGTATTTTTGTACCCACAAGTCCAGGCAAAGCTGCAAAACATCAAAACAAGAACACACATATGCCTACACTCTTGTTCTATTTGCAAAACAGTATCACTAACATAAGCTGCAGAAAGTACCACATGGCAGCATTTAGATGTAGTGGAAATATAGGAGAAACTCCTAACATTACGAACAATCCACCAAACATACAGGGTGGTTTGTTACTCAGTGCATAACTGCAACTCACTGAAGTTCAAGGAAAAAAAAAACATTTAAAACAAAGCAATTAATACAGGATTCACAACATTGGTTGTACCACAAAATTAAGTTGATAGCCTTCCCTGTGGAAGTGAATTAGTTCTGCCTTTTTTTGTAGCGAAGGCAGAACTGCCATAAAAGAAATGTCAAAAACTTTCAGCTGCCCTTTGATCCAGACTGTAATAATACTTATAAAGGTGAGAAAAGGTCAGATTTTCTTTCAGTTGCTTTTTGGTCGACTCTGATTGTTACCGTCAAAGTCTGAGTTTGAGCAAAAAAAACAATAAAGAAAAAGACACAAAGTCTATAAAAATAAAGAATGTTAAGAGAGTGGTATGCTGAATTGTATAAAACAAAACAGGAAAACGGAGGCAGTACAAAAACAACAAGATCTGAGGTAAAGCCTGAAGAACATTTTTTCAGTCTCAAACTCTTTGACCTTTTTACAGAAAATGTGACTAAAGAACAGTGTGTTAGACTACCGGGCCAGACTTCCTCCCCCAGCACTCAGATAAGAAAGTGTCAGTTTTTTCTTTCTTGAAACTCATACAATTAAGGACGGTGGATCTTCCATTTAGCTGGCCATATGTGTTTTATCAAGTTTGGCTTTCTAAAATGTGAACCACATTGGCTTTACATTTGGACAAATCAAATAAGAACCATGTAAAATAACACTGTAATGCTAAAAGATATATAAAAAACATGCTCTGGAGGAGTAGCATCTGAACTTCCTCTTTTCTTCTGTGCTGGTGGGTTCTTTCCGCCTACACAGACGTCTCTGACTGGAGCTTCATGACAAACTTGTGGCTTTTTGGGTCGATGAACTCCTCAGCCAAATGCAGAAAGGGGAGAGGCATTACCTGGACAACCAGGGCGAAGTCGAGGCGTTTTAAGCAAAAGACCTGACCTGGGCGTAGGGCTGCTGTCACCGGCTCCTCGCTCACTAGTGTCCACCGGCGCCCCCTGTTGTTATCCAGATACTGGAGGGTGGGACCGGGGCTGAGGTAGCGCTCCAGGAAGGCCTTTCAGGACAAGAAGAAGCAGTGGGTCACAAGTCCCTTTAAATGACTGAATGTTAAAGATCTGAGCAGTGTCTAGTGAATGTATCCACACCCTTTCAATTATTTTCCCTAATTTGTCACAGTACAAATACAACATAAAGTAGCACATCATTGTGAAGTAGAAGAAAGGGCACACATTTTTTTTAGACTTTTTTATAAAAAGATTTGAAAAGTGTGCTTTTGTTTGAATTACAGCTGTTATGTGTTTTGGGGTATAACTCACCACCACCACTGTATTTATACTGAGATTCTTTTACAAACAGATGGATTTATTAGTTAGGTGACTTCTGGTGTCAATTCGTTGCATTTTATGTTATTTAACTGTGTCAGAGTAAAGAGGGCTAACCAAAAATTCACGCAACACAGATTTTTATTTGTAAGAAATTTTTCAAACCATATATCTCTTCTCTTTTTATCTATAGTTATTTTGGTCTATGACAGTAAATCCAAATAAAATACACTAAAGTTGGTGGTTGTAATCGTGATAAAGTTTTTTGTCTAAGACAGTGCAAACTTCTAGCCACATATATAACGGAAAGAAGACATGAGGTCTAAAATAAAAAATACTGCACTCCTGCCTTGTCCGGTTCTATTTACACAGAACGTACTTCTATGCAGTTGTTAAGAACACCTCCTAACCTTAGGTGTCATGTTGTGCGTGATGCAGAACTGCAGATAGTTGATGATGCTCTCCATGGTGTGATAGGACTGCTGCCTGGTGGCCCGCAGGTACTTCTGCATGGCCCGAGCCATGGGGGCGAAGATGGCCTGGGCAGCCTCCCTGGGGTCCATCAACTCCCGTGGGTGTTTGGGTGAGGATGTGGGCATCTCTTCATCCTGGTGACGTTTGATGTGGGTGAAGGCTTCTTCTACTGCCACCACCAGTCTATAAGGATACACAACAGGATGCAAGTGATGTGGAATGTTTTTCAAGTTTGTTCTTACCAGATCATCAACCAAGGACACTTTCCAACCTGATCAAAATGAGCTACTACTTTAACCACACTGATCCAGAGGAGTTTGAGCTCTATCATTGTCTAGGAGCCCAGTGTCTACACAGTGCAACATCCAGTACTTGTATCTCTATTACTACCTCGCCCTGCGTTTGCGGATCCTCCTCTCCACCTCTGCCTCCTCGTAGTAGTATTCGTTGTGAGAGTTGTCTCTTCTCCGAGCAGCGGCTGCTATCATGGCTCTGGACTGGCCTGTGGAGTTGTTGGTGTTCTCTATGGGCAGAAACAGACCTTTAAATGACTTTGTCTAAAGGATGAGAGATTCTGGGTGCAAAAAATAGGATGATCCATTTAATCTTTGCTTGGACAAAATAAGGCAAGTGGAAAGTTTGCTGATAGACTGCTGAAGCATTTAATTTTCCAAATGAACTAAGATACTGATTTATTCATGTATTGTATGTATTACTTTAAAAATTAAAAATAGCACACATGTACTACCAGTGATGGCTTATTGAGATGGGGGGGGGGGGTTACCTTCTTCCAGGTTGTAGACTTTGAAGGAGGACATCTTTTTAGTAAGGATGGACTTGGGGAGGTTAATCAATGCGGGGTTATAGACTGGGAAGTCCCTGTAGTACTGGTCCAGAACCCACACTCCTGCTCTCTGGATGCTGCGTTGTAGCAGAAAGAGAAAGACATGATAATGTGGCTGAATGTCAGAAATACAAAGTTGGTGTTACAATGTGCAACCCTTGGTAACACACTAGCAAAAATTCAGAAAGGAAGTGGTGAACCACAACGAGAAAGACATCACTGGGGAGCAATGATAAGGGGCTCGAGAGATACTCAGTTTTACTCAAACTCTATGAGTTACTTTAAAGCACAATTAACAGTTCACATTTATGTTTCATATTCTTGGCTTGTAAGCTAGAATTTGCGGCATATACTGTAGCGAGAGCTTTAATCGGACCGTTAGATATCTTAGAGTTATCTATTTGACTCTGATGTTGCCACAGCTGCACCGTTTAGAGAGAGTTTTGTTGAACTACATTAAGTCTGTGAAGTTTCATTTCCCTACCGCAGCAACGTCCACATCAGAATCAGAATCAGAATCAAAATTCTTTATTTGTCATTGCTCCACATGGGTGCAACGAAATTTGCAATGACATTTCACATAAATGTCATTGCAAGAGTTTACCTTCTTCTAAACTGTGAGTAGGTGGTGACTCATGTACTGTAGGTCATTTGTCATCAACCCATAAAGTTTTTAACCTAGTTTAATTTTGTCTACGCATGTAAAGATATTGGGCAGTTTCTAACATGCGATCATGTCCTTATAATGCCTTTGTGTCCAATGTTTTGACTGAACAGTTTTGTACTCCAGTCTATTAGGTGGTCAGGATGGCCCAATCAATCGGCCAAACATCTGAATCAGCCAAATTTCCCTTAACTGGTTGTAATCCATGATTAGAAGCTCAAATGCTTAAATGAACCTAAACAAAGAACTTGGTTTATAGACGCTTTAATCAACAGTATGCATTCTAATGAACTTTCTGGACTTTATTGAGAAGAAAAACAGAAGCAGGTGGATGAAGGATGAATTGTAATATTTTCATTTCTGTGCCGAATTTAAAAAAATCATTAAAATTTCCGAATTGGCAGGTCATATTTTAAAGAATGTGGGAACTGCTATCGGCCTAGAAATTACTTCATGGTGCAACTCCAGTTTCAGTTGGACTTTATTTACTCTTACTGCATTCAGATTAGGTCTGAATACTGTCTGCAATGATCTGGGATGACTTTTTGATGGGAGATGCTGCTATATAAATCAAGCGGATTTTTACCCACACTAACCTAAGATGCCCCACATTGTAGAAGCGGCTGACTCCATCAGCAGTCCTCATAACTTTCAGACAGAAAGCGGGTTGCAGGTGTCGGACCTCCAGCAGGACCAGAGCCAGATACTGAATGAACAGCAGCGCATCCACCAAAGATGCAGCATATCCCACGATCCCCCTGTAGTCCGTCTCTTGGGGCTCCAGAACCCTCACACCATAGAAGAGCCAATAAGACGCTACAAAGAGAAAGACCAATGCGAGCAACAGACAGCGGAAGACAAAGAAGCGTGGCAGAGTGGCCCTGGAGGGGCGGAGAAACAATGCCCACGTGGAGATGAGGAGGATCAGGAGTTTAAAGGCCAGAGAAATATAAAGGCCCTCACATGGTGTTCCGCAAGGGTCCAATGTGTCCCGCCAGAGGAGCTGTGGAAGGGCAAGAAAAGCCAGAGGAGTGATCACAGAGGTGAGCCCCAGAATGGCTCCTAGAACCGGGCTGATGTAACGGCGACAGTCGAGAGGTAAAGAGTCCTCCAAGTCCTTAGAGATCCGAGTCAGATCCTCATTGGAGATACTGTCCACAGAAGTACCAGTGACCACGGTGGTGGTCTCACCCCAGTTATCGTCCTGTGGAAACATAAGAGCAGGTGTTGGTGATGGTATGTCCATGCTGATCACATATAAAGACAGAGGCATTACTAAATGAAAATCTGACCCTGTCGTCTACTACAGTCGACTCAGGATCCAGCAGCGGCTCCCCCGGGGCCTGGATCATCACAGATTTATCTCCACGGATTGAGCCATCCCGATTCTTTAAGCGATGCCGGTCCCTTCTGTCTCTGAAGAAACAATGGAAAAAAGTGAAAAGGTCAGGAATGGTTAATCATTCAGGGGCAGTTATTATTTTTAAATGTAGGTTTCAGATGGTTTTTTGCATTTTTTGAGTAATTATTCTAAATTAGTGGCTTTAATCGAATTTTTGAGGTGTCACAATACAACACATACATAGAAATTTATACAGTCAGTCAGTCATTTTCTACTGCTTATTCCATAGTGGGTCACGGGGGAGCTGGTGCCTATCTCCAGCAGTCTATGGGCGAGAGGCGGGGTACACCCTGGACAGGTCGCCAGTCCATCGCAGGGCAACACACAAACAACCATGGACACACCTAAGGGCAATTTTAGAGTGACCAATTAACCTAACAGGCATGTCTTTGGACTGTGGGAGGAAGCCGGAGTACCCGGTGAGAACCCACGAATGCACGGAGAGAACATGCAAACTCCATGCAGAAAGACCCCCGGCCGGGAATCAAACCCAGGACCTTCTTGCTGCAAGGTAACAGTGCTACCAACTGCGCCACTGTGCAGCCCCATTTATACTTTCAATTGGTATTTAATTGTTAATAGTAACCAGATGACATTATATTGTATAACCATAATTGTAAATAAGCTATTTAATTTTGAGATTCTGAGACAATGCTCAGTCTCTCTAAATTCCCTGAAAGATTAACTTGCTGACCCAGAATAAGCTGGTCGCACACTAATCTCTTCAAGAATTTAATCTTGACCAAATTAAGTCATTTCATATGACTGTGCACTTTTATAGCCAATGACCTGGGTATACAAAACATGGGTAGCTTTATACAGTAAGAAGAAAGTGGTTTATATATATATATATATATATATATATATATATATATATATATATATATATATATAATATTATATATATATATTAATATATATTATACATATATATATATAGATAATTTATTTTAAATTATGTGAATTTTGGCTGGTGCAGAGAAATACATTTTTGGGAACAGAAGCATTATCAGATGGTGGAAGTGAATGAAATGTGACATACATTTTTATATGTGGACAAGAACAACCAACAAATCAATAGTTAAACAGCAAAAAAAATTCAACATTCAAAGCCAAGATTACATTGGGAGTGATAACTATGTTTCATCTATGTTGGCATTCAGGAAATACTTGCAGCGTTAAAAGAGGTTATACATGAGCTCAAGCCATGCATATTAGGCCTGAAGTGGCTTTGCAAGATTGACGTTATTAAACCTCTGAGCCACAGCATTAATGTTTAAATATAAGCACATTTAAAACAACAATGGATGACCCAAGTTAAAAGTCAAAACTATTAGTGCACGGTCTTTACGTTACAGACTGTGCGGCTATATGGCAGGTTGCTCCATAGACTAGAGACCCTTCAGCTTTAAGGTCTGGACTTTGCAGCCCATATCAGCCATGACAGAACCACCAAGGTGACTTACCTTCAAGGATTGCGGTGATACCCAAATCAACCATTGATTTAGATAAATAAGAATGTAGACGGCCATTTTATTCCACCCATAATAAAAAAAAAAACACGCAGAGAATGGGTCCAGTTATTTTGTTTCTTCAATCTAACCTTTTTGTATTACTTTATTGCCTAATGTTTTTACCAAACATTAGGCTATTTTCAGTTGTTGTATTTGGACACTGTTACTTCAAATCCATTATTCTCTTTTTTTTTAATGCCTTATATGAAGTACAGAAGTCATAAAAAAAGAGTAGTTTGATCATCTTCTTTTTGAAAGATTGGGGATGTATTCGTCAGCCCAGAAATCCCCTGGGACAAGACACACCCTGAATGCCCCTAAGGTTAATTACTTTTGACAGCTAAAATGTGACGTGCTTTGTAGAATAAGGCTAAAAAAAGGGTTGCAGAAGTGTGGATCAGTTAGTTATTTATTTGGTGACATCTGGTGGAAAAGCTTTAGACTACAAATGCCCAATTTAACTCCTCACTTCATCTTCCACTTCTAATGTTGTAGAAAACCAACACAGTCCACCAATCCTGCTGTTTGGAAAGAGGGCCCGAAATTCTATCCCGGCCACTACTGGGCGAGAGGAGGGTGCTGTGGATAGGTGGCAGGAGAGACACAGGAGATCCAACCGCACCCATTCAAACTCACACCAATAATGAATTTAGAACAGCAAAATAACCTTAAATTCATATTTATGTACCGTAGTTAAAGGTCTCAACCAGCTTTGCTCATTTAATGGCTGAATTATTAGTCTATTTTTCTTTGCAAAATAGGTCAAGCTCAGTCAGATTGGATGGAGAGTGTCTGTTAACATTCATTTTAAGTCTCGTCACCTATTCTCAATTGGTTTAAAGTCGGGACTCTGACCAGGTCACTTTAATGTCAGTATTGTTTGATCTAACCCATTACACTGTATCTCTGGCTCTATGTGTATGGTCGATGTCCTGCTGGAAGGTAAACCTTCGTCTCAATCTCAATCTCTTTTGCAGCCTCTAACAGGTTTTCTTTCAGCATTGTCCTGTATTTTGCTCTGTCCATCTTCCCACCAACCCTGACCTGCTTCCTTCTACCTGCCAAAGAAAAGCATTCCCACAGCATAATGCTGCCACCACCATGTTTAAACATGGTAAGGATGTGTTCAAGGTTATGTGCAATGTTGATTTGCATGTCAGCCCAAAAGTTACATTTTGATCTAATCTGACCAAAGAATCTTCTTCCATATCTTTTCTGTCTCCCCTTCACAGCTTCCTGCAAATTGCTCATGCAACTTCTCATGACTATAATTATGAACTTTTGCAAGGCACCATAATGGTCTCATTCTAAAGATAACAAGAAAGAAAGGCAATTTCCTACCTGTTTTTGCGGGAGGTACGTGAGTGGGATGACTTGTAGGAATACCCTGAATACGTTGACTCGTTGTCCATGTCGAAGGTCGGCGGTGGGCGGAGTTTTCGTGCCACTCCTGTCCCCGAGCCACCGCCCTTCTCCCAGATCACACCCAATTGACTCTTACGGTTGCTGATGGACTTTGTGGAAAGGACCAACGGGAGACGCAGCAAGTCCACTTTACTCCTGAGGGAATCTATCTTGGAGGCCTGACGAAAAGAAAGGATGAGAGAGGAAGATAAAGTGAGAAGCGAGTTGTAGAGTCTGTAACCTAGTAGAGCACACGGCCTGTGTGAGCCAGGGGACGGAGGAGAGATTACGATTGAGGAGCGAGTCCAAAGGAAGAGGATAATTTGTCATGTGAGACAAGTAAGAGTGTCTTGAAAGGGGCACATACCAAGCAGGAGCAGAAAGAAGAGAGACAGCATTGTTCAAAATGTTGGCACTGTGCGCTGTGTTGAAAGCCTGTGTGCTGTCTGAAGCACAAGACATAGCTGAGCCCATCCGACAGCCTTATGGGAGACTTTTTCATGAGAAACCATAAGCACATTGGCTCTGAGACTGTTCTCAGCCTAATAAAGGGCAACTATGCCACCTTCTATTCCAGGCCTCAAATCCCCAGCACTCAGGACACATCAGAAAGGAGGACGAGCATCTTCACAGCTCTAAAACCTGCAAGCTTTACGTTAGATTCTATAAACGCAAAGATAAAAACCGCAACATGCTGTACATTTTCTTGCATTTCGCAGTGTTGAATTGCCTGCACCCAAGCGCCGCATTCTCGAGTGTCCTCTGAGGTTTCTCAGGGCAACACAGCTCAGCTACTACAATGGGGATGAATGGGAATCTAGGGGTGAGAAAAGACAAAGAAGGGAGGTGGTGGTGGGGTGTTGTCATGGTGACCAGAACAACAACTCCATCCAGCGCTCCATCTCCTAGTCGACCCTTCAGCTACACACCCCAGAAAACAAAAACAGACAATCCTTTCACCAAAGCTGTGACTCAGACTTCAGCTTAAGGATGTGTTGTACTTCATCTGTAAATCCCCAATCTTTCTCTGTTTTCAAAATTTAGTCTCCATCAGGACAGGACATCTTGTTATTTTCTTGGTACTTTACAAACTAACCTTAGATCTAATAATGAATGTCCTCGTGCTTTCTAATTTGTGTTCCAACCTCCTGTCTCTGCTTTCTATATCAGACATTTTAATTTGCACTAAGGAATTTCATGTGATTCCCACATGGACATCTGCTGAGGGAAGTTCTGCAAAGCAAAGAGGTGCATATGTAGATGGGGATTCAAGCGGAAAACAATTTCAGGTGAACTGGTCTATAATATGCTGCGATAATGTCAATGTTGTACAATGCTTCCTGTGTCCCTCTCGAGGAAAATATTACAGTGTCTGTTCTCAGTCAACAAATTAGTCACTTAAAATTACATATATGGAAAATTTGATTCTAATTGATAAAAGAGCTCTTGTGGAGCTCAGACACATTGTCTGTACATTTATGACACAATTCCTATTTCTAAGGTCTGATTTTCATTTAAAATCATCACAGTACTGACACGGGATCTAAATAACGCAATACCTTTATTTTATGACAAGTTATCAGCTAAAAGCTCTTTGGAGATCCCCTATCTTGTGTTCAACTTGGTTCTGTTTTTTTATTGATTTTGGTTTATTTTTTTTATAGCTGTTTTTTATCTGAACTTTAGCAGACTTTTTAAGCCTACGTTCAGTGGCTTGACAAACTTTATGAGTTCCTTTTATAAGTTCAGATACAAGTAACAGAAAATAAATTTAAAAGCAGCCAAAGCCCAAGAAAAGCTTTGGAGAACCTTCAGATTGCTTTGAGAACTATTGATTAGGACGACTTTATCAAAGGATTTTCTCTCAACGGACACAGATCTAAGTGCTTAAATAGAAGGCAAATGGACCTCTCTCATTCGTGAAGATGTTTCCCCTCTCACCCAGAACGTTTTGTCAGGTTAGAACATGGGTTGGAAGTATCTGGCTCATTTGTTTTAGTAGGAACAATCAACTTTTAGGACTTTTAAGGACTCATCTCCTCAGGTGGTTTTACAGACATTCAACCTTTGAGATATGCGACCATAACAATTCACATGTTGGCATCATTAGATGGCATGTTTGGATCAACAACCCAAACATTGAACCAAATGGAGTGTAGGGTCAGTGACTAATGACCTTTACAGCCCAGTTAATGACCTTAGCAGCCATTTTAGAGTGATTGTAGCTCAAGTATAACCATAAAATTACAGCTTTAGGCCTTTATGGGGTAAAAAAAAAAGATTAAAATAGCTCCACTATGACACAGTGTCACACAAGCCAGAGTACTCATCTTGCGTTCTGTTTAAAAATGGAAATCCCATTGACCTAAGAACCCACGTTCCTATTAATGACATGGAAATTATATTTAGAGCTTTGCTGCAGTTCAGGCAAAATGATCAACATCCTAATATTGAAAAAAAAAATAATTCAAAGCATTTCTTCTCAGTTTGTTACTTAAGATTTTAGATTAGTTGTAGAAAAAGGAGTAACAACGTTTTGCAAGTGTCTATTTCATGCTCATACATTGGAATACTAGTTAAATTAGACTGTTTAGTAAGGAAGGTAAATCTAGATGTTTATCACCTGCTGCAAAACACAGGTATTTCAAGGTGACTAATGCAATAATGACATGGTGATAGTGTATTGGGTATCTGTGGATGGGCAGGAATGTTCTGCAGAATTCTTAAAACAGCGTTGCAGGGAGAGCAAATATATCCGAGCTTTTCCTGAGTTTAAGGCAATCTCTTGTGAAGTGAAGGTAAACAAAACCAGCGGCGTCTCTCTCTGGCTCTGTTTCTCATTCAGTCAGGATACAGTCAATTCTATTGATTGCATCAACAAGCTTTCTCCTCTCGTAATTCATCCAAACTTATTGATTCACATTGGACACCACCATTAGCTCCATATGGGATTTGAACATCACGTGTAGCATGGAAGCAAAATATTGACCAAAACTTTGAACATTACTGTTTATAGATGTGCGGAAAATTTGGCTGATGACCAGGATCAGTTTTGCATTTGGCTGCCTTTATCTGTCCAAAACCCCCAAAAAATCCAATCTTTTTCAGTTGCTGAATACAACATACATAAGCGCTACCGGGTTGCCTGGTCAAGGCAACAAGACAACACTTGTTTGTGTGGAAGTTTTCACTAAAGTTAAAGGGACTCATGTAGCTATTTTCTGTTTCATGGAGGAATTAAAAAATAAAGCCACAGGAAACACAATGAAAGGTTGAAACTATTTAAAATGAAACTATTTTCTGTTTAGCCATGTCGGCTGTTCATCGAAGCTGCTATAGCAGAGAGCTAGACGTCAGCAGATAACAGGAAGCTGGACGTATTACAGAAAAGCTGCTCTGTTTTATCCGTTCATAGCTTCCAGGTCTGTTTGTAATGTATCATGCTGGATTAAGAAATGCTAGCAGAAATCTGTACTAAGATTCTACAGAAAACACACACAGGAAGGTTCTTATTACCCTCTGAAATATGACTCCAAAAAATGTTAAGACAGTTTGACTTTCAGTTAACACACAAAACAGGAAAAAGTGTGTTGTTATTTCTAGCTCTGAAAGAGAAATTGTAATTAATTAAATTTGGTAATGGCATGTCTGAGTTTGAAAGAAAATCTCTGGTATGTACATCTCTAATTGTATATATAAATGAATTAATAATGATTTAATTTTTTAAGTCAGAAATATAAACATCTAACTTACCTGCGTTGCTATTCCACTTTCATTTTTGCATTGTGATAGTTTCTTGTCTTTACTAGCAAGTGAAATGTTCTCTCCTCCCAGGAAAATGTATGAATAAAAGTAGCGTTTATTGCACTGGATTTCTTGTGGGGGTCCCAGGGGCCTCAAGGAGACAGTCGAAAGTGCTTACAAGGATGGTTTTCCTGGTTTTAAGCCCTTCATGCTGAGGTAAAATGAAAAACTAAGTTGATAAAATAATTGACAACTGTGACAACCCATCAACACAGTCCAGTAGCCAGGGGGACAGCCTGGGGACACAGCAAGCAGAGGTGCCACCAGAAGGGTTTGAAATATGTGGCCACTAATTATACAACAATTTCAGAAGCTTTATAATGTCGTTGCTTTATATAGAGGGGTAAGGGATGGGCATTTAAAATTGGCTCTATAAGTGACAAAAAGAAGAGGTTTAAGTTAGCTCATTAAGAAATGTGTAGAATTTCAAACTGCTAGGACCTAGAGGACACCCATGACAATCTGTTATACCTGTATTAGCACTATTGAGTCAAACTTGAATGCCGCTACAGCAAACATTTTAAAAAATGTAAAAAGTTGCCCAGGGTGGCATTAGAAAGAGGGGCGCACAAGCATCAAAAATATAACCTTCGATTTGTACCTTGACGTTTTGTATTGCTTTAATGCATACACAGTAAATGGGTGGAGCGCTATTTTACAAGAACTAGCTGCCGAGACATTTTATTCCCCCAGGCTGGCTTCCTGATGAACACCAAACCTTAAGTAGTAAGCTTCTCTACTGTGAAACAAAATAATTATAAATGCATTACCACAACCTGCCTTTAACAGGCACATCTATGTGTATATTTTGGGTTTTATCTGTATTTTATTTTCTCTACATTAGATATATTTATACCTACTGTCTGTGGGAGTGAAACCGAAGTCAAATCCCCACCCCCCTACCCCAGCCCACACTGGCAGAGGTGCCATTAAAGACAAAGCAAACACACCCAAGTTTGAGGGTTCTTAGGTTTGCTTTGTTTGCAATAATGCTACTTGATTCATCCACACGCTATAATTCTACCACAAACCCCAGAAACGCTTGTGACCGCTGCGAGCTCAGGACTCACAGATGCGCCTTTCAAAGCTGCCCGGTTTAAACGCGCCTCGCGTAAACGCGCACAAACACAGCGTGTGCGCGTCTTTGAGGAGCACCAGAAACCGTGCAAACAAGTTCTAATTCAGCGGCAGAGATGTTTGCCAGCTCCTCACTCTTCAACAGGCAGATCAGGGTCAAAATGATAAGAATGTGACAACTCTAAACTGGTAAGAAATGTTCATATTGCAACTTATAAACAAGACTGTGTGACCGAACAGCCCACATGTAACAGCCTCGGAACACATGCCTGTAAATCCCGCAGGGTGGTCTTACCTTACTGCCCAAAAGGGGGAAAACGCCTCCAGCACAAAGAGCAGCAGCAGCGTCCCTGACAAAAAAAAAAAAAACTCCCTTTTTGTTTTCTACTTTATGTCCTCTCTCACCAGTCCACGCAGTTTCCTACGATCATTAAGGCAAAACCCACACCGCCATGAAAGCTCTCATTGCCAACAGTCTGTTGTCTTTAATTTCCCAAACAAATCCGAAAAAAATGCCTCAACAGGCTGCTACCAGCACCTCATCCCGGCTCCGCGCATCTGTTGTCTCCCGGAGTCCCGCTGAGATGTTATGGGTGAACTTCCCCTACAGCTTCCGGTGAAGGGTTTGTAAATTAAAAGCCGTTCTGGAAATTTATCACAAATATTAATATAAGTTACTGACCTCCTTTATTACAACCCTTCACACTGCCGGGGTAAGCTGTAACACATGCTGGGGTGACTCAACCAGACCCTCTGTCTGCAAGAACAAACTAACAGGATCAGTGCTCATTGTGCATTTTCCATAAAAACAAAAAAAACATACTGTTCTGACAGAAAACACAAACAATCACATAGTTAGTGTGTTTGTTTGTGTTTAATCTGAATCACAGTGTTGGCAACCCTGGAGTGCAGGCTTGGTGAGCCCAAAGACCGCACAGGCCACATTTTACCCACATTTCTCTTGTGGAGTTGCCAAATGAAAATACAAAGAACACAAATGATTTCTTCACTTGAAATCTCAGAACCTTCAGTGCATCCAGTTTTAGGGTGGAGTGGTTAAAGCTTGTGGCCTGTGACTGTGTCAGATTTAGACACACTGATAAACTCAGAGAAGGTATGCAATGAAGACACAAGCGAGTCCATTCTCTCAAAGGGGCTCCTCTCTAAAACACAGCCTGTTATTGAAGAAAGGAAGAAAAAAAACTCATGTTACAGCATCGTGACCACACACAGTTTCACAAAAATAAGTCCTACTGAATAAAACTGGTTCTGTCCAGATACTGATACAGCACACACGTCCACATCTGGCACTCAAGGACGCAAAGATTGGCTGGGGTGCGAACAGCCCTCTTCCCAGAACTCCACACACACACACACAAGTTCCTGCTCAGTCTGCATAGCAACCACCCAAATGCAACTCTAAGACAAGATGACAATTCTGTAAATAGTTCATAAAACACTCAATATAAATGTGAAAAATATTCAAACCACTTCTATCAAAGTTCACCAAACTAAATAAATGAAAATGTCTTTTAATGATAAATCATTTAGGATAAACAACCTTTTTAAACTTAACAATTATAATTTATGTACAAATCTTCCAACAGACTGGTTGCCTCTGTTCTCCTCACTGACAGGCTGGGATTCTGCTTCATGAAGAAGGTGAACCAATCACGCCCCGCCATTCACTTCTCATCCAATGTTTGTTCTTGTTTATAATTATGTTACCGCAGGTTGACAAGCATTTTTGACCTAAAAAAGTGGAATAATACTCAATTTTTACACACACAGATATAAAGTTTTTTTTTAATTTGTCAAACACTTATTTTAGTCCTCTCCCCTTGCTAACTTGTCAGTTCTTACCTCACGTGGAGTCACTCTATCATAGAGGTCTGCTGCCTGACTCAAAGTCAAAGATCTCTTCTTGTGCCTCAGAGAAAACATTGTTGTTGCTTCTCCAACCAACTCTGGGAAGATCACAGGATCCCTGTTTCCTGTGTCTGCAGTGATTTGTAATGTCTCATCAGCGTAACATGGCAAATCCTATGTTCCTTTGCTACAGGGTTGGCTCAATTGCTCTTCTTGCTGACTTCATCAGATGTCTTTTTTTTTAATCAGCAGACACGTCTCACTGTCTTTTTTTATGTTTAAAAAAGCACTGAATGTGTTTGAATAAGGTCATTTCTATCTGGGCAAAAGCATTCATAAACCTTGAGGTTTTCACATTTGTTCTCGTTACAAGCACAAACTTCACTCTGTCATTTTAAGTCTTTTATGTGATGAACCAACACAACAAAAACAAAAAAAAGTAATGTATGATTGTGATGTAGACAGAAAATGACAAAAAAAAAAAAAAAAACTTGTTACATATGTATTCACCCTCCTGTAATATGACACCCCTAATAATATCCAGTGCAACAAACTTCCTTCAAAAGTAACTTGAAGAGACCTGTGTGTATTTTAATCTCAGTATAAATCCAGCTTTCCTATTAAGGCCTCACAGGTTTGTTAGAAAACATTAATGAACGGATGCTTATTATTATTAAATCTGACTGAAGATCAACTTTGTATTGACAAATGAGCAAAAAGAAAGAAATGAGTCTCTAGATGTGGAACGCTAATGGAGACATACCCCAAAAGACTTGCAGCTGTGACTGGAGCCAAGGAGGTTCCTTTTCCTTCCACCTTACAATCACGCATTAATTAGTTGTTTACTACATTAAATCTTTTAAAGCTTGTGGTTGTAACATGACACAATGTTAAGGTCAAGGGAATAAGCCGCTGTTTAGGATCTTGTACTGCGTTCACCTTCGCCCTCTGGTGGCCAATTTAGGCTAAAACAATGACCCCAGCGCCGGGCAGAATGTGCACGTAATTCCGTCAAGATCACTCTAGTTTTTTTTAGGGGTTTTAGCTGGAAGTTTGCACAGTTTTCGTAAGTAACTTATTTGCTTATGTCCTTTATGAAAGTTTTGCTTTTATTTAGAAGGTCCATATCCGGTTATGTCGCGGCTGCACATCACCCAACTCATCCCCGGTTTTCTCCTTAATTTGCAAACTACAGAAGACACTGGTTATCCAGCTCAGACTAATGCATGAGAAATAGGTGACAAAACATTGCAAAGAGAAGTCCACTCGAGGCATTTTATTTTTCCAGTTTCTTTTTTTTAATCGCACAAAACCAGAAAGAAAATGTGTTTGCCTTCTGTGCGGCTGACACACGCACCAGTCTTTTAAAACAAAACTGAAAATAATTTATGCATCCTTTTATTAAAATCATGTCTACAAAAATAAAATCAAATACAAGGACTAAGGCTTTACAGAAAAAAAAAAAACTTTATAAAACAAGTGGGTTGGATTTCTCTATATTACACATGACTGAGACCAAATAAAAAGACAATGAGATGAAAATCAAAGATGTGTTTATGCATACAGTAGCTTGCACTGTGCAGGGAAATGTATTTGTGCAACATACATTTAGTTTTTAATGTAATCAGTTTGAGCTGTTTTTAATTCAGCCAGTTAGGGTCAAAACATTGATGTCAACGTACAAGTTAATGCAAGAAAAGAAAGATACAAGGTGCAGAGGTAGAAACAGGAAATACAACCACTGTAGTGAAGTGGTAGAGAGAAGGGGAGGATTAGAGAAGAGATAGAAGGAGAGAGAGAGAAACTGATCCTTGTTCTGCTGATTCAGAACAGTGAGGATCACGTTTTTATTGTGCTGAGTTTTCCAAATGGATGACTAAAGACATCACTCTGCTGGTCTGTGGTGCTGGAAAAATCAGCAGCCAACATGGTAAATAAAACAGAAAAAAGTGTTCCCTTCAACGCCTCACTTTGGTAGATCACTTTCCAACTTTAGGATTCCTTTTGCAAGTTTATTCAGGATAAGCTGCAGTAAAAGTCAGTCTTTTTTAGCTGTATTTCATAAATTTGTACATATGCTACTGTCTTCCTGTTCCTCCTTCAGAGTGTGTAAACAACGCTTTATTTCTCATTTACCCAGACAGGAAACAGTTTTCTAACAGCACAGGGAGAGACAGATGTGAATCACTTCCAATGAAAAAAAAGCCTTGCGTGTGTTTCGGATAAGTCTGTGAGAAATGAAGTAACTTAAAAAGAAATACAGAATAGTACAAAAAATCTGTAGTTTGTGGCATGTATTAGTAAAGATTAAGTTTAAAAGAGGAGAAAAGCACTTGGTTTTATGTCTCTTGAAGTTGTGTCCACGTGTCTCACCCAAAATTAATATACATTTATATATTTAAAAAAAAACTATTTGCTGATCCAGGAAGAGTTCAGATTGATGGAACACACATTTTCATTTTATGCCAGAACGACAAAGATCAATGTAAAATTGAAGCTAGCTCACGACAGAAAACAATTAACTTGACTCTACATCCTATGCTAGCATGGGACCTGGATTATTTAACTTTTGGGGAACCAAAAGATGCCCAGAGGTCACTGCGGTGACCGATACGTACATGTTGGCTCATCATTTTGCCTCTTCGCCACTTCGTTCTTTTGCGCTCTACTGTTTTGGAGCCATTTTGTATGGAGTGTATCAATTCGTACCTTCTTTGAGAACCGATTCGTTACAGTTATTTTCTGCAATCCAGTCATAATCTACTGTAAGAAAATGGGGTTATATGACTCCAGGCCTGGCAGGAGGTCCCTCAGTTATTTTGGTTCGATCAGGGAGTCAACTGGTCCAAATAGAAATCAGAACCAAAGTTAATGGAAATAGGGGGGAAATAATACACTTTTACTTGAAAATATATTAGATTTGAGCATCTTTAAGATTATTTATAAATAAACTAATACATAATTTTAATTGTATGCATCTAAAATGGTTTCTTTAGAGGCGTGAAATGGAAGTAGGAGAGATTTTGAATGAGTACAAAATGGGGTTATGAATTGGCGAAGGTGCAAACTGACTTGGAGCCGATATTTGGAAATGCTAACGAGACACGACCTTTACAAAGTTTATCGGCATGATGCCAAACCTTGATCAAACGTTGGCTACACAGCCGCAAACAAAAACTAAAAAGGATAGCTGGTGATCTTCACCGCTTTTGACATTTATGACTGCATACGTTGATGACACAGAATAGTTGGTCCGCTACCAATGATGTTCCAGAAACGTTTCTGTTTTAACCATGTGTTACTGACAACTCCAGAGATACCCTACAACAAATAATCAGCCTTTACTAAAAAAGAAAAACGGGTTCTGCAGAATTTTGACCTTCTGGGTTGTGATCTGTATAAATAGGTGAGTTTGTTGAGGTGCTTGTGGGTAAATTTCATTATTTTTTACATGTGACTTGTTCCAGTTTTATGCTAAGCTAACAGGCTAACATGCTTGAAAGAAAATGTATTTACCAAAGATAACAAGAACTTTATCCAAATATTATTTTTCTCCCAAAGCTTTTCTGAACTTCTTCCTGCCACTTTAAGCTCGACTCTGTCAGCAAAAAATGAACAGCTCACAGTATTCATCTTCTAGTTCTCTACACATTTATACCAAACACTGGATGAGGGCTGAGGGGTGTAGGATCTGTTGGTGCCAACGTTTGGTTGTGACTTGTGAATCTAAACCTCCAACAAGACCAAACCTCACATGATCTGAGCAGCTGTGTAGATTTGCACAGATCCTCCACACCGTGGAAGCAGAAAATAAAACCTACCTGCTTTTTCAGTAGTAAACAGAGCAGTAGTGTTTCATAAAACCTAGCCTTGGTAATGTTGATGAACAGCCTTCCTGTAGCTTCAATGAAAGAGAGTGAGTTTTCCACAGTGATTTAGTGAGTTTAGTCGTGCTTGTGTTCGTGTGATGATGGTTTCCTTACGCAGTGCAAATGACCTGAAATAATCAGACACAGTCCTTCGGCCGAGGTGGAAGTTAAACGTCGTGTCCTCTCTCCCCGGTCGGTCCGAACGCGACGTGAGAGAGATGCATTGTGGGTAAAGTGCTGGGGTGACGGGTCCCTAGGAAAATTTCCTTAACATTTCAACACTTCTCTGCTCCGTTCCTTCAAAAAGCTCTACAGAACCAAACATACAAGTTCATTTGTCTTTTTTTTTTCCTTCACAAGAATCCAACTTGGTCATTTTGTTCCCCAACTTCAGTTCTTCAAACCTCCTTCTTCCTCTTTACCAGCAAACGTCTCTTCATTTCTTCCTAGTTTTTTCTAGCTCTCTCGAAACTTCCATGCCTTCTCCTTAAAAACAAAAATCAATCACCATCATGCCATCTCCCATGAATTCTGGACTAGGGGCACGTGGATGTGCATTTAGAGCCCCCAGACGTATTAGTGTTCAACTTATATGCATGTGGAGATTAGCTGACAGCGAGCAAATCAACTCAGAATCCAGTTGACAGGATTTTGGGCTCTGCTGTGTTTCCCTCCATTCCTGTTGGAGTTCAAAAATAACCAGAAAAATGTATGTTTAACATCCAAAAACTGAAACTTTACAGGGGTCAATATTCCAAATACAGTGTTTACAAACCGTCTCCTGAGCTGCGATCCATAGAGGGCGTCCTGGAGACGGCCGCAGAGCAACACGGTTGGTCCTCTGATTCCTGACTGAAGGAGGGATCTCTGAGAGATTCTAGCAGCTTGTGATGGGCCTTCTCAATTTCCTGCAAAGGCATCAAACGTCAACACTCAACTTAGCATTCAGAACTGTTCTAAATGTCCCTCTGACAATGAATCCAAAACCTGAAGTGGATTTAAAAAGCGCTTTTTCAGTCAGATCGATCACTCAAAGAGTTTTCCACTGGAGCCACATTCACCCAGACACACTCACATTCACACACCGATACACAGGCAACTTGAAGTTAAGTGCCTTGCTCAGGGGCACAGTGACATGTGGCAGTAGGACGCTGGAATTCAATCCACAGCTTTTAGATCGCATGACAACTACTGTACGGGTAATAAAGCAACATTTAAAAAATATTTTCAAGTAACTTTGAACTTAACTGTTATGTTACTGGTATTTATTAGAAATAAATTAATTTATTGCTGAGATCTGGATCAATAGTCTGGGCAAATACTTTATAGATTTAGATTTTAGATTTATTTAACTGTTGACATTATGAGCCCAAGGTTTTCCATCTATTATTTTGCCGACTAAAATCCTCTCGGGGTTTCACTGAGGCCATTACTTTGAGCCTGATCACAACCGAAGAGGAAAGGTGGCAAAAAATTATGACTGTACTTCCTGATCTAAGAGGTTTTAGAAGCATAAAGCAGGAAAATGTTCATTTTTGATTTCTGAATGAACATGAATTATCAACAAGTGGACAAAAAACTTAAGTTGTTATGTGACAAACCACAAGTAAAGTATTTAATCTGAACAGAAATCAACAAAAAAGCAGAAAAAGCTCATTTTTATCTTTCACATCACGGAGAAGGTCTGGAAACTCGACCATTTATGCCTCAAGTTTCTTTTGCTCCTGCATTAATCCAGCGTAGGAACCCGGTTACTTGCTTGTCATTTACTTATTTTTATTTCCATCATGACCAGCTATCTGGTCCCGCCCTCATCTTCTTAAACATTTCACGTCAAGCTAAAATTTAGGATGTAAAAGAATTCATGAACGACAAAGATGAGACAAAACATAAAATAAGTCAGGTTCATATTGTCTGCAACAATATTTAACACAAAGTAAATGTGAGAAAAGTTCAGTTATTTTTCTAGATACTGTAGTACTACTGTACTACTTTAAAAACATTATATATTGTGTCTGAGATTACAGAGTGTCCTGAAATCCTGGACATCATACTTCATAGCCCTCTAACTTTTCTACATTTTTTTTGCAAGTTCCAACCATAAACATCAAATAATTTTATTGAGTTTTTTGAAAGACTGATGCGTTAGAGGCAGAAAAACGCTTGTTTCATAAATAAAAGTGTAAAAGTGGGGAAATAAAATCCACTCCAACTGAATTCTTATTGTTTAGGTTGTAAACTGACAAGAAGTGAAAAATGTGAACGGGTATGAATGCTTTTGCAGGGCACTGCTCCTCAAGGGACACGTTCGTAAAAAAAAAAAACTCACCTTCAACTTGTGCAACTTGCTTATCAAACCCTCGATGGTGAGAAATATCTCATCCACGTTTTTGATCACGTGACTTTGTTGTGCAGCTTGTGCTGGGCCCATTTCTTCTTCTTCTAAATCTACTTCCATTTGCATAGTTTCTGTCTCTGATTGGCTGAACTCTGGGCAGCAGTCTGCTGCCTCCTCCTCTGGCTGAGTCTGTGCTGACGCCACTTCCTCTAGAGGCTGAGGGAAGTGGCTGGCGGTGGGTGTAGGAGGGTCAGGGAGGTCATCAGTGGCGCTCTCTCCCTGCTCTGAGGGCAACACCAGGTAGAACATGTTCCCTAGAGACCACAATTATGACTTTAGTTTAACATGATCCCCCAAATTGTAGGTTATATTTGTTTACCTGAGTAAGTTACAGTTTGTGTTTGTCTTATAAAACTGAAGCAGGCAACTCATTTAGTCTCCATTACCCTGCATGTTGGCCTCGCCTCTAGACTGGGACGACAGATCGGAGGGGAGGCTAACATCATCAGTGATGCCATCAGGGGCAGAAGAAGAAGGAGGAGCACCCGCAACCACAGCTACGCATAGAGGATAGGTGTGTGTGAAGAAAAGTAGGTGAAAGAAGGTGGAGGGGCGAAGAACAAAGCATGTTTTGTGTTTTTTGCAGGCAAATTAAATAAAAAGAGAAAAATATAATCACAGGTTGAAAAGAAACATGCAACAACACCCAGAATTCAAAGACAAATCATAGCAAGATGTCACCTTTAATTCAGTCATCAAACAAGTGAGGATTAATAGATTAACTCTAAGAACTGAGGAGACTAAAGTTCATCTTCCCTGCAATCCGTTACCTTTCCTCACAACCTTAACGCTGGGCTGTCTGCCCTCTGGGGGCGGAGCCTCCAGCTGCTCGGGCTCCAGTTCATTAATGCAGAGGTGGAGAACGGTCTCCAAGGACTTCTGTTGTTGTCTCTTAGTGTTTCTGTTGCTCATGGTGTTGGTGGGTGTATCGTCTGTATCGTGGCTCCACCTGTCCTCCTCCACATCTGGTAATATGAGGTTCCGTAGTGTTTCGACTGAGGAGGAACGAAGCAGAAGAAAACAAGGTTTTTAAAACTCGAACATGTGCAATCATCCAAAACTTTGCTTTTGAGTGGTTCTGATTTCTTCTCACCGTCGTGTAGAGCGGCTTCGGCCACACAGACCGCCTGGTCCTCATCACAGCTATCAGCTTCAGGTCGGTCGGTGGGAAGGTTGTCAATGTTGGAGGGATGGCTCTCCATGACATCTGCATGTTCCTCACCAGGGTTGACTGGTGGATTTAAAATAAATAAAAACATTCTAACATTTGCCAACTGCTGCTGTTTCAGATGTAAGAAATCAAAGGTTTTATTTATCAAGCCATAATAAAGTTCTCAATGGTAGGAAAAAAAACCTTTACATTAACAGCACATTATAAGAATTGACAAATGAACTAAAGCAAAACGCAGAATCAGTGTGTGAAACAAAAACGAGGTGTGCATTTAGTGCTTCTTTTTTAGACACCCCCAAAATGTAATTTCTATTTGATCAGAATATTTAAGACTCAAATAGTTTTACAAAACTGAGATGTGTAAAGTGGAAAAAAAAAAAAACGTGAATATATACTTTTCAACAGTTTTTGGTTATAACAGAGAAAATGGTCGGATTTTAAAAGTCCTGTTAAGGGTTAAATAAGAAGCCCAGGAGCAGCCAGATGCTGCGGATTAAAAACAAAAGAAATGATCAGCAAGTGTGAACACCTCTACAAAATCATGGGTTAAAGCCGTAATCTGATCTGGAGCAAACATGTGGGTGTTAACACAAAGCAAAGAGGGAAAGAGATGCAAAGACCTTGATCCAGCTGCCATTCAATGGGAAATGGGTCCGAAAAAAGGTTACTTGAGACTGAACAAGAATTAACTTAGTGGTTGTATGTTACTTATGACATGTCCCTCGTTTTCTGTAGAGTCTAAGCATTGGGATAAAGGTTATAAAATGTGCATAGTCCTCCAAGGCCAGGACTTGGTAACATTTGCTGTGGTGTCACCATTTATTTAACCCTTTCATACTTAATGATCAACTGCGCATCTTGGACTGAATGTTAAATGCCCTCTACACAGTCTCTCAGTGACCCCAGAAAATAGGTCAGACAGTCCTCCTGTTGCAGCTTAGTTGGAGCTTAGCTTTTTAATAAAGCGACAGTTACACTGCAGTATTTTATGTGCTGTAGTTTATCTGGGCTTTTATAGATCGTAAGAAACTCTATTTTTATAGTTTCTTTTTTCTCGACCAAGACAGAACAGGGTTTTTACCTTCAGTTAAGACTGGCGAAGTGCTGTGTCGACTGGGAGAACTGGAGAAATCCAAACACCACCATGAATGAATACATACAAATGTGCTTTAACTATGCTACTATCACAAAAATAAGTGCATACCAGGTACATGCAGATATTTAAGGGTGTTGTTTTCAATGAATGCAAACTTTTGTTTCCTTTTCTACACTTGATATATACTCACGACACAGGAAGTGATCTGTGATTGCGCATTGGAGATGAAGCCGTGGTGGTCTTTTCAAGTAAATCTATCCAGCTGTGAAGCAAACATCAAACAGTCAACTAACCTTCCAGACAAAATACATTTCTAAAGGTTAAAACAAGAAGAAAGCCTGTCTGTTTATGGTGTCTTAAATAGGCTTACGTGTCTTTCTCAGATGGCGAGCCCGCCACCAGCTCATAAATCTGTGTCTCCGTGGTGCTGATGATGTACAGCGCTTTCTTGTCTGGAAAAAAAACAAAAAAGTAGGCATTTCATTCAAAACTGAAAAACACACACACATCCAAACGTTAGTTAGCACTTCCTGAATGACTTATGTGCACCTGTAGCAACGGAGCGGACAAGCAAGGAGTCCAGCTTCACCAGAGGGCTGAAGGTGGTCTTGTTGTCTACGCTGACCCCTCCTCCTCCTCCCAACCAGCGGGATGGATAACGCAGCTGCAGCCGATC
The DNA here is from genome assembly GCA_036173005.1 of Crenichthys baileyi. NCBI lineage: Eukaryota > Metazoa > Chordata > Actinopteri > Cyprinodontiformes > Goodeidae > Crenichthys > Crenichthys baileyi. The sequence goes on from JAHHUM010000595.1 coordinate 787,160, forward strand.
GTCGGGGCCTTTCTGCAGAAGGACCAGGCAGTCTGACAGCAGCAGCGCTTGGATTTCTGAAGGAGGAGCACAGACACAACATGAAACGGGTATGAGACCAAACATGGGAAGCTGTGTTGATCAGCGTAAGGAAGACCAACCTATCTGCTTGTCTTTGTTAACCTTCCAGATGAGAGGACCTTCGTGAATCATTCTCTTTGTGGTGAGGTCCAGACTCTGTGAGGCAGGGGAGGAAAAAGGACTTTTTAAAATATCTGATGAAAAAAAAAACAAGATGTTACCAGACTGGTAAATTTAACCGTTCCGTCCCACCTTGAACTGAGGTGCAGCATCCAGCCTGCGCTGGTACTGACTGAGGCGTTGCCGGTGCTCTGTTTCCCTCACGTCCTCGTTGACCGCCTTTAGGATCCCTCGGCAACAAGCTTGGGCGCGATGAAGCGAGGGGAGGTCCGATGACCCGTCTGCAGGGAAAAACAGCGACAGGTTTCTTTTTCATGTCACAGATTGTTTTCATTTAAACTGTATTGTTTAGACTCCTGCTTCCTCACCCTCTGTGTATTTGATGATCTTGTCGAGCAGCAGAGGGTACTTGGTGAGTCTCTGCATCTCAGACACCAGCAGATCCTTGAGCTGCAGCCTCCGACACTGAGGACTCGCCTCACACTCCTGAGGCAGAGACAGGCAGGGTCAGTGGGTCAACAAACCCAAAGCTTTGTATTTTTGCTGTTTTTCTTTTAGTGTCAACTCATAAGATGTTCAGGTAGTAATAGTAATATGTTCATTTTTGATTGAAGACAGGTCTAATAAGAGAATATGTGTAAAAAACAAAGAACTGCACCAACACGTACAGTGATATAAAAAATATAAAGACACCGAGTTAATTATTTAGTTTTTTATTAAGAAACGTTCTCGTATAGACGTCTAACCCTGGTCTTTTTCATCTCTGGAAAAGAAAGGATTTAAATGCAGTTAAACGACAAAGACATCGGGCTTTCTAGCTGCGAAAAGATTTGGACACCCTACCGCCATATTGTTTCCCCCTTCGGTTAAAAACTCCTCAGTAAGACAGTTCTAACAGCCATCTACCACGCTCTGAGATTGGTTTAACGAAAGTTGGGCCAACTTCTCACTTTCAGCTCTGAGATGTTTGATGGGTTTCTTGCATGTTTAGCCTGTTTTGAGTCACATGACAGCACCTATCTGGGCTTTGGTCCGGGATATTCCATTTTACGGTTTTCATCCAGTTCTTAATGCAGTTACAAATTGGATCATTGTCATGTTGGTCCAGCTCTGCTTCTGCTTTAATAGTTTTACAGATTTTACTCAAACATCCCCTGATAAACTGTAAAGTTCTTAGTGGATTCACTGCTTACAGCTGGTCAGGTCCTGCTGAGAATTTCCAAACTATGACACTTCCACCTCCATGCTTTAGAGTCTCTTTCTGGAATATGGTGAACATGTCTTCTGTTCTGGTGCCCAAAAAATTACATTTTAGACTCATCTTTCCAAAAAAAATTTTTTTCCAGAATCCTGGTCTTCAACCATGTTCTTTCTGGCAAACCTTCATCTGGGCTTCATGTTTTTCTTTGAGAGGAAGGGTTTCCTACTGGCACACCTGCTATGAAAGTTAGACTTGTGCAGTCTCTTTTTAAATGTACAGACAAGAGCCTGCTGTAGGTCCTTCTATTAGATTGTAGAGTTTTCTAAGGACTTCTTTTTGCATCTTTCCATCTGCTAACAGGGTGAACAATGTCCTCCTCTACATACGATGCAGTGATTTCTGCTCCAATCGTCTGTCTGATGTCCTCAGACAGCTCTCTGCATCGCACCATGAACACACCATAGTAAAAGACTGAGGTTTAAAAAAGGGCGGGTTTCCTTTAACATGCTGAGTAAGGGTGTTCTAACCATGTGCACCTGTGTGACGTCAGCCATTTTAAGTATGAATAAAGGGGGGGTCTAAATGTATTTCTCAACAGAAATATTTTAAACTGCAATTTATAGAAAGGATATTTTTTCAGTTTTAATATATTAGTTACGTGACTTAAATCATTAAACATCAATATGTTCAAATATGTCAAAGACTGTCAGGCTTTCATAGGGTGTCTTATTTTTTCCCATGACTCTAGTTGTGTTCTGTCGGCACTGACTTTGTGAGTGTGCTGACCTGGATAATCTGGGCGAAGCGGGAATCTTTCCGTTTTTTGTTCTTGATGAGCTCCAGGGCCTGAGTCTGCTGACAGCACAGCTGCGACGCCTGCTCCTGAAACTCGTTTCCAGCTGCACCTTCAAACTGAAAACAAAACACACCACAGACCACACAGCACCGTCAACATCTGTTGTCACTTTTAGTAAAGACGGGTAAAAAGGGGTAAGAGTTTTGTTTATTATTTCCTCACATATTAAAGAGTTCATGAGGGCTGAAAGCCTTAAAAAGAGAAAAAGGCCCAATGAATCATTTATCACCCACTGTACCTAACAGCAGGCATGAGGGAGGTGCTTTTCCACATAATCATCCTTTGTTGAACGCTAAACCTATCTGGAGCGTTCAATCTTAGTCCTGTTTAAGTCCCTCTAGAGTTTAGTAAACACAGCAAGAGTGGCTCACCTTGGCCAGCATGACGTCTCCGATGTCTTGAACGATGGGAGTTTCTCTTTGCTTCTTCATCTCCTCACAAAGACTTGCTACAAAGAAGAAAAAATAACATCAGGGCGGAAATACAATGAAGTCAGACGAATGAACAGCATGGAAACGTTCACAGTGAAAGACAAACGAATGGCTGTTGCAGTTCCCTGTCAGTCGATGTAATGTGACCTCCTCTGTGTGCTGTGAGATCTCCACAGACATCTCTAGGTGTAGTGAAGAACAGATGAAACACTAGTAATTAAATCTTACGATGTTCAAGGCAAAGCATAGGTTTATGAGTTGGCCAGCAACTTTTTCTGTGCGGTTTTTTTAATTCAGTGGACCTGCATAATTATCAATGAGTCATATCAAAACAGAAAGTAGACATGCTGATTTTAACCTAGCACTGAAAACTCTGTCAGAAGAAGCAAAACGTGAGTTAACTGCGGACTGCTGCTGTATATGTGTAACTTTATTATTTAACCCCATGTTGGAGCTGCTGATTATATATAGCCCAGCAGAAACAGTCTGGAAAAGCTTAATACTGCAGCACCTGGACTTCATGGGCAAAACAATAGGTGTATCACTGATGAAACGTAATGTGTGTTTTTACTTCACTTCATAGCGGCTGAATTTTCAAACATGTACTTGGCATTGATTTGTAAACTTTCATCTAGTCTGAAACTCTGTGTTGGTAAATTCTTACATGGCTTTGATCGGTACCGCGGACATCCCTCGTTTTATCTCTTAACAAGCTGCAGCTGCCACATTTTCCACAGCATTTAAGACAAGATTTACTTTGCAAAATCATGCAGTGATAAAACTGTGACTGTATGAGAGCTTCCGTGATAGTTCTCAACTAACGTACAGTAAACCCCTCTATGAAAGGCATCTACCAAACTCTAACTTTTCAGTCTGACCCTGAGTGACCTAACAACACGCTAATAGCCAGACTGACCGTGGAGTTCGTAGACCTGCGGCAGGTTTGGGAAGATGCAGGCCAGCTCCTCGGAGTTCAGCACAGATCTCATCTTCCGGTAAAAAACCTTATCCAGGACCCGTAAGGTCCGCAGGTGGGAAACCTCGGTGGTGAAGAGCTCTGAATGAAAGAGGGAGGCCATTAATGACAGCGCAAGACAAAAGAAATGCCTCATGGTATATCTTTGTTCTTCATTCTCAGTAAAGGCGAACCATACCATATATGACAGCTTGACGCTCCACCTCCTTTGAGCTGAGAGTGGCCAGGAGCTCAGGAGAAACCGTGTCCCGCCAGTTCTGACCGTCATACACCTCGTCCTCCAGCACCGCAGCGTCTGGCAGCAGGGCTAGCTGTGAGTCCACACTCCTGTATGATAATGAAGACGACGGAGGTGGAACCCAAGAAGGGGGAAACGTAAACAGACAGTAGTGGAAATTATTCATATTTTCAGTTTACAGTTTTACAGTTTAAACAGATTTGACATAAACAAAACAAATGTTCTGGGGAGCGTTAACATTTGAAGCTGCTCAAAGATAAAAAATATTCATAAATTCTCCATTTCAGCCTCTGGGCTCCTATTCCCTTCATTCCTGGTGATCTTTCATTTTTCCTGTGTTGGGACGATAGGGCGACTCACCTGCGTCTGGACCGAGGGGTGTATGGGGGTGTAGGGTTCTCAAGAGACCTGAGTGTGGGAGAGTGCAAATAGAGATGGCGTGAGGAGAGAACCTACCCTGATCAGAGTATTGTGAGCGGCTGTAAAGCTGCTTTAACTGATGTGGAACGAGAATTGAGCTGTTCACAGAAAATAAAACCCTAGAAGGGGTCAGACTCTGAAAATTTTTACCGAGCAGAGCTGCTGGACGCGGATGAAGAGGCGCTGTGCTGGAGCTGCCGGAGGCCTGATGGCTCCCTCTCGTCGCAGTCTTCCATGTCCACGTCGCTTCGAGAGCGGGGCACGGAGTCCCCACCGGGGATGGTGCCCCGCCGGCGATCCTCCCCCTGAGCCTTCAACGACCCACTGCGCCCCAGGCGCACCAAAACCGTCGGACTGTGAGAGAAAAGCAAGAAACATTAATGTTCTGCTTGAGGGATAGAAAGGACATGACTGCAGTGTAGCATTCACCTGTCCATGCCTTCTTCTCCAAAGCTGCTCAAGGAGAGCGTCTGGGGGTCCACAACATCCCCCTCCTCCTCTCCTGGAAGTTCTGTGTGATTCTCAAATTGCTGAATGATATTCTTCACGTTGCCAGGACGCACTGCAACCACATCTTAGTTCAACAGGATAGCAACAACAATAACACGGTAAACTAAACACGGAAAGGAGGACGGGACTAGAAAGTGTCGACCTACAATTAACTGCTGAACTCAGACAGATTTTAATGAAAAGAAGCAAAATTTAAATAGAAGGAAAATAATAATGTACCTTCTGTGGGTGACAACGGGACGTGGAATGCTATAAAACCAAAAATGAGCCAAAAAAAACAACAAATCAAGACAAGAAAAAAAAATCAATAATAAATCAATAATTGTTAATAAAACCATGAAAACAAAATGGCAAACAAAATCCAAAATGAAATGAATATGATCGACACGTACAGTGACAGGGAGAGTTTCAGGGTGTACCTACTGGACCGCTAACTGCAACCGCTAGTTGCAGTTTTAAACTATCTCACAACTTAATGCAACACAGATCAACTCAGTGCTACCCAGGATAGACCTGTGACTGCACACTGCCAGGTGAGCTGGCTGAAAGAAGGCTACTGCACTTTTTCCTTACTCACAAGAAAGGATTATGTTCAACGTTTTTATCCAATGTTTTCTTGCAAATACTGTGAAACTGTGGATTTTTTACTCATGGTCATCACAACATGAGAATCTCATACCAGCTCATGTCTGTCTGCAGCTAAAGGCCACGGACAAGATCTCGCTTGTATTTGTATACTGCTGATGTTTATTTCTGTTTGATTGTCTGTGTGTGTGTGTGTGTGTGTGTGTGTATGTGTCTTTACTAGACTGAGATGTGCTCCGGGGTTTGCCGATGTACTTCAGGATGGGGTTTCTCCTTTTATCTTCTCCATCTTTCTCTTTCTTTACACCGCTTGGCTGTGGAGCGACAAAGCATAAAGAAACTTTTCTTTAGACTGTAAAATATAATTTAGTTTTATATCTGTTAGCCTTAATTGTCTCCTTTAAACATGTTTTTCAATTCCAGAAACTCCTGTTTTAGGTTCTTTTTTCCCCTTTCTTGAGCAAAAAAACTGAAAAACCACCATTATAATACTGGAAAAAACATTATGTAAGTCTAGATCCCATTTCCCCCTTCGTCCCACAGGGCTAGCCCTTCCCAGCTGTGTCTGTGAAGGGCAGATTTTTTCAGGGCTGAACATTCAGAATTTTCAAGCACACATTAGGAAATTAATGGTTAGTTTTGCTTGCAACGCCACTCGCATTTTTGTCAGGTAACATTTTTACTGGCACGACAACCACTTTAGTTTAAAGTACTCACATTTATTATGTTTCGAATGAGTGTTAATTGCTGTTAATAAGCATAAAATTGGCAGAAACAACACGCCTCCAATGGGATTCTACCAAACATAGAGAAAAGGATCTTCTTGAGCTTTTAACCTCCGTGTTATGGAACATGTTGGATTTTGAAAATCTCCGAATGAAAGTCAGGGTCTGTCTGAGGGACTGATGCTTATAGTTAATAATGCTAATCTAAGAATTTAATTCAAAAATACTTTATTAATCCCAAAGAGAAATTAAGTTGAAGAGAATTTAAAATACCAACTTAGTAAACAGTTTGTCTTTGTTTTAATAAAATGGTAAAAGTTTGCTTCACAGTGACTCCCTTTCTTACACACAGTGTGATGTCATCTCTTCTCTTCAATCAAATAATCACCGCTCACGGCAGGAGGAAACTATTTTTTGGCAGGTGTTTATTTTATTTTTTAAACAGAAATCAAAAGCTAAGGTCAGAACCTCACAAACCCAGATATCGAAAATCAGTCACAAGACTCTGATAGGTGCATCTCTGGTGTTTAGACATGTTCCTCCATAATGTGCTTACTGAATAACTCACCTTTGTAGCTAACTATATTGTATCCTTCTGTAGTTGGGCTGTGACAGCTTCACGTTTCAGACGTTAAAAGCAGCCTGCTGACTGAGGGCAGAGTTCAACTCTCACTCAAGCCTAAACAGCTTGGAGTTGAACAGCACAGGTTTATTGAGAAGGTTTCAAATTAAAACATCTCCTTAGGTTAGGGGCGGATCTTGTTTATCAGATATTACATGCGGTAAAAAATAAAAGCGGTCATGCTCTGCGGTTAAAGATGAACAAATATGTGCAGCAGTGACTACGTTTCTGCAAGCACATGTTTGCTTTCATTTTTAGGAGCACAGAGACAAGTTGCCATCTTTACCTTTTTAGATTTTAAAAAAGCGAGCCACTTCTCCTTCTCTGTGCTCAGACCGGGGAAGACCTTGGAGTCTCTGAGCTTGATGCCGGAGTGACGCAGGTACAGGACGACAGCTGAGGCCAGAGGAGAACTGCAGCGAAGAGGAGGAGACAGAAGCAGAACGGTAAGGAGACAAGATGGCAAACAAGGTAAGGAAGTACAAAGTCACCAAACAGCTCCGACGACTTCTGCTGTTCAAGTCAAATGTACTTTTACCTTCTGTCCTCTTCGTGCTTTGATCTGGAACAGAGAAAGAAACACAGAGAAGTTTGCTGACTATCTGCAGCAGTTTTAGTTACATCCACAAGTGTAAGAAAGACGCCCTGCTGTCTCTGTCATGTGAATAGCGTGTAAAAAGCCAAGAGTAAATGTCACATGGTTTTCAGGCTTTACATCTGGAGTAACGACCTTTGTTATGATCGCTTTGGTGAGCTCCTTCTGCTGCTTTCTAATTAACTCTTTTATTGGACTCTAAAGACCAGAGCAGGTGGGAATACTGCAGAGTCAGGAAATCAGTTTCAGTTTCTCAGAGAAAAACCCGTCTCCCCTAAAAGGAAAGATTCTTCCCTGATTTATCCTCATTAACTTCCAGGTGAGCCTAAAACAAGGAACACTAGGAACTACTGATTAGAATTTTAGTTCATAAAAGGTAGAAAAAACACCAAGAACAACAGCTTTTTCCCAAGTGACTCACAGTATCTCCCAGAGAGCGGTGACCTGTCTGTCCACCACCTGCCTCTCCTTCAGGGGGTCTCCATCCAGCTGCTGCAGGTCTCCTTCCCCAAACAGAGAGCCCAGACCCATCATCTGCTTGTTCCTGTTAGGAAACATGAACCCAAACTCAACAGGCTACTTTGAAAAAAAAAGGGGTTTCTTTATTAGGAAATAGAAAATAGCACCCTAAACAGGTAAAAGTTTAACAACATAGAAGAAATGAACATCACATACAACCTTTAAGACCCTATCATAAAACCAACAGGATCATCAACAGAGTAGTTACTTCATGCTCTCCTCCCCGAGCTACGTAGCTTCACACTATCTCAATTTTTGAGAATCACACTAAGAACAGCTCCTACCCCACAGCCTCTGGAAGAGACCGTCGAGATGGTTGAGATGAACCGATCTCCACCAGTTCTTAATCTCTGTTTTTGTAAACCTTCAACCTGCCCTACGAGATTATTCAGGAAATAATCTCTGTCAACATATATGAACAGCATCTAAATGACATGTTACAGCAGCAGAGGGCCACATCACATCATGTGTGAGAGCAGCATATACTATGTTACAATATAACATATTATTTTTACTTGACAGACAGATGTTAAAAGCTCAAAAAGGAAAAAAAAAACAACCAAATACTGATGAAGGCTATCTTCTCTCAGTGACAGACTCCACACCCAGAAGTGTTTTGATCAGTGTGACCTGGCAGTGCTAAGAATGATGCATTTACTGATCAAAAAAGGGTAATACAGTTGAGTTTCTAACCAGCCGGTCAAGAACCGATTGAGCTGAAAATCAGCCAATTCCAGTCCCCAGCAGGCTTCTCTGAGCATTTCTAACTGGAAAAGACATTTTTCTTAACACACTTTAAAGTCTAAATCGTTCTGCTCCAGGTGGTCGTTGGTTTGACACTGCATGCTGCACAGCGTCTTAAATGTTGGACAGATCCAATCGAGCACTGCACAATACCTTCAACTTTCATGTGTTCTGCACCTTCCTAGACCCTGAAATACATCTAAAATATGTTCAGTTGATTAGAAACTTGCTATAAAATCTTCTAAAGCATCTTCCTTTCTAGACCAATTGTATCAACCTTTTTTTTTTAAATAAGGAAACTACAGAGAGTTTCATATTTTAAGACCTCTAAACAAAGATCACACGTTTTCTCGGTGTTTGAATGTCACAAAATCTTTAGAAAGACTAGATGGAGATCCAAAGCACATTTGCACATACCTGCCTGCAGGCTTTAAACAAGAGTAGTCAGATTAGCTAAAGAGCTTTCAGCGGTTTTTGGTTAGACTGTGTGAGAGATGAACGCTTCTATGAAGGGTCAAGATCAACGACGACACAGTGGGAGTGATCAACAACACCAACAACGACGAACATTTTGATGACAAACATTTAGTAAAGTTCAAACTCTGTTGGAGCAGACGTTTTGGATGGAAAATCAGCAGGATTTTGTAAGGCACGTCTAGCACTAACGCACCTGTAGTCTTGGATCTGCTCCTGGATGTCTGGCAGCACCTGCTGCTGCAGCTCAGACAGAGGCCCTCTGATGTCCTCCTGGGCGTGAAGGCGATTCTCTGATGGTACAATGGCAGGATATTAATAATAGAAAAACAACTGGTGATAGACCAGATTAGTTAAGACGCTTTCAGGAGTCCTACCGATTTCTGTTAGATACTCCTCTCGCGCTTTGATTTTCAAAGGCTGTAAGACAAATGTATTAATGAATTGACTTGTTGAAACAGTAAGACTATGGCGACATTTTCAGCCTTTAATAACATGACACTATTTGTACTTTTTTTAACCATTTGGGGACAAAAAAAAGTATGTCACGGCCTGGTGTTAATTTCTGCAAACCACGTTTGCCTGTTATTACTAAACAAACATCAGTTTATCCAGCAGAGTAGAAGTAGGTACATACAGCATCTGGGTCCAGGAAATGGGAGCAGATCTGAGGTGCAAGTGCACGGGCGTCTTTAGAGCTGGAGCCCAAATAAGCTTCTACAGACAGATAAAACAGCTGTGGGGGGAGGAGAGAAAACAGGGACATGAGAAATCATATCAGAGTTTATCCACAGAGACCTAGCTGTGGCTCAAAGTGTCAGTGCATACAAATATACCATCCCAACTTTTTTATAAAGTGCGTTAAAACACAGCATACTGTAAAACAGACATTAAAAGAAAAAACATGTATAAAAATATGAGAACGATAAAAGATTAAACACCATAAAACCAATTAAAGCAAATAAGGTCAAGCTAAGTATCACTGAGGCTGAAAGCCAAACAATAGACATAAAAAATACGCAGTAGGGACATAGTTGGAATGGATCTGCTCTGCAAGAGGAAACGTTAAGAAAAAATAACGCACAATATGAGAGAAGGTCCTGAAGACGTCTGGAACAATCCAGGCTTCCACTGTTTCTCAGTCAATGAGAATTTTAAAGTGTTTTTTTCTGAGTTTGGAGCAAACATGACTACCATGATCATCTGAATGATGACTCAGTGTACAGGTCAGTACAGCTGTAGCATGAAGCCAAATTAAACAGAAAATGGATTTCTTTTGTTTGTTTTTTTATACAGAAATAACTTTCTAATGGGACTCTGTTCGAGTGGGGATACATGATGTTTCTTAGGTAGGAAAAGGCCCTGTTTTAAAGTGTTCTTTACACGAATTACCTGAAGCCGTAAGGTGTTTTTCCCCAGTGTCTGATCCGAATGATCGACAGATTGCATATCAGCATTTAGACTTCGGCTCCAACCACTACATGTGTAGCAGTAGCTTCAATGGACCATTTCATTAAAAACAACAGAAGAAAGCCAACTACAGACACACATACAGTATGCAGCCAAAGCTGGCCTTGAAATAACATTAGTTGCAGTCAAATGTAAATGAGGAATGAACAGACTGACAGTAGAGAAAACTGACTGCTTGCACTCGCAACAACTACAGAGATGGCAGATATAAAGCTGTGTGAAGAAGAGGGGATGTTGAGGCCTACGTGGATCAGAGGAATAATGTTGGACAGAAGCAGAGCAATAATTAGAATGTCTGCCTTTCTGCTCCCCAAACCAACCAAATTAAATGTCTGTACGTTCTCACGCTTTACCAATTTACCGCGGCGGGAGAGGAACTATACTGTTTCCAACTTGTAGCGGAGGAACATGCCTCTTTAAGTCTTGATGTAGGGCTGCACCGTGCAGACACACAGAAAGGAGGAAAACATGGAGAAACATCAGTGTTCCCTTGGTAGTAGGTGGACCCCCCTTCCTCAGAAAGTCATTTTTATTTTTTTTTGTCTGTTTTCTAAATAATGCTGGAGAGCACAGAGCGGAGAGGACGATGCCCTTGTATGGAAGCTCGCACGGACCAAAACTCTTAATTTACCTCCAGCTTTAGGTGTGCATGTTTTTTGCGCACACTTCAAATAAAGCATGTCTTTATTTGAATAAATAAAATTTAGAAACGAGTCAGTCTTTTTATTGCTGACAGGGACGGAGGCAGAATTTCAAAATAAAATCCTGCTCCTTACCCTCTCTGTTATTTCCATGTTGAACACACGCGCGTCAGGAGAACAAATAAACTCTAAATATCAGAAACTATAAAGAGCCTCAATGTTCAGACTTCGCCCTTTATTTGCCTGCTGTGGTTCCCTATTCAGTTATTTAAACATCTGATTAACTATTAAACCATAATAAACGTGTATTTACTTTAGGATTTGGGAGTTAATGAGAATCTCGTTTGTTCGAATAGTTTGCAAACCAAATGTTTTTACACTTCTGTTCATATAGAAGTTGACAAACCACAACTTTTGAATTCATACTGAATTTTGCATATAACGGTGCAATGAATCTTGATGAAGAGTTTTAATAGTTGGCCAACACTAATAGACATAGATGAAGCAGATAAATACATGAAGCTAGACAGATGGAGATAAACAGATAAAAATGGAAAGATAAAGATGAATATATAGACAGACAGATGTACACACGGTACACCCCCCCCCCCGTCTCAGACAGCATTTCTTCTGCTTTCCTCACAGGACAAATTAACACATAATATTATCATATCATGACTAAAAAGGAAAAAAATTATTTAATTACGGTTTGTGTCCAAAATAAAAACTATATAAATATATAACAGAAGCATAATATATATTTTCCTGACTCAAACCTGAATGATTTTAGAACAAAAAAATAAAAATATGTATAAATTCCACAGAGCAGCAAGAAAGACAGACAGAAAGGCTCAGAAACATATTTTATTTTAACAAATCTCTTTAAATCTCAACTGACCAGAGGGTTGGGGTCCAGCAGCTGGGTGAAGACGTATCTCATGAACACCGTCATGTGTGCCGGTCGTGACTTCAACAACTCAATGTCCTGGAAGGGACCGTCCATCTATGAAAGTGTGATAATGAAACAGAGGGGATGATGACATGCAGCGATGGGATCGGATGGAAATTTAAATACGGCGAAAGAAAGAAGTGCTAAAAAAATAAAAACACCTCATTGAATGCATAGCCATCATCATCTTCATCCAAGTCCTCAGGGCAGATGATCTGAGAACTTACACCCTATGATAGAAACAGATTTAAAAACAATTCATTTAATTGGCTGAATGCTCAAACATGATGACTTGTCTTTATTTATTGCAGCACAAAGAAAACGAATGACACAAAAAATGAATGAGAACGAAGAATGGAGCCAAATGTGTGTCCGTCTCACCACGTCAGACAGGGTGTGTGTGTCCGAGTTCTGGCGTCGGTCATAGCGGGTCCTGAAGGGTAATGAGGGGGAGGAGTTGGGACTCTCAAAGGCCTGAGGGAACGGTGACTGGGGGAGGGGGGGGGGAGTAGAGGGAGCGAGGATGAGGGGAACGGGATGAGCGGACGGTCACATGCACCAACACACACAAACAAGCGCAGCCTGTTCTGACAGGACAGCGAAGCTTACCTCCAAGTCTCCGTCACTGGAGTCAATCGACAGGCGTCCTGTGAAAGAACAGGAAGCTCTGTAAGAACCTCTTGTAAAAAACCCACCTGAACAGGAGTTGGAAACAGTGCTTTGCAAAAGCAGTCACACCCCTTAAAACATTTTCAGAATTTGTCGGATTACAACCATAAACTAATTTATTCTACTCAGATTTTATGAGATACACCAACACATAATGGTGCTTTGATATGGAAGTAAAAAGACACATGGTTTCCAAAATCATCTACAAATACAAATATGAAAAATGTTGCATGAATCTGCATCCAGTCCTTTTAACCTGACACCACTAAATAACATCCGATGCAACCAACTACCTTCAGATTGACAGATTAGTGTGTAATCTAATCTCTGTATAACATCAGGTGCTCCCTGAAGGCCTCAAAGGTTTGTTAGAGAACATTAGAGAACCAACAGCAGCATGAAGACCAAGGAACACAGCAGACAGGTCAGGGAGGAGGCAGTGGAGAAGTTCAGGTTATTAAACTATATCCCAAGCTTTAAACATCTCCTATAGCTCTGTTCAATCCATCATCCGAAAGGGCTGCAAGCCCACCGAGACACGGCCGTGTAGCTGAACATGAATCAGAGAGGCAGCCAGGTGGCCCATGGTAGCTCTACAGGAGACCCAGAGCTCAGGTGAGACTGAGAATCTGCAGACAGGAAAACTATTAGTTCTGCACTCTGACCAAGAAAGGCAAGATGGATCGCTTTTAAAAACAAAAATGATAAGAAGTCGTGTTTGTCTGCTAGAAGACACGTTGAGGGAAAAGGAAATATGTGCGAGGCGGTTCTTTGGTCGGATGAGACCAAAATTGAAGTTTTTGACCAACATGCAAATCTCTATTTGAAGAACTTCTGAACAGACTATCTGCACTGTGAAACATGGTGATGGCGGCATCATGCAAAGGGCAAGGTGGCGGCAAACACAGATGCGTGGCACCCTCTTTTTTTTTTAATAAAGCATCCTTTTACTTCCATTTCACAATTATGCGCTACTTGGTGCTGGCCAATCACATTAAACTGGGAGGAGGATCAAGGGGTATGAAGACTTTCAAAGTGAAAATCCACCTAAAACTGTTTAATTTTAAGCTTTAAATAAACAAAAAGAAAACAAACCTTCTCCTGCTTGGATGTAGCTTGTGACAGATTCTGACTGCGTTCCCTCCTGAGAGGGCACAAGGAAACAGTCACCACTGATTATATCAGCCAGTAGTCATCAGATGTCAATGGAGATTTAACAAGTAATGGTAAATAAACCCTGAATTAGACAAAACACGGAGATAATGGAAGCTGTAGTAGGAGAGAATCACACTGCCTCCAACTGTTAAATTTCATACGTAGGAGTCTAGGATCATTCGAGCACTCAAACCCCTCCACCATGTTAAGGTGGCGTTTCAAGGAGGGGTAAACTCTGAACTTCTGAACCTTAACAGTTGGAGGCAATGTGATTCTCTCCTACTACAGCTTCCATTATCTCCCTGTTTTGTCTAATTCAAATACTTCCTTGTCTTTTTAATCACAAACTATAACAAGGGAAAGAGATCCATCTGCTCACCTGATTCTGAATCTTGACCCTGACTTGGTGAGCTCTCCTCTTGGCGCTTTCAATCCGCTCCTCCAGCGATGGTGACGGTTTTCTCAACTGCTCGTCCATCAAGTCCTGCAGAAGAGTACAGTTCAAGCACAATAATGAAGCAAAGTATGTGAACTCTAAACAATTAGTGCTATTTTTTTTTAGAAATCCTACCTGGAGTTCAGCCTCTTCCTGCTCCAGCATTTTCCTGAGTATCTGACTTGCATGTTTTTGCACCTCTGGATCCTACATACACATATTGTCGTTTTAATGGTTTTCTTCTTGTTTTATTTAGCCACGAGCGTGCTTCATCTAGGGCTTTAAAGGTCTTTACGTTCTTTCACTCACCTGTAGCGGCTTGGGTCCAGTGATTCTTTGGGATGGGGTACTGCCTGGTCCAGACGGTAAGGGCGGAGGTGGAGGGGGCTGACCCTCCCCAGCCAGAGAAGATCTCTGACTGGGTGCAGGGTCTGTAAGGAGGGGCTCCAACGGCACAGAGGTGGCTGATGGGGGCTGTCCTTGTAGTGTCAGTGCGACATACGGTCCAGCTGCAGGACAATAGCACAGATTCAATAAAATGAAGAAAAAAAAAGACTTAACGGTTCAAAACACGACTCCAGTCGACATTATTTCAAACTTACATTTTATGAGCTTTACCACCTCCTGGTGGGTCATGGAGGACACCAGAGAGCCGTTCACCTGAGAGGCACAGAAGGACACAAAAGCACTCAACACATGAGGAAAACACCAACTTCCAGTTAGAAAACTGTATCAAAGGGAGCAGTACGGACCTTAATGATCCGGTCGCCTTCCTGAACCCCAGCTTTGACTGCAGCGCCACCTGGGGGGAAGGTTAGGCATCAATCAAGCAATGAATGAAACTGAGACAAAAACAATTATAAAGCCCAAATATTTAAAGAACTAAATGCCAAGTTTGAAGTTCTTCACATGTACGTTATTTTTTGTGTCCTTTCCAGGCGGGTTAAACAAGCAGTCAGGTAGGTCTGGTTCCCTTGCAGTGTAAGGTCAGATTTACTTTACAATAGGGGGGAGAGTGGGAATATCCTATTTTTTTGCTTTACTGACTTGATGTTGACAACAGGACAGTCCAAGGGAATCTCTGCGATTAATTTGCTTTGGTTGACTTTCGCACTGAGGTTTTGAAAGGGAACCAAACCTTGTGGAAAACATCCTGCAGTTACAACAGCTGTTGTAACAACACTGCCCAATACGAGCAGCTAGCCAGGCGGTGACCTATCTAAGACTCTGCTCTGTTTAGATGCAGCAGTAACCAAAAAAATATGTAGACCTGAGCTTACACAGACGCAGAGCGAGGGGTTGTCAGGATTTGAACAATTTTAGATCACATTTATGAGGAGTCACTTCCTCTCTTTGGTTTCAGCGAACATTTATGTGCTTTATTTTCCGCTTTAGGCTGACAGCAGCAGAGTTCATTGACAAGCGAACCAAAACTGAGGTTTGTAGGAAGACCGAGGCTTGTTTGGTCAACACTCTGGTCCATTTAAAGCGGCTCCGGCGTGAAAATGCCCTTGCTGTGAAATAATTCAGTTTAGCTTTAGTGTTTCTCCGGCTTCCATTTTTGCTCGACCCAAGTGGGTCAAATCCCCAAAAACATAAAAACTGAATAGCTTTTTTGGGTTTCTTTTTTTTTACAAATAGACTACCTGGTTCACAAACTGGGTTTTAAGAATCTAAGTAAAGAAGCATTAAGTTTCTTTTTGTCCTCTCAAGCATTTCAGATAACGAACTGGAGCCAATCAAAGAACAGGAAAAGAAAAGGTCCAATTCTTTCTTCGTGGGTCATTTTATTTTACTGTTAAATTAGAGATGAGGAGAAAATAACTGCGATGTCAAGTTGAGAGGCTTTGAATAAACAACTATCTGTTGGTAAAATCATGTAAAGCAGATAGATTCAAGAAACTGTTGATGACCAGACAAATCAAAGAAATTAGTGAACTAAAGTAAAGAGATAAGTCAACTAATAAAATAATCCTTTATTTAAACTTCATGCCTAACACCTCAAAGCTTTCACAGCACGTTTTCCACCTCTATTCGCTCCTTTGCTCAATTTCTTTAATGAATAACTCTGCATTCTTTAGGAATTTTATTAAGTTTCTTTAATTTTGTTTCAGGTTATAAACGTTTTGAAATAGATGCAGCTTCGACATGATCTTAATACAATTCTGGCGATAAATGAGGAAGTTGTGGTCGACGCGAGGATGTTCTGTCCTGCTTTCTCCAGCCTCCACCAGAAGGGGGCGGCGGAGCTTGGGGCTGAAATTAAAATCCTCACCAGTGGACTTTGAGGCCGTCCAAACTGTGTGTGAAAGCCAGCTGGATGATAACAGAGGAGAAAGGTGGGGTGAAACTTGTTATTGGATTTCCTTGTTGACTGCTCTCTGTTTCTCTGAATCCAGCTGCACTAATTGAACAAAACTGAAAGTACAAGGCTGTAAAACACCAGAGTGCATCAAAGTGAAACTTTTAAAGGATCACCGTTTTAAATAGGCTCTCTTTCTTTTTGATCTCGGTATATAGTTAAATTTAGTTACATTATAGGTGAAACAACTTCCAATCACTTAAATCAACAGCATGTCAAGTTACACTAATAAAGAGAAACCTTAACTTTAGTGGTTTTTTTACTCCGTCCTACAGTTCAAGTAGAACCACAAACGTCAATGAATTTTCAGGGATTTTATGTGACGGACCAACACACAGCAAAGACCACAAACTTCTTCCAAAAAGCTCTGGGGGTATCTCGCTACCAGCTTTGTACAGCTGGAGACAACAGATTTTCTCAGTTCTTCTTTCCAAAATAGCTCAAGATCGGTCAGATTGGGGAGAGTGTGAATAAGCGACAGTTTTCAATTAATGCCACAGATTGTCATCTGGCTTTAGATCTGGCAAATCTAACACATGAAAATGCTTCAGTCTATTAGACAAAATGTTTCAAACTATTCCACTGTAGCTCCGGCTGTATATTTAGGGTCACCGTCCTGCTGGAAGGTCAATCTCCGCCCCAGTGTTTTGCATCCTTCGACAGTTTGTCTCCTGGGACTGCCCTGTATGCAGCTCCACCCTTCTTCCCATCAACTCTCACCAGCTTCCCTGTCCCTAATGAAGAGAAGCATCCCAGGAGCAGCATGTGGTGTGGTAGTAAAGCAGACGCACCGTGTATAACGGCAGAGCTTTAAGGAACCCGTCTGGGGTCCCAATCCCAACTTATGGACCTTTACTGCATGCCATTCCCTCTTCTCTATCTGGCCGTTTTCTGTCTTACAGCTGGGAGTAAAAGGCCACTAAGAGGCCACAAAATCTTACAAAAAAAGGAAACACCTCCCCACAGCATGATGCTGCCAATACCATGTTTCCCTTCAGAGTTGGTTTGCTCAAGGTTATGTGCAATGTTACTTTTTTTCTCCACATAGTTTTTCACATAGTCCAACAGGTTCCACGTTAATCTGATCTGACCAGAGAACCTTCTTCCAGATGCAAACAAGCATTCCTATGGACGTCTTTCTTCCTGCTGCTCCTCCATTAAGGCCAGGCTAGTTCAGTAGTCGGGTGACTGCTGAAGGCAAATGGTTACACTGGATTTTATGTAGGGGTATCAGAGTAAAGGGGGATGAATAGATCTGCATGCAAAGCGTGAACATTCTCACCTGGTCGGACATTCTGCACAAGCTTGATTCTCTCTCCACAGACAGTGAAGCCGAAACCAAGTTGGTCCTTTTGCACCACCACACACCTCTGGACCAGACCAGGACCTAGCCAGAAGAGAAAAATACCGGTTCAGTCTGGCACACACAGATAACTACGGTACTAAAACCGTGAGGAGTAGGGAAGCTGTACTTACTTGCACTCTCGTCTGCCGTCATCTCTCTCTGTTGGCTTGCAGGAGCTCTGCGCTCCGAATCCCCGATTGTCAGACTGCTGAGCCTGAGTTTCAATGAATGAGAGACAAAAGAGCAACTAAGCATAAAATTATACCAATTTAGAAAAAGAGAAAAAGGTAAAAGCGACCCAATAAAAACAAGAGAAAAATGAGAAGCGATTGGAACCGAACCTTATAATGAGAAGCAAAGGAAGAGATACAATACAAGGGAGATAGGATCTTATATGGGATGAGAAGATGAGTGATGGACTCCACCAAGAAAACAGTGGATAGGAAAACTCACCAAGCAGCAAAGGGGCTGAAAGCGAAGCATGGCAGAAGAGAAGGAAACAGATAAACAGAGGACAGAGAAAAGAGATTCAGAATCACAAGCATGGAGAATTAAACGGGCCATAAGAGGGAAAGCCCGTTCAAACCATCATCAGGCCCTTTCTCTTCTCTGACGCACAAGAGAAGTCAGGAGATTTAATTTAAAAGGTGTTCGATGAATGAACAGAGTAAACACAACCTACTGCTGAAAAGCTTGAGAACAGTGTGGTTTAAGGGTCAAGGTCCGTAGAACGTATTTCAAACAGAAAACCGGGCTGCAGGCTGTGTGCATTTCTCCTCGTATTGTAAATGTTTTTCGAGACGGGCCCACTTCATGTTTAATGACTGAGCCGAGGTTCAGGAAGATACCAGCGTTTGTTTTCCGATACAAGACAGTAGGAAGCGGCTGCAACTGAGCAGAGTCCAATAAGGTAATCAGCGAGAAAACTAATGAAACGCCTCGACTGCTTGTGATTAACGGCAGGGAATGTGAACTAGAAGGTAACTGGACCTCCTACGCCAGCAGCAGGAGGTAATAATCTACAAGTCTGGAGGAGAGGCTAGTAAAATCTGATTTATCAGAAATAAAAACTATAAAAAATGACCCTAAAATACAAAAAAAACCTTAGGGGGAAATGTAACAATTAAAAAAGCTACAATAACCTGGTTGCAGAAGCATCCAAACACTTGGACAAATACTTTGTTTTATGCACCTTTTGATCCAGTCTTCTTGGGTCCAAGATCTGATTAACCTGGAATCTATGTAGGATTTTCCTGACATTTGCACCCTGTAACTAAAGCCATAGAGTGGTTATAAGGGATCAAAATGATCTTATTATGAAAAAGGTATCAGTCAGGAGATAGAGTAGAGTCAAATGATACCAAAACAAAGTGTTGGATCCTGACAGACTCCTACCAAAGAAGACTGAATGCTATTTTTAAACCAAAAGCTGCTTTAACGAAGCATTAACTGTTTTAACTGTGCTTACTTATGCAACAGGGTTATTACAGCCTTTTGATTTTTCCTCCAACACACGTGTGTTTTTCACTTGACTTGAAGATAGAGGTCACTATGAAGGTGGAAAAAGTTTTAAAAAGGTTTCTTTCACGTTTTCATTGTTTTTGTTCATGGAGACTAGGCATTAGAAAATAAAATAACAGCAGTAATTTAGCACGAAACCCTCGACTGGCCACGTGATTTTATATTTATTTTGAGGAATAATTCTTCGGTCTCTGAAGTTCCACTAATCTTCCACCATTTAATAGGAAACTATTCTGATTTGATTTGTTTCCCCACTTAACTCTGAGCAGTGAGTCATTCGAGCAATTGAATGAAAATCTTGCATGTAGGATGTGATCGTTTGAGCACATTAAGCACATATGACATATGTATGACAACATGCTACCATGGAAATGAGTGAAGAAGCAGCACGAGTCCAAAGAAAAACCTTGAAAGAACTCGAGAGCAGCTGGAAAACCTTATAAGCATCACTTTAAAAGGTGACGAGAAGCTCTTGGTCACTAATGAGTCTCCAGTCAGAAACAAGGATTCCATCGTTCTCCTGAAAATATCTGAGGTTTATCCTCGTCTTTCCCAAGACAATCAGATATTATGAAAAGAAATAAAAAATATATATATATCTTATAAAAAAAAACCTGGTTCCCTTTTGAGTTTTTGTTTGTTTGCTCAAATTAAAAGATCAAATTAAACCCATTTTGGGTTAAATGTATTTAACCAACCTGTGCCTAGAGGACGACATTCAGATAGAGTCACAAATCGACTGGGCAGATGTTTGATGAGTTACAAAGTGAAGCTGCGTCTCCAATTAATAATGTGTCTAAGGTTTAAATTGACACTGCCAGCAGGGATACTGACCCGAGTCGGTTAGGAACAGACATCTGTCGATAAAAGGTCCCAGATGGATTCATTATAAAAATGAATGCTACATATTGGCCTGAAGGCTCAGCAGTTAACTCCAAACACTCATTTTACAGAGCTGAGGAACACGCTGTTCATTAAGCTTTTGTCTTCACATGAGAAACTGGAGCTGCACTTAGATAGGAAACGAGCTGAGGCTGCACGATATTAGAAAGCCTTGCCATGGTGATATTATTGATCGAAAATGTGATCACGATATCAGTTGCAGCGAATGCATTCTCCTCACTTGGACACTCAGTTTTATCAGGTGTGGAATCCAACAGGCTAAATATTACCTGGCACTTGAAATCCAAGTTCATAACAGGATTTATCAACCAACAGTTACTGCATTTCACGATGAGGATATTTTTGCGATATGTTGTGCAGTCCCATTAAAAGAAGAATGGCCAATGAGTCCTATCAAAACAGAGGATAAAAATGCTAGTGCTAGCCTGACACTTCAGCCAACCGGGGCAGAATGTCAATCTACAAATAAATAAATAAATAAAAAGTACCTTAATCTGTTGACAAAATCTCTGTCACTTCCCAGAAAAGTAGATACTGCGATGCCTAGAATGCCACTGGTTAGCAGGTTAACTGGGACATAATGCTGATGAAACGTGTGGTATTCTACTGCTCCCGGTTAAGGTCGGGTCCAAGGATTTAACCTGTTCTTTTGTTCATATTTAAATAATATCTGAGGACATTCAGATTCAGATGGACACATCTGTTTCAGAAGGATTTTGTCAACTTAGAAGCGCAAACACATCAGATGATGACATCCCCAGTCTTTCAAATGATCTAAACCAGGAGTCTTTCAGAGCTACTGTCCAACAGCTTTCAGAGGCATCCCTGTTCCAACACACCTAAATCAAATGATTACCAGGCCTTAGCCGATTTTGACGGCCTGCTAAAGATGTAATTCAGCCATTTTCTGGAGTGTTGGCGCCTGGATGCATCTAAAAGCTGCAGGACAGTAGCTCTCGGGCATTGGAGACCCCTGATGTGGACTAGAAGAACAGCCAAACTAGAAACTTGTGACTGACCTTTCACTCGCATATTTAAACGTCGTATTATTAAATGATGCTGGAGATGGTCGATAACAGAAACCCAAATGTTCTACATGGACACATCTGACCTGCTAGACGAATTAACTTATGTGTTTTGTTTCACAGCAGTTGAGTTCATGGTGCAATCTGTTGGCACCACTATCGTCCCCACACACACGGCAGTAGTCCTACCTGAACAGGTGGGTGTTTGTTACTGGCCAACCTTCCTGTCACATGACACACAAAGACACTGTAGCGGGAAGCATGAGAACACACCAGGAAAAACAGTGAACGGTGGGAGAGACAGGGACGGCACATGATAAAGACAGAGGTGATCACAAACCCAGTGTGGGTGATGGAAAAACATCAAGTAGAGCACAGAAGGAACGCAGCAAACAATCAGAATGATCCTGAAGCATCACTTCCAGGTTAAGTCTACATAACGTGCCCTCTCTTCTTCCAGACGGCAGTTTCACCATCCCTAAAGTTAACCTGTCTGACCTGTTCTTCCCACAGCCAAACCGGACCTCGGTCTGTTAAAAAAAAAAGTGCACTACATTTTTATGGAAGGCACTGAGATAAGATGCTAACATCAGGACCCGTGTAGACGCAGAGGATCGCAGGCTCATACCTGTCCAGGGTGGATGTGGGCTGGCGGAGGCTCATGTCTGCACTCCTCTTCTTCCTGGTGTTGGGATCAAACACAGTCACTAGGCCTCTCTTATCTTCATCACCATCTCTTTCCCCTTTCAGTTAGTAGTCCACACAATGGAGCTCTCTGTTGTGCTTTGATCAGTCCTTGAAGCTACTTGGATGCTGGTTCAGATCAAACAGACAGTCCCTCATGTTCCCATACACTGTAGGATTTCCCGTGAGGTCAGCCGTACTTTAACATAAAGTGCTGTTAAAACTAACCAAAAAAAAGCTGTCAGTATTTACCTGATAAGCAGGAAATGTTAGTGGCTTAATGTTGTGTTTCCGCTGTAGTGAAAATGGAAATAAGACAGTCTGCCTCCTAAAGGGTCATTAATCATGGATGAATGGCTGATATGTCTGACAGGACTGTAGATCAGCATCCGTGACTTCTAAGCCCATTACTTAAGTCAACGGAGTCACTTAGACCTTAACTTTAACACCTAGCACTGCTGTTACAGGTAACAACAACGGATTAACTTGAATATTTAGTGCTAACCTGCAACCAGAGACTCTGAGCCACACACTGTCAGTCTTGTTTACATGCGGAGCTTCTAGCAGATGCTCCAATCTAACTAATCCTCTCCATATATTTTCTTTTCAATTGTATCGCATGGCTACGTTCAAACTGAAGCACAAATACAACTGTGACAAACCGAATAAGTACAATTTGCGGCGGCCTGCTACATCCAGCCAACGTTAGCTAAATTGAACTGCCACTACCAGTAGGCCTCTTTCGACCAGCGGCATGGCGTTAGAAGGCACGCCGACCTTTAGCGCCGCGTCCCCGGCTTGCAGCTGCACCAATGAGCCGACGAGCTAGCTAGCTAACCGGGCAGCTCTGCTAAACGAAAGCACCACATAGCTTCGGCTATAGTAAGATACGTGGATGTTATAGGCACTAGACTCCTTCTCGGTATGTGTAAATCCAGTTAGATATATCCAGGAGTCCAGGTTTGTTGCAATTTCAGACGCAGAGTTGCATGTTAGCGAGGATAGCTGGACGCTATTCCAGTGGAGTTCCAAATCACAAGCAGGTCCTCTTTCCAAAAAACAAATGTAATCAGGGTTTGTTACCCTGTCAGCGTGATAAAGAGAAAAATCCAAATGTAGTTATGATCTCCGTCGCTTTCGCTACATTCCCAGATCTTAAAATAATGATATCTACTGTTGTGTTATCTTGCTCTCCTGACTGCTGATCAACCAGCACATCTTCAAGGATAACTAGTACAAAAACAGTTAAAACAGCGACACCGTATGGAGAAATATGGAACTTGCAGCCGATGCGGTTTGGTCTGGGAACGACATCAGACCGGAGGTCAGTGCATGTTGGTGGCGTGTTTGGATTCATATATTAATATAAAAAAATACTTTATTAATCTCACAGGAAAATTAGTAGTTGGACGAGCTCTCGTTATCCAAATATCTTCAAAGAGGCACTGTAGATGGTGAAGGCTATTTGCAGGACTGCGGACATTTGCTGTCTTGTGAAGAGGATCATCAGGGTCTTCAATAAGCTAAATTTTATAAAGCATCCTTCTTAAAACTCTAGAGGCTCCCGATCAGTCCCCAGAACAGAGCCATAGAAGATCCTTAACCTCTTATGGCGAACATAGAAGCTTCATTTAGATTTGTCTTGGAGGCTGGAGCTCGGACCTGGCAGTGACATCACACCCCAGTAGAGAAGAAGACCAAATTCCAAAAGAAAGTCACAAAACCAGTGGGACAATTGTTGTGGTCTTAAGTACAACATGAGAAAATTCAATACAAAACAAAAACAATGTATGTCTCTCTATTTTATGCAATCAGACTCAAGAGGCAGTGGTGTAGTAATGATGTGTCGTTTGTGTGACCAACCTGATGTAGGGTTTACAGCCTTAAGTAAGACTAAGAGTAATAAGGTATATAAGATATATAATTTAGATTTGAAGGATTTGCTTGGCACTGCCACACAAAGTTTGTCTGCAATTATTGTTTTGAAAAGAACAGTAGGGTAGAGACTTCTTTATGCAGATTTTATTTGTATTGCTAATGTTATTGTCACACGTCCTATAAAATCATTTTTGTAAACTCACAGCTTTGTGGGATAACATCATCTCCTCTTATTTATGAATGACCATAGGGAGCTCAGAGGCTCCCGATTTATGGCAAAAAGATTTTGTGAAAGAGGGTCTTGTGTTTTGAGTTAGAGTGTCAGGTTTATTTTCTCCATCTTCATCAGATCCTGTTTTCCTATCCTCCTGTGGTTTCACCTTGTCATCTTTTTTAGCCTGTTTGTTATCAGCATCAGAGATCCCTCATTTGCCCTTGGGTCTCCTCCACACTTGTAAATTATTCTTTTCCTTCGCCCATACTCCTATCTCCGCCTGGGTCTACCTCCACCACAAATCACAACACCAGTTGGGTTTTTATACATTGTACTTGTTGCAATTCAAGAGGATAATGTGTTTTACCACATTTTAAGCACTCAACCTCTCAAGAAATACGTTCACAAATAAGTATTCAGATTACTATGGCTAATACCGGTTTCATGAAATAAACTATCACAGGGGATAATATTTACTTTATAGCTGCAACTTTCACTGTGGCATCTATTTTGTACATTAAATATTGAATATTGGAGACATTGAAATTCTGACTTCAGGGGATGTTCTTGTTGTATTTTTAGTATCTTTAAACCCACAGTAAAATATCTACAACAAGCTTTAAATTAAAAAACTTAAAATGTACTTGTTCTGAGTTCCTAATCAGAAATACAAAAACAGAGCTCCCTGAAGTCCCACTGGGGCAGTTCAGGTACAAAATTATGCTGCCTGCAGTGGGATCTTCGTACCAACCGTGCATTAACTATATCTTCAAGGGATACATTGAGTATTTTTCTACATGCTCATAGTGTACTGTAAGACAATTATTTATTTATACAAATCCTGCTGGTATTTATACAAATTATCAATACCAGCAAGAGATTAGAGTTATTTTGATTTAATCAGGGGTTGGAATCCAACTTGCCATAGAGTGTAATACATAGTTTCCAAATAATACATTGAACTAAAATAAGTATGGGATATAAGCTTTTTAATGGAAATGTGTCCATAGAATTCATAAACACAAACAACACAAAATTGTGATTTGTAAGGTTGAAAGAAATACGTAAATGGTTTGCATTGTTAGTTTGCATCAAAACAATTAGCAAATCCCACTTGCTTTCAGACTAGCAACTAGTACCCGCTTTAATTGAGTGTGACATCATTTCCAGTTTTCTCTTCCAAACTAAACTGTATAATCCTAACAAGTAACTCAACTTCCTTACTGTTTGTTACTTACTCACGAACATATTCTTTTTATTATCTATTATATCAATAATAAAGTATCTGATAAAGGAACATGGAAAATCCACCAAGTCATCAGTATCTTCCCAGGAGCAGAGAAATATCAGAACATAACTTGCCTTTGCCAGGCAGGCAAATGTGTTCTTGACTGTGTGTGCAATGGGCTGGAGGAGGTCTGTCCAGTTAGATAAAAAGGTGTAAGATGTAATGGAAAAACAAATGGATTAAATGATCAATTATAAATCTGTTATGTAATAAAACAGAAGGAATTGCCATCCTCTTACAAGTTGTCCTCCAGGTGACTACTGTGTACCCCCCATAAAAATGCAAAGACATGCTTATTTGCCGTAGTGTTTGCTAGCACAGTGAAAAAATTCCAAAAATCGAATCATTTAATAATGTGGCACGTGAAGTGAATATGCTAACTTAGGTTGAGGAGCAGGGCCACGCTTCAACCACACCTCTAATTACCCAGATGTCTAAACCCAGTTCACCCATCCTTCACAGTCTGCCACGTTCTTACAACCCCACTCTCCTGTACCCTCAATCTCACCTCATCTCTTGCTCTCCTCTTCATGCCATCACCCTTATCCCTTTTCCAACTTCCTAGTCTCAATCTTGATCTCTCTCCACTACTCTTGGTTCCAGGTTCCATCTGGTGGGTCCTAAGTGGGCTTGGGAAAAACCATTTCCTGAAAACTGTACCCTCACACTGAGTCTCCTCCTCCCAAGCCTTCATCATCAAGTATCCTCAGATTACCCTTCCTCACACCCAATCCTTTCATATTCTATCCCCTTTACTGAATTACTCATGTCTTTCTTTTTTTTTTCCAAAAGAATTGTGTTGAAACTATATTTAGCCTACAATCGGTAGGCCTACATGTTTTTCTTCAATATAATATTTTTTAATTGATTTATTCTTAAAAAATATCATTATTGAGCAGAAAAGGGACATTTTAAATAAACGTTCCCCCATTACCCAGGCTTAATGGGCCAGAATAGATCTAAGGAAGTGCCTCCTCCTCAGTGAGAAACGTTTGATTTTATGATGAGAAAGAAATATGGACGAAAAAGCACCGAGTTTATTAATGAATGACTAAAACATTAAATTATTAGACAGAAAATCTTTCGGTAATGTTTAGTAGAATGTCTCATGGTAGGATGGACATTTAGACTGAATTAATAGAATTAAATATCAAGAGCTAGACAGATACAATTTTCATGGAGTTTAGTAACCCCTTCTTTAGATGAAATATGATGATGGATTTTTTACCTATTATTGTGAAATCCAACCCTTTCTCCCCCCCAAAAATATGTGTCGAAAGCTCTGAAAACAACATAGTCACAAGCAAACAAGAACGAGAAATAAAATGTATTTCCGGTGTAAGTTTATTGAGAAGAGTGAGGTTTTTATAATCATTATAATATCTTTGCTTTAATGAGTATTAATACTTTTTCATACCACGGTTGGGGATATTTAGGCTCGGATAGTTACCGTAAATAGCTAAAATTGGTTTAGGATTAAAAGGCTGATGCTACTCAGCGCCTCAACCCTGACAAAGCATTTAAAACAGCAGCTATGGACTTATATGTGTCTTTTTCTCCGGACTGCAGTTTTTTTTTTTTTTTTTTACTGAGGTATGAACACTGGAGAAGGGAAGTGACCTAATAATGGTGCCTGGAGACACACTTTACCAAATATAGCCACTGCGGGGCGTGAAATACATTCTGCTGTGATGCTGCTGCGCCGTCGAGATCTGACGGAACTTCCAGCTTTACAGCGAGAACAATTAGCTGGGACTCCGGATCAACAAATAGGTAAGCTCAGCCTCCAGTCAAGACGACATTTTTCTTAAAAAAGATTTTTTGGGAAGTTTGATGATCGCTTCGTTTATGCTGTATTCCTGGACCAGAGGTGATTAGAGTTGGAATGGGCGCGGCATGCCCGCTACGTGGGACGGCCAGGAAACCTCTTTATTATACTCCAAAAATGCCAGCTAGCAGAAAATAGCCTTAATCATTAAGTATTATGTTGTTTTTACTTGCACAACTTATCAGGTAAAGAATGCAACAAGTAAGATGTTTTGGAAGTTCGGTTGAACAGAATTGTTACCCCTTCATGTCAGAGTCTATGATGATATTTAAGATCTGTACAATCTTTAGTCATAATGAAACGAAATGTTGGTAAACAGGGCCGCCCTGGGTTGGTAATTAAACTTAGATATCAAACCAAAAGTTGGTTTCCTGCCAGCAGCATAGAGGCCACCATCTCCACCACAGGCTTCTTCTTTTGCTGCAGCAGCTGAACCAAGACACATCTCTTAGCTCTGAAACTGGGTGGTGGTGGTGAGCAGGTCTGTGGGTTACAGTTTGCACATTTAACGCCAGAAACTCAAAGAACGTGTGATTGGAAAAGAAACGAGGATGTAAAGAGCTCTAAACCTGCAAACTGTGGACTTGATTCCACTCACGTTTCTAAAGTAAAATAAAGTGTGGTTTTGGCTTGTGTTGCTTCCTGGAGATGCAATTAGACCCCATACAGCAACTTCCTGTTTGTTGTAAGTCATAGCAGGAAGCGAGCTAACGGATTGATGGCTGATGAAGTTATCAATGTTCAGGCAAAGCAACTGAAGATATCTCCAAGCATCAGGAGCACGCCTCCGTCCAGTAACCAGCTGAAGCCTGTTGCAGCTCACAGGGATACTGCTCAAACTTGGAAAGCTTAGAAAAGTATACAATCAGATTTTCCAATTTTCCAAATCTGGATAAAAGTGAAAATATTCCAGAATTGTTTCCCTAATCCAATAATCTAAATAGTATAGATGAATGTCTAAAACTGGTTTCCTGTGCAGTCTGCAAAGTGTGAGTTTTTTTGTCGTATCTGTCACTTGTTCCTTCCTTCTTAAAATATAAAAATGACCAAATTTAGGTCTGGAATATCTTTAAAAGTGCAACATTTTGACTTTAAAACTGTACAAGAAGCCTGAAAAATGAAGGCTTTTTAATACATTGATTTAGTGATATCATGTCTTTTATCAATGATTTGCCAAGTCACAAAGTAAGAGGTTTTACTCCAACTCATTTATTGTACTAGTTTTTGAATTATAAACAGAAAAAAAAATTACAAATCTGGTCACATTCAAAAAGGCTTTAAGTGTGCCATTTTACTATTTTTAGGCTGAAAGATGGATTTAAAACTGGGTTTTACACTAACTTTGTGATTCTTAAGCTGTAGTTTGGATGCCAAACTAAAGATGACATGATGATTTACAGATTAAAAAAAAGATATCACATGGGAAATTAGTCTTTAAAGAACCTATGTTTACTATAAGATAATACTGTCCACGTTTTAGAAGTCTAAGTGTTATGGATGATAGAAATCAGTTGATCCAAATGGGTCAAGGTGCCAAAAAAAAACCCCAAAAAACTGTGAAATATCACTTTACCACACTTAGAATCAGAAGCATTGTGTTGTTTTATCATTTGTAAAATTTTAGGCAACTGTTTTGATCTCAAATGTCCAAAACATTTTAAAAACATTTGGAAATAAATAGAAATTTGATTTTGGAAAAGTATGGAATATTGGAAATGGAGAATTATGTCGAAACCATGAGCTGAAATTAAATGATAAATACTGTGAGATGCCACCCAAACATCTATTGGGACCAAATCCCAGTACAGTGGAACCCATAAACTGGTTGTCTTTGGTGTCTGACCTGATGATTGCAATTTTCTGAGGACTATAACACATATGTATTTGTAGGAAATTTGTTGTGATTTAATAATTAAATGTAACAAACACTGACCATAGAAGAAGAAAGCATGTGCTTCATGTTTCCTGATTGAGAGATTAGTTTGAATAAAACAAAATGAACAGATTACAATATAATCCACATTTATGCATCATAGAACAGGCTGTTGATGGTTTTACAGGCTGAATAAACTGTGGGTTTTGATTTGTGATGCATTTCTGAGCAGGAAAACACATTTTTCTTTGTTTTCTGCAAATGGTTTAGAACCAATTAAGATCGTTTATACAGTTAAAAACACATACTTTAATCAATTTAATGCAACATAAATTTAAAACGGAAATTTTAACCTGAAGAAAAGAGATTTAGATGTATGTACTGCTTGGTCAATTGATATACAGTGAGGAAAATAAGTATTTGAACACCCTGCAACTTTGCAGGTTCTCCCACTTAGAAATCATGGAGGGGTCTGAAATTTTCATCTTAGGTGCATGTTGACTGTGAGAGACATAATCTAAAAAAAAATCTGGAAATCACAATGTATGATTTTTTTAAAATAATTTATTTGCGTGTTACTGCTGCAAATAAGTACTTGAACACCTGTGAAGATCATTGTTAATATTTGGTACAGTAGCCTTTATTTACAATTACAGAGGTCAAATGTTTCCTGTAGTTTTTCACCAGGTTTGCACAAACTGCAGCAGAGATTTTGGCCCATTCCTCCGCACAGATCTTCTCCAGATCAGCCAGGTTTCTGGGCTGTCGCTGAGAAACACGCAGTTTGAGTTCCCTCCAAAGATTTTCTATAGGGTCTGGAGACTGGCTAGGCCACTCCAGAACCTTGATATGCTTCTTATGGAGCCACTCCTTGGTTATCTTGGCTGTCTGCTTCGGGTCATTGTCATGTTGGAAGACCCAGCCACGACCCATCTTCAATGCTTTAACTGAGGGAAGGAGGTTGTTCCCTAAAATCTCGCAACACATGGCCCCTGTCATCCTCTCCTTAATATAGTGCAGTCGTCCTGTCCCAGGTGCAGAAAAACACCCTCAAAGCATGATGCTTCCACCCCCATGCTTCACAGTAGGGATGGTGTTTTTGGGATGGTACTCATCATTCTTCGTCCTCCAAACACGGCGAGTGGAATTATGACCAAAAAGTTCTATTTTGGTCTCATCTGACCACAGAACTTTCTCCCATGACTCCTCTGGATCATCCAAATGGTCATGGGCAAACTTAAGACGGGCCTGGACGTGTGCTGATTTAAGCAGGGGAGCCTTCCTTGCCATGCATGACTTTAAACTATGACGTCTTGTGTATTAGTAACCTTGGAAACAGTGGTGCCAGCTCTCTTCAGGTCATTGATCAGCTCCTCCCCTGTAGTTCTGGGCTGATTCCTCACCTTTCTTAGGATCATTGATACGCCACGAGGCGAGATCTTGAATGGAGCCCCAGTCCGAGGGAGATTGACAGTCATGTTCAGCTTGTTTTATCTTCTAATAATTGCTCCAACAGTTGATCTTTCTTCACCAAGCTGCTTGGCAATTGCTCCATAGCCCTTTCCAGCCTTGTGGAGGTCTACAATTTTGTCTCTGGTGTCTTTATGCAGCTAACGACCTCAAACAGGTGATTCTAATTTAGAATAAGTGGAGTGGAGGTGGACTTTTTAGAGGTGGACTAACAGGTCTTTGAAAGCCAGAATTTTTGCTGATTGGCAGGTGTTCAAATACTTATTTGCAGCAGTAACACAAATAAATTATTAAAAAATCATACATTGTGATTTCCGGATTTTTTTTTTTAGATTATGTCTCTCACAGTGGACATACAGTACAGACCAAAAGTTTGGACACACCTTCTCATTCAAAGAGTTGTCTTTATTTCATGACTATGAATATTGTAGCTTCACACTGAAGGCATCAAAACTATGAATTAACACTACTCTTTGAATGAGAAGGTGTGTCCAAACTTTTGGTCTGTACTGTACACCTAAGATGAAAATTTCAGGCCCCTCAATGATTTCTAAGTGGGAGAACTTGCAAAGTCACAGGGTGTTCAAATACTTATTTTCCTCACTGTATTAATCGGAGGGGCTTCCCTTAGTCACACACATCTGAAGGTTGTTTCACTTTGTTACCGCGGAAATGAAAATTGATTGATGGATTTAAAGGCCTGGATGTCTATTTTAGATTCATTTAACAAAGCTGTTTCCCTCTTTACTCAGGCTTGAAATAAAAAAAAATGAAAGTACAATTATTTATTCAACACGTAACTTCTTATTCACAAAGACAAATTATGTGTGCTACTGCCCTCCTATGCCTTCTATCTAAAGGACATAAGAGGGCAGTAGCACCAAACCTAAGAAGCTTCACTGCTCCCATGTTTGGGTTAATCTGTGGGATTAACCCTGTGATTTCACAGGAAACTTCACTTATTACTGCCTCCTTAACATGTCTAGGCTCAAACTGAAGCTGTGTAGTCAAGAGTTAACAACTTGTTGGTCAATACATTTGAAGTGCAAACTTAGGGGGTCTTTTATGATAAGAATTTACATAACATCTATAGTCTGTTGATCAAAAGGTCTGTGTTTCATTTCTTCATTATCTCTAGCTCTGTTGTCCTGTTCAGGGTCACTGGGTGAGCTGCAGCCTGTCTATCAATCAACAGCAGAGAGGTGAGAACTACAATGTATTTTCATATATGTTAGACCAACACAAAGTGTATAATAATGAAGGGGAAAGAAAATGACAGATAGTATTCACAAATAAAAATTTTAAACATATGGTGTGGCTTTATGTTCAACCCCCCTTACTCTGATATACTTAAGTAAAATCCAGCGTCTTGACCCATTTGCCTTCAAAGGACACCAAAATCTGTGTATTTTAATCGTAGTATAAATCCAACTGTTTTGTGGAGGCCTCAGAGGTTTGTTAGAGAACATTATTAAGCAAACAGCCACAATAATACAGAGGTAACAAAGCAATATTCCAGTTTGATCATCTCACACAGCACTGTTGAATCCATCTTCTTGAAAGCAATTGACCCTAATACAAATGTTCCCTTAAATCAAGGATTGTCCAATTCTGGACATGGAGGGCCAGTGTCCTACATGTCTGAAATGTTTTCCTGCTTAGACACAATTGGTTAACAGCAGGTTGCTGCAGAACTTAGTGAGAGGCTAGAGAAGTACAGTTTAATTAGGTTTGTTGGAGAAGGGATGTAACTTGAACATATGGAATTGCCCACATTTCATCAACTGTCATGTTTGGAAAGGAGAGTTTCAGTTTATTTATATAGCGCCAATTCACAACACATGTCGTCTCAAGGCACTTCACAAAGTCAGGTACATACATTCCAATTAATCTTAATCATTGAACAGTGCAGTCAGATTCAGTTATTTATTCATATTGGATAAAAAGTTTTCTATCTAAGGAAACTCAGCAGATTGCATCCAATCAGTGACCCGCAGCAGTCACTCCTCCTGGAGGGGAGTGTAGAGATGGTGGACAGTCACTGGCGTTGACTTTGAGGCAATCCCTCATACTAAGCATGAATAGAGCGACAGTGGAGAGGAAAAACTCCCTTTTAACAGGAGAGAGGGCATTAATCCGGGAAGTAGCCAAGTGACCCAGGGTAACTCTGGAGGAGTTTTATATATCCACAGCTCAGGTGGGAGAATTGGTTGCCAGGATAATGTTTAGTTCTCCACTCTTAGTAGACAAAGCAAAATCCGTGTAACAAGATGCTCCGGTCATATGAGACCAAAATTGAATTTTCTGGCCTACATGAAAATAGCTTTTTGTGGAGAAAAACTAACCCTGAACACACTATACCCACATTGAAACATAGTAATGGAAATACCCTGCAACGGGGCAGCTAGTTGTAGTTGATGAGGAGGTCAGTGGAGCTATATACAGGGCAATCTTCGAAGAAATGCTGTTAAAGGCAGCAAAAGACTTGATACGGGGATAGAGGTTTGCCTTCCAACAGGAAGACAAGCCTAAACACAGAAGAAGCTTTGCTCTAAACAACTCCACTGTAGCTGTTTGAATGGCTGGGTCAAAATCCAAACCTCATGCCAACTGACATATTGTGAAAATTTGTGGTTGGGGGAAAAATGTGAAAAAGTACCATGGACAGCTGTGCCTTTAAACGGTTTTCTCATGACATACATGTTATTAGTTATTTAAGACTAGAGTTGGTGAAATTTGGTTTATTTTTGAAAACTTAAGGAAACCATGCAACCAAGAGCTTCAATTTGTTCTGATTACATTTCTTTTCTGTATACAGAGATTGGGACACACACCAACAGAGGAAAGGTGCCTGACCAAAACCCAGCACAGAATCAATTCCAAGACTCATTGTGATACTAGGCTCACAAATTCCCTCTTAGTTCCTGACCAACATCCCACCA
The DNA here is from genome assembly GCA_036173005.1 of Crenichthys baileyi. Classification (NCBI taxonomy): domain Eukaryota; kingdom Metazoa; phylum Chordata; class Actinopteri; order Cyprinodontiformes; family Goodeidae; genus Crenichthys; species Crenichthys baileyi. Next base: position 820,889 of record JAHHUM010000595.1, read on the forward strand.
TGCCACTGACCTGGTTCCCTGCCTCCCGGCTGCTGTGGGTGCGTGTTGCTGCAGTGCTGTTCACCTGCACAGCTTTCAGTGTGGCAGCACATGGCGCTGTCCTGCCCCATGGAGGCATGGCGGACTGGTGCATCTTCTGCTGGGCGTTCAGCTTCGCCTGCTCCCTGTTGGTCCTGCTGGTGGAGCAGTGCAGCCTCCAGCCCCGAATCCCTGTCTCTTGGTCCAACTTCCCTATTACGGTTGCCTGCTACGCGTCCCTCCTCTGCCTCTCAGCCTCAATTATCTTCCCAGTGTTTTTTCTAAAGAACCAGACTGTCTACGGTGAGGTTCGTGACCATCGCATCGCCTCCACAGTCTTTTCCTGTCTGGCAACAGTTGCCTACATGGTGGAGGTGAGCCTGTCCAAGGCCAGGCCAGGAGAGGTGGCGGGTTACATGGCAACAGCTCCAGGTCTGTTGAAGGTGTGCCAGACTTTTGTGGCCTGCGTTATCTTCATCCTGGTGAGTGACCCTGTGTCTTATGACCACCATGCGGCCCTAAAGTGGTGCATGGCGGTGTACTGCATCTGCTTCATCCTCTCCATGGCCGTGGTGGTGCTGTGTGTCGGAGAGTGCACCGGCTGCCTCCCCATCCCCTTCTCCAAGTTCCTGTCAGCCTACGGGCTCCTGGCCGTCATCATGTACCTGACGGCCACCATCCTCTGGCCCGTGTTCCAGTTCCACGAGAAGTACGGGAGGAGAGGAGACTCGAAAAAACTGATTGCAGTGGCTGTGCTCACTGCTCTCAACTTCCTGCTGTACCTTGCTGATCTGGCCTATAGCGCCAGACTGGTGTTTGTCAGCGGCTAAGCAAAAGGGGAGACGAAGGACACATGGGAGACAGATGAATTCCTGACAGAAGAGACACAACTTTTCTTTCTTATTCCTAATTTTAGATTATACAAAGAAAGTCCTAAATACATAAGTGTGTATGTATAGTAAGTGTATATGTTTGCATAATCACAATGCTGCCTTACAGTATTTGCTGCTTAATGTGAAGTGGCTTGTTTTAAATTTATATCTAAAACAAGTATTACATAAAAGGAAAACAAATGAACGTGGGATTTTTTTTCAACTGTGCAACAAGAAGAGGAGGAAAAATGGGTCAACACACTGGAACACAAGGGAATACCAACAGTGTTTGGACACTTATCCACCCAACACACAGTTTCTGCCTGTCATGTTTTTACTGCCTTTGATATATTCAATTTGAGATTATATTGGCTGATTAGAATAAATAAAGTGTCAAATTACGTCATGAAATTGAAACTTTGACAAACCTTAAGGCTTGTGCCTTTTATTAACTAACTCTGCGGTTGAGAAATAGGACAGGATGGGGCTAGTCGGAGCTATCGCACCCTGCTGGCGGTCAGACGCCTCAGAGTCTCTCCAGTCCTTGGTCCCCAGAAGCAATCACACTCTATAGAAACACTTACTCTTATAGGAACGACTCTCAAATAGTTTCTAACTTTTAGCACATTTAATCTAAATTACAAACGGTACAAAACAACAAACAGAAGTGGTTTTATTGCTTTGCAATTTGGATGAGGGAAAACTAAGGATTAAATATTCAAAAGAGTTGTAGCTATTGATTGGTCTGGGACTAATCAATAAATCGGACTGAAAGATGGTTGCTACTCCTCCTCCTCGCCCAGTATTTCGAGGAATGTGAAAATTTAAATAATTAGTAGGAGTTGACTCATTTATAGTAACATAATCCTCTTGCTGCAGCCAGGTTTCTGTGAGGCAAAATAAATCAATCTGATTGTCAGAAATCAGGTCACTAACTAGCAAAGTCCTTTAAGAAAGAGATCTTATGTTCAGTAAGCCACATTTAATTGTTTTATTTTTATTTTTAGTCTGAGTTGTTTATTTTTATTAGATTTTCCTGATTTCCTCTTTTTAGATAATTTTTTAATCTATTCAATTTTGGCCGTGGGCGAGACACTATCTTAATAGGGTAATGGGTGGGTAGCAGTACAGAAGCTACAGAGAGGAGTGTTAAACTACGGCCCTGCTTCCTGGTCTGAACCCTGGGTTTTCAGAGGTTTGGAGAACTAATAAATTCGGCCAGATTCCTAGAAAGAGGAGCTGCTCCATCCAAAGTGGGATGGATGCCGTCTCTCCGGATCAGACCAGGTTTTCCCCAAAATGTTCGACAGTTATCAATGTAGCCCACATTGTTTTCTGGACACCACCTAGACAGCCAGCTGTTGAATGACAGCATGCGGCTAAACATGTCGTCACTGATCAGATCGGGGAGGGGACCAGAGAAAATGACCGAAGCAACACTAACTTTAGTGACCTCCGATTGACGTACCCGGGTGTTATTAACGCCAGCATGAATAACAATCTTACTGTATTTACGTTTATCCTTAGCCAGCAGTTTAAGGTGTGATTTGATGTCGCCCGTTCTGGCCCCTGGCAGACATTTGACGTACATATGATGTAACAGATCAGGAAATGTAACTGATGCCAGTTCTACAGGAAAATACAGGAAACGTAACACACTCATTCTTGCCGGTTCTTCAGCCCTCAGCTTCTCTCTAATAATGAACGGTAAGTCACTATTTTCTGTAAAAAGCTTTAGTTTTGAGGAGGTAAAAAAAAATAAGCTTAAGTATATCACACAATATAAACGTGATTACTTGATTTTTTTTTAATCTGTCGATCTCAGGTTCTGGATCGTTTTTATTATATTTACTGACACAGCAACCATCTTGGCCAATGTTATTTTTCTTTTACCATCAGTCAGTTGAAATCTTTTAATTTAGTTCAAGTAAGAAAGAACCGGCGATAAACCGAGTGAAATGGGAGAATGTTTGACTGGAGGCTTCTCTCACCACTGCATGGGAAGTCTCCAAGAAAATGGCAGCATGTTTGATGGCTGTTTTAGGGTCTTTAACCTGAAAAGTGGAAACCTCAGATTTTCTCATCCACATTGATTTTCCTCTTAATCCTCTGTTAAACTACCGTACATTTCCTTATACTAAACCTTCAGATCAGTTTTGTTTAGTAGTGTTGATTTTTAAGCCATTACAGTTGTCAGTAGTTTCAGTCTTTTATGTGTGCACTGTAAGAAGTAAGACGGAGAACCCGGAAAATTCAACCATACAGGGGTATACATTAGAAAAAAATAAGTTTGTTGAAACAAAGCTAGGATTATTGTTCAAAACATGGATTACTACTCGTAGCTCTGTGAGCAGATACAGTGAAGAGGACGCGAAAGCTGAGATCCAAGGGGGACAGCCTGATCCCAGGGAGAAAAAGTCTTTAGATGGAGGATTTTTTCAACGCTCCTCTTCAGTCTGTGCTTGGTTTCTTCAGAGGCGTCATAAATCCTGAGAAACCCCACAATTAAAGCCACGGTCCAAATTCTATTCAGTAAACAGGCAACGGTCATCCACAGGAAGGTAGATGTTGGTACGCTTAACGACGGTTAAAGGTGAGAATCGATTGTCAGAAATCTGAGCAGGGGTCAGAGTCCAGATATCAGAAAGGCAGTAGATATTTGTCATGGGCAAGGATGGAAGGAAGAATCTAGTTACATGAACTTGGTCGGTAACCTAAAGAAAGCAGGGAGAGACCACTGAATGTCTACTGGAATAAGGCTGTTAATCTAGCAAAGACTGGAAAAAGGTTAAATAGTGCTAAGCATAGATAGACAGGAAGATAATTAGGCATGGCTCAGGTGGGCTGAATAAGGCGGGTTAGAGCAGAGACCGGCAAGAATAACAAGGTGACATGAACAAATAAAGCACAGGCATGTCACAATCGTGAATCATACCATGCAGACTTGTGATGGGATCTTAAGAAAACTGTTCAAAAACACAATAGTTCAATCCCTTTAAGATATGAACTTGAATCCATTATTTAGCAACCATAAGGTTATAGGTTATTTGGTGGGCCAGTCTGGGCCAGACTTCAATTGTCAAGATAACCTTGCACTTGACTCCAATGTTTCTTATTGTACAAGCGGTTCCTCCAGTGCCGGTTCTTGAATGAATGTCAACCTGGGCCACCCTTCCCCCCTCACCCACAGTACAGCAACAGATACTGTCCCAGTTTGGGAAAACATAATTTCTTTATCTTTCCCTATTGCGCGTAGCTAATCCCAACACTCACAGACTCCAACTAAAAGAAGCAAAGACTGCGCATGCACTAAATAGGTAGAGAAAAACAGACAAATAAGTTATAGTCTGATAAGGTGCTTGTGCCTAACTCCACCTTGGACAATACTCCATAAGGCTAATTTGAAACAACACCACTATGCTTGACAGTCTGTATGAGTTGTTTGGACTTGTTTTAATGTTTTGTCTAATAAGGTGATGTGTAATATGACCAAATGTCGCAAGGATATTGTCCCAATGGTCTGGTGAAACATTATAGTGCAAACATGTAGAGCTAAATTTTACTGATATGTGATTACTGATACAGACTGATATGTGTAAAGATTTTAAACGTTTGTCAAGAAATCATGAATAGAAGTAATATTGAAATATGAAGACATAATTTTTACATGTAGAGTATACAGGAAACAGAATATAATTAAAGTAATCAACGTTATTTTCTTTTGGTTCCAGAATCAGTTAAAATGGTCCTCCTCGGAAAAACTGGAGCTGGGAAGAGCAGCTTGGCCAACACCATATGCGGAGATCAACTGTTCACGGTCAGCCACTCAATGAACTCTGAAACGAGCAAGTGCAAAGCCATAACCAGGTCTGTCAGTGGGAGAAACCTTATGGTCATTGACACCCCAGGTTTCTTTGACACCGACCAGTCTGAGGAGGACCTGAAGCCTGAGATAATCAGGTGTATCACAGAGTGTGCTCCTGGGCCTCATGTGTTTCTAATAGTGCTCAAAGTGGAGAAATTCACAGAGCATGAGCAGGCTGTTATTGAGAAAATCTGTGTATACTTCTCTGAGGATGTTCTTAAATATGCTGTGGTGGTCTTCACTCATGGCGACCAGCTGCCTGATGGGATGCAGATTGGGGAGTTTGCTGGTCAGAATAAGCTTGTGAGTGAATTGGTGAAGAAGTGTGGCGACCGCTGCCACGTCTTTGACCACAAATACTGGAACAATGACCCAAAGGAGGAGTACAGGAACAACCAGTTCCAGATGGAGAGGCTGCTTCAAACCATTGACATGATGGTGGGGCCAAACAAGGACAGGTGCTACACCAATAAATTCCTGAAGGCAGTGAAGGACGAAATACAAGAAGAGGAGGAGAACATTCGACTGCTTCAAGGAAGCCTGTCAGAGGCAGAGATCAGAGAGAGGGCCAAAACAAGTGTTATTGAAAAACTCTTGATCAGATATACAGCCATTGGAGTAGGTGTTTTGTTAGGAGCAGTTTTCGGTGTGGTAGTCTTGGTTGGAGGAGTCTTTACCGTTTTAAAGGGATCTCCAAAGTCAGTACAGCTGAAGAAAGCAATAGGTGAAACAGTTGCAGCTACTGCAGTGCTAGCACTTGGAGCAGGTGGAACAGCAGTGACAGCAGGTGTGGGTTCAGCAGCAACAGTTGTGGGCTTTACAGGAACAGTTGCTTCAGGATTTGCTGCAACAGGAGCAGTTAAAGGTGCTTTAATTGGATACGATGTGGCTGAGGGAGCACAGACTCCACAGGAAGCTGCACAGAAAACAGCAGAGGCAGTGAAGAACGAAGCACAGGTCTACTTGGATAAGGGCCACCAGTTTTGGAACAAAGTTACACAACCAAACATCCAAGCATCAGAGGAGGAAGAGGAGAAGTCTTTGCTTGGTGACGAACTTAACTGAAACTTTACCAACTGAGCTGATTATGTAGAATCAAAATCAACTTTGTTGGCCAAGTTTGAGTGCACAAACAAGCAATTTGACTTTGGTTTCCATCGCTCTCATCCGATTTACCTAAAAAAAAAATCATCTGGGCAATTGGAGAGTAGTGCTTATTTGCCATTCATGGAATCTGATTGGAATACACATTATAAAAAGATGAGATTGTCAAACCTGTGTTATCATGTTAGTTTATGCCCCTGTCTGAACATCTATATTCTAATAATGGTCATTGTTCCCTGTAATCATATCAAAGCTAAAAACTATCTTTCAGGTTGAAAAGTCACACAGTATTTTGGTAAAAGGAGATTATGAAATACGAAAATAAAAAAAAAAACTGCCTGTGTGTATACTTTTGATACCATTTGATACATACACTGAGGTTCACAGTATCCATGATCCCGGGCAGATGTAGATTTGCATTGGGATTTATAACAATACTTCATCATCTGCATAATGTTAAGGATTCAAAAGAAGAGAGTTACATTAGAGCTGAGAGCACTGAAAGAAATGCTAAAGGAATAAATACTGTTCTCTGATAAAACTATTGCCCAAATGTAAAATGCATCTATCTATCATCACAGCATTATGGAGATTCATTCAGTTTTCTTGTGTGGAATTTATTTGTTTGAAGAGATGTTGTGTAATTACATTAGGGGTAGTAGAGACAAGTAGAGAGTAACTTAAAACACACGTACATTCCTTGCTTTCTAAGTGTAAATACAGTATGTCTAAGAATCTGATGGTTGTCTTCTGTAAATGTCTGAATGGCCACAAGAAGGGGCAACAGTGTCTTTCACAGGTTGGTTGGTAAAAGGTGGTACCACAAAGTTTGGAATCAGAGGGTCTGAATACTTTGCATACCACACTTTTCAGTTTTTTATTGGTTAAAAAAAAAAAGAAATCATGTATAATTTTCTTTCCATTCAGAATTGTAAAACACTTTGTGTTGGTCTTTCACATAAAATTCCAATAAAATATATTTTTGTTTGTGGTTGTAATGTGACAATATGTGGAAAAGTTTAAGGGGTATGAATACTTTTACAAGCCACTGTATCTATCAGTAGTTTTGAAGTGGAAAACAAAGTAGCTAATTTGTTTTAAATAAAAGTAAAATACTTTTTGTAAGCTGAACACTTTCTCAAGTATAGAACAAAAATTCACAATATACTTTTTAGTATTACTTATCAAGTGTGCAATAGTATTAGAATCAGAATCAGCTTTATTGCCAAGTTTGTACATACAAACAAGGAATTTGACTCCGGTACACTTTGCTCTGTGGTTTTTGTTTTTTTGCATTACAGAATATACATATATACAATATACAAATATACACATATAAATAAAAAGGTGCATTTGCAACATCTGTATGCTGTTGTTTTGTACTCTATTGAATGTTCAACAGAGAAACAGCCTGGGGGAAGAAATTGTCTCTGTGGCGGCTGGTTTTAGTGAACAGTGCTCTGTAGAGGCGGCCTGAAGGTAAAACTCTAACAGTTTATGTGCAGGGTGTGTGGGGTCTGCAGAGATTTTAGCAGCTCTTTTCCTGACCCTAGACCTGTATAAGTCCTGGATGGAGGGAAGGTCGGCCCTGATGATTCTCTCTGCTGTCCTGATTATTCGTTGCAGTCTGGACCTGTCCTGTTTTGTGGATGAATCAAACCACACTGAGATGGATGAAGACAGGACAGACTGTATGATGGTAGTGTAGAAGATGACCAGCAGCTCCTGTGGAAGGTTGTACTTCTTGAGTTGCCTCAGGAAGTACAGTCTCTGCTGGGCCTTCTTTCGAACAGTGTCTATGTGTGAAGACCATCTCAGGTCCTCAGAGATGGTGGTTCCCAAGAACCTGAAGTGGTCCACAGCCGACACGGTGTTGTTGAGGATGGTGAGGGGAGTGTATGGGGGTGGTGTTCTTCGAAAGTCCACCACCATTTCCACAGTCTTGAGTGGGCTGAGTTCAAGGTAGTTCTGACTACACCAGTGTATCAGCCAATATTGTGACTGTTCTATCTTATCCACTCTCCAGTAGTTATTTTGAGGGATACTTTGTTTTTTTCACTATTTTTCTTTTTTGATTTTCCCATGGCAGCATAAGAAAAAAAAAACTCTTGCAAAAGAAACAACAAAAGCGATATTGTAGCAAAATTGGTCCCCTGTTCTTAACGATGTATCAAGTGCCCTTCCTCTCCTTTTCAGTGTCTTCTGGCACCACACACTTTGGTAGAATTTTTCCAAATTTTTCTGAGGTGGGGTTATGCTTTTACATCGGGTTTAGTTCCACTTTGAACATGAGTAAACTACATATCTTTCTTACTGACTGGCAAAAGCCCTGTTCAGCCATTTTTTTTTTTCACTCCCTGCTGCACAGCCTTGTAAAAGTATTTTCAGAAAACCACAGTGTTCTTTATAAACACTTGTTGACAGCTGATTTTATATCTTCTAGTATGGGTTTGTTCAATATCTTATGAAGAGTGATGTACAAAGGTCCAAAACACACATAAAACAAGCAAATGATCCAAGTGTCAAAAAAAAGTCTTGTGTACATATACACAAGAGTTTATAAATCTATACAGTATAAATATACACAGTTCATGTGCATGAACTGTATATATTTGCATAAAAAGCCACGTCAGCCTGGCATCATCCATCCTGATGCCAGGCTGGTAGGTGAATTGCAGCGGATCCAACGAAGACCTCACCAGGTAGCAAAAATAGTTGAGGATTAACTTTTATGATAGTCTTTTTAACTGACTGACAAGAAATGCCCCACAGTTTTGTTTCACTTCGGTGTAAACCTATTTTTTACTGAAACACCAGGAATCTCAACTCAGATATGGGCTTGAGATTCTCAACCCTAGATCTGGGTGTTTTTACTTTTCACTAACAAGTCCTGACAGAACATTCTACATTTGCCCTGTGCTACTTTATTTTACATATTCCAAATGGCATAAAGTAATTAAATTACTATATATATGAATGTTTTCAACAGCTGAAAACTAATCTAAATAACACATTGACGAATCTGAAATTTTATATATACATTTTTGTATATGTTCACTAACAGTTTTTGTACTTAACTGTCATTAATTAAATATTACAGTTTCTGTCTGTCAGTAATACAGTACCTCATGTTCATCAACCTGTTAAAGTAAGACCAACAACAAGTGAAACAAGTGGGAAGCAAAAGGGCATCAAACGTCATTTTCCATCATGGAAAAACAGCAGCAGCAGGACGATGGGTGCGGCCAAGAATTTGAATGCTGGCAAAGCAACTGTACAATTTCACATACTGCTGAGGTTTCGATTCAGATGTTAAGGGTTCCATGATGATGGAGGACAACTACAAGTACCTCGTTTTCATCGAGTGTAACAACGTTCTTTCAGTGGAAAAAAAGAACAAATAGAAATATATTTTCAGGTTCAGAGCAAATCAGGAGGAGGAGAATGTGGACCTTTGAACCATGTTGCTGACAATATCTACAGTGTAGCATTCAAAAATTAAGAAGGTACAGTAAAATTTAGTAAATTATAATTCCAGCTGTATTTAGTTTGTTTCTACTAAAATCTAATAATCTGTCTAACGTGAATCTCTAAAAATTAATGAGCACAAATATTTTTTTGCTATCCTTAATGTTTGCCACCCCACATGTCTATTATGAACACAGAGCATGTACATTATGACCCAAATGGATGATTAACAAGTTGGTAATATATATTTACTTTAAAAGTTACTTGATTGATAATTATGCTGTAAAGATTTATGGTTATTGATTATAAATATTTATCAAAATTAACAACCATAATTCAGAAGTAATAAATTCTAAACAATAATAATTCCTTACCAACAAATACCAGAGATACACTCTGGTGTTTTGATTATTTGGCTCACAGTACGTAATAATTACAATTAGTTAATTGGCAGTAATTGAGAATTATTAACCAAAACCACATTAAATGTCACTGTGTTACCAACTGTTTTACTGAATAGAGTGGAACACTAACCTTAATTGACAGATAATCACTTTTACACAAAATAAATACAAACAGTGTCTCTTTATCTATGTGAAAATCTATTAAAGAAATAGTTCCCTCTTACACCCACTGTTCATGTCCAACAACTTTCACCTAACTAAAATATGCACTATTCTAAAGAAAATGGGTAGATTAATAATCAAAAATAGGAATGTGCACTGAGTATAAATGGAGATCAAACCAGCAGTTTATGGACTGAGTGGGAATAGATCAAAGCTTTAAATTGACTTTGGAAAATAGAACAATATTAATAAAACGGTGAAGCTTCCTCTTGTTCGGTGATGCATCCACGACCAGCAGCCGCCAGCTGACAGAACGGTAGAACCAGGCCAGATCAGATGCGGTCCATTGGGAAACCAATGGATAAACACAGGCCATAAACTCTGAGACAATGGGATAGTTTGGGGGGTCTTTAAGCTTCCAGATATGGTTTATGATTGGTAAATAGTAAAATTATATTTTGGTACGACCCGCTCCTGCTATTGTGGTCCTTAATATTATTGTAGTTGCTCTGAAGTTATATTAACTTTTCCCTCTTGGAAAACCTTCTCATTTCTTCTAGTCCCAATAGTGACTCAATGAACAACAGTCTGTTCACGTTACATGTAGTCCTGACTCAGCCCCGGTTGTACCTGCTCAGGAGCAGGGACAAAAAAACTAGGTACCGGTACGGAACAAACAGTAATGGAAATGCTCGCAAAGCAAGCCGAGTGGAGTCAAATCGACCCAGTGGAAAAGGGGCATAAGTCTCCTACAGCCTCAAAGTTTTGTTTGTGACCTGACATTGTCTCGAGGCTCTTCCAGACTCCACTTATGTTGTTCTGTTTCAGAAGGTCCTTAATCTTCCTTCTGTAGCTGTTTTCCCATCCCTGATATTTTTCATCAGTTCCTTCTGCACAGCTCTGAGCTCCTCCCTGTTTCACCTTTCTCTTCTCCTTGAGTAGAGGCTCAGGGTTTCAGGGTTCATCCAGGGTTCGTTATTGGGGAAACACTGTACATTCCTTATGGCACATTGTTGTCTACACAGAAGACAATGTACTCTACGATGTAGTTTTTGATATTGTCAATGTCCTCTCTATAAGGAGCACAGAGCTGATGAGCTGTATGTCTCCTTGCTATTGATATACAATAAGTCCAGTGATTTAAAGGTGGGGAGAGTTGAGGACAGGAAGACATTAAGTCCCCAAATATCAGTAACAGGTCCTGGGGATACTGTGTTTGAAGTTTGCTTATGGTGGTGCGGATAGCGTCACAGGTTGCTTCCGCATTGGCAGAGGAGGGAACATATAAAGTTATCGCGATAACGTGTGAATTCCTGTAGGAGTTGATATGGCCTCATAATAGCAGCTAGCAGCTCAATGTCCTTGCTGCAAAGCATCTCTTTTAAAGTTGCATGCCCAGAGTTGCACCATCTATCATACACGAACACAGCAAGACCCCCTCTGCTCTTCTTCATGGAACAAAAGATAACAGTTACATAAAAAACTTCATGTTCTTTCTGATTTCTTTCTGAATGACGTTTTGTCAGTCATTAACATCTCTCCTGTGAACAGCCTTAACCTTAACTTTAGCTTAAGGCTGAGATAACAGTTGTGAGCATTTTGGGCAGTACAAATGCAAAGCCTCACTTTGCACCTCTGGCACACGGTTGAGGTATGACCATTCTGGTACATCCTGGCTCAGTTCTTTACTGACAGGACAGGGAGGAGGGCAATGATATTGCATATAAGCAGGGGCCTAAAGACTTTAGGGTGTTTGATGGCTCTTGGCGGATATTCAGATCCTGTGTAGGGGTGTTCTCTTTTCCTCGTCACAAGATAGATGAGTCTTCTGGCCAAACCTAACCCAAGGTTTTTTGACTCAGTGCTGCTGCATCACGGCAGTGGAGAAGCCATGCCTTATGACAGCAATCTAACCTAGCTGCCATAGTATGGTCAGGTACCAGCAGTGTGACTTTGCTGGAACGTGATGCAGCGCAATTATCATGTCAGCCAAATCCATTCCTCCCATTGCACTCTGACACAATCTGGGGGCATCATAGTGAGACTTTTTTTCCTCTTTAGAAAAATGTTGTACTGGACATAGGAGCTCTCCAGGGTGACTGTTCTCTTTGACAAAAGTAAGCCCTGCTCTTTGTGGTTTGAGAAGAACTTTATCATCTTTATCATCATTTTCAACTCATCACCCTGTTCTTTATAATAATCACTGGATTTTGGAGGCCCATGGACACTTTTAGATGACTAATCAACTTCAGTGATGTGAAAAAATTGTCAGAGTCGACAATGCAATCGGAATGGCTTCTCGTGGTTGCGGAAAGTGAATCATTCTTGGACCATTGATGATGAAATACCTAAATTTCTTGTAATTGTATGTTCAGAAATGTTGCTCTTAAACTGTTGGACTTTTTGCTCGTGCAGTTGTTCACAAATGGTGAATCTCTCACCATCCTTTCCTGTATTTGACCAAGCATTTCGGAGAAACTCCTTTTATACCCAATCATCACACTTACCATTCAACCTGTTCTTCTGTGGAATGTTCCAAACAGGTGTTTTTTGAGCATTCCTCAAGTTTCCCTGTCTTTTGCTCCTGTTCCAACTTTTTTGGAACGTGTTGCAGGCATCAAATTTAAAATTAGTGAATATTTGATGAAGTCACAGAAAAGAATCCAATGTACAAACGTGGTCTTTATTACTGGAGAATAGAGTCCACATTAATAGTCCGTGATTCAGAAGGGGTGGTTCAGAAAATGAGACCAAGGTAAGAAATTCCAAGGTTCAAGACAAAAAAACGCTGGAATGCTGACAGAAGTCAAAACAAACTAGCATAGATAGGAGGAAACCTTGATGCTTAAATAGGGGACAGATAATTACAAAACCAGTTGAAATACATCATTGCAGGATCAGGGAGACACCTGAAGGGGAATCAAGAGAAATCATAATTACAGCAACCAAAACACAGGAACAGACATGACAGCATCCTCTCCTCAATGGCTGGCATGACAATATTTGCAAAAAAAGAACTATGTTTATCAGTTTGCACATTAAATATCTTGTCTTTGTAGGGTATTCAATTGCATATAGGTTGAACAAGATTTGCAAATCATTGTCTTCTGTTTCTTTACGTTTTAGACAATAGACCTCTTTTCCACCAAAAGCCCCACGATTAACAGCCCCAGGATTTTTTTTTTTTTTTACCTGGGTAATAGGAATCACAGGGAATCTTGTACTTTCTTCTTCCATTGCCACGGTCCATTAATTTAAATGAGCCTGACATAAGGGGAAGTTGTAAAAAAACTGCAATACATCCTTATTCCAGCAGAAGGCACTACTCCTTTAACCCGTTTAAAAACCGATAATTTTTTTTGTTTGAACTGATAAATAATAAATGATAAGCAGCTTAAGAGTTATAAATTTCGTTAATTATTTCCATTATTCCTTAGGTTACACTGGATCTATAAGCAGGAAAGGTTTAAATCATTTTAGATTTAATTTTTACCAACCTTCATCTGGCCAGAGTCATTTTACAGATGCACGATTCATTTACAACAACTACTAAACACTGATTATCTAGCGTTTAAATGATACGTTCGTTGTCTTCGCTGCTGTACTTGTTGCCTCTTTTGTGTGCAGCTTCGACCCGCCCGATGAAGTGTTTACTTCATCTTCATCACTTGTTCCCTCTGAATATGATGAGCCATCAGGTGGCAAAACTACAGAAACTCTCTTTCTCAGACCATATAAACTACACACCAAATTTCCCTAAATACATATAGGATACATGGTAAAGTTAATCAATAATGCACATTTTAGAGTAAAATAATTTTTTATTAATATTTTAATGTAGTGTATCTATAGAATAAAAGACTCAAAAAAGGAGAAACTCTCAGAGTAACTATTCCTGTTTTATACCCCTGTCTGGGATACAAATATTTATGCATTATTATCTAAGCTGTTTTAATGTAATTCATTTTTTCCCCACTTACTGTACATATTTAATGACTCTTAAAGAACATTTTACAAAATAAAATTCTATCATATGAGTATGTATATGAAAAATAACTTTTGCATCACAATGTGATTCTTTGTTCCTGAAGTTTATTTTGCTGTCATATGGTCACATGACCTCAGAACAGTGTTAGCTGTTTCATTGACTCATTAATCTTAATTCAAAACAGTCTCATCCAAACTTATTTCAAACTTCAAGTTTGATATTCTAAATCGGTCATGGATATAAAGATGAAATGTAATTTAGGGTTTAAAAAAAGGATGAGCTATCACCTGCTGACACACACACACAAAAAGATTGTGGTTAAATGACTTTTATTGTTTTGATTAGATTTTTAAAGTAAACCTGGCCTGAAATCTGGCATTTTTTCTGTTCTTTGAGAAACTAACTTAAGTGTCATTCAGACAACTTCAACTTTTCTTTTTTTCCCTCATTACAACCACAAAATCCTATTTGTTTTTATTGGAATAAACCAACACAACTAGTGCACAATTGTGAATTAGAAAAAAACACCATTAATAAATTCAACTAGAAATCAAAAAATTGTAGCATTTTTTTGTATCTGGCCTCCTTAAGTTAATACATTATAGAGCCACTTTCTGCTGCAATTATGGCTGCCAATCCTATGGATTTTGTTTTTAATAGTTTTGCACACCTAGACTGAATATTTTGCGTATTCCTCTTTGTAAAATAAATCAAACGCAGTTAGATTAGGTCTATGGTGTATTTGAACCTTAATGGGTGATGTTTTGACACAGAGTCCACAGTTTGTTTCTGACTTATTTGCTTCATCAAGTGGAGAACATCAACTAGACCCTGACAAACGTGTCTTCTGAGTTCAAAGAACATACAGATCCAGAAGAACGAATGAAAGAGCTCAGTTCTGCTCAACTTCACCTGGAGGATGGGACTGGTACAGTCAGCGGAAGACCTCCATCTGATCCTGTACCTGAACCTAGTAACTGCTTGGCTGTTGGAGACGATCATTTTGATGGCGACCACTGTGAAGATAATCTACTTACCCTTGAAACACAGCAGACCACAGAAATGGTGAGAGCTAACAGAACAGAAAGGCGTGAGGCTGGGGAAGGGATGACTGCCAGTCCTTTAAAATAAGTGTTGGATGTAGAAAAAAAAAGTTGGGTGAGAATAAACTATTTTTATGTTTGGCTGGAGAATACATAACAGATGTGTTTTTTATCAGTATTATCCAATAACTTATAATACATTTTCTCAAATAAATCTGCCATTTTTTTTATACAGCAGAGTGCTACGTCAGATGAAAACGATGTGATCGGGCTGAACACTGATAGTACAGAAACTTTTCTCAGATCTGTCCCTGATGGTAAGTCACGGTTATGTATTTATCACTTTTTCCTGGTCATACTATTTACAGTATTTAAAGACTTACCTTAGTGTTGGATAACCTTCCTATGAAGGCTAAGAAACTACATTTTATGGTGCTAAATTTTCTTAAACATGATACTGGCACAACCGTAGAATGATATGTTTCACAACATAGGAAAAAAGTTTGGATAAAGTGAAAAAAAAAAATAGTTGAAAAATTAGAATGAAACTTTCAATATATTGTGAAATACATGTAGATTTAATATATGATGAGCTGAAGAAACAGGATAGTTTAAATACGTGGAATAAAACTCAATCTGATACCTTCAAGTTGGTTTGCCTGGATATTTGACAGTGTCTCGAACATTCCTACATTCTTTCTGCACTTTGGTTTGCATTCAGATTCTATGCTTTTATATCTGATACATAATGGTTAAACCACTGGGTGACATCTAAATGTTTGAAATTTGCTGTTAAACACCGGTATGGGTACATAAAACTTTTACTGAACCTATGTAAAAATACATAATGTCTGAATTCTATAGAGTCATGATGACTGGGTTGAGGAGTCACTGCATTATTTGGCAGTTTTTCTTTTGGAGGCTTAAATTACATAGATCAGTAAATACACTGCTCAAAAAAAAATAAAGGGAACACTCAAATAACACATCCTAGATCTGAATGAATGAAATATTCTCATTGAATACTTTGTTCTGTACAAAGTTGAATGTGCTGACAACAAAAATCACAAAAAAATCATCAATGGAAATCAAATTTATCAACCAATGGAGGCCTGGATTTGGAGTCACACGCAAAATTAAATTGGACAAACACTACAGGCTGATCCAACTTTGATGTAATGTCCTTAAAACAGGTCAAAATGAGGCTCAGTATAGTGTGTGGCCTCCATGTGCCTGAATGACCTCCCTACAACGCCTGGGCATGCTCCTGATGAGACGGCGGAGGGTCTCCTGAGGGATCTCCTCCCAGACCTGGACTAAAGCATCCGCCATCTCCTGGACAGTCTGTGATGCAACTTGACGTAGGTGGATGGAGTGAGACATGATGTCCCAGATGTGCTCAATCGGATTCAGGTCTGGGGAACGGGCGGGCCAGTCCATAGCTTCAATGTCTTCATTTTGCAGGAACTGCTGACACACTCCAGCCACATGAGGTCTAGCATTGTCCTGCATTAGGAGGAACCCAGGGCCAACCACACCAACTGTCACGTTCTGAGGTTGAGAGTGACCAAAGCACAGACAAGAGCTCGGCAGCAGCATGTTTAAAAGAGTCTCTTTCTTTAGTCAGAGTTCTTTCAAAAACGTGGCAAAAACGTAGCAACCCTCATGGCAGCACTAGTCATGAGTTGAGCCAAAAACTTACATGAACTCCAGAGCAGGTGCGACGCACAAACTGAACATAGTCTTGGTAGGGAACGGGGTATTGAACGGAAGGAACCAGCAACACAAACTGACACAAAACCAACTAATATACTGAGGGATAACAAAAGGCAGGTAATCAAAGAAACAGGGAACAGTTGTGACAAGGAGGCAGGGAGGCTGAAGGAACAGGTGAAACAAATACAAGGACTGAGCATGGGTGAAAAGATAACAACAGAAAACACAGACCAAGCAAAACAATAAACAAAGATAAAGCATAAGAAAAGTAGAATAACCATGAACTAAAGTAAACAGAGAAACAAGAGGGAGACATAGGAACACCAGCAACAACCTAAGAGCAAATAAAGAGCCCATAAAGATAACCTGATTAACAAAAGTAAACAAACCAAACATAAACAATAACTAAAGCTAAGGAAAAGCTGGAAAGAGAACAAATACCTAACCATAAATAAACACAAAGATACTAAATGAGAATCCAAGGAAGACAAAGAACTAATAGACATGATAGAAAACCAAAATAGAAACATCTAGACAAAATAAACCATCACAAGAGACCATAAAACCAAAATGTCACACCGTGACACCAGCATATGGTCTCACAAGGGGTCTGAGGATCTCATCTCGGTACCTAATGGCAGTCAGGCTACCTCTGGCGAGCACATAGAGGGCCATGCGGCCCTCCAAAGAAATGCCACCCCACACCATTACTGACCCACAGCCAAACCGGTCATGCTGAAGGATGTTGCAGGCAGCAGATCTCTCTCTACGGTGTCTCCAGACTCTGTCACGTTTGTCAAATGTGCTCAGTGTGAACCTGCTTTCATCTGTGAAGAGCACAGGGCGCCAGTGGCGAATTTGCCAATCCTGGTGTTCTCTGGCAAATGCCAAGCGTCCTGCACGGTGTTGGGCTGTGAGCACAACCCCCATTTGTGGACGTCAGGCCCTCATACCATCTTCATGGAGTCGGTTTCTAACCGTTTGTGCAGACACATGCACATTTGTGGCCTGCTGGAGGTCATTTTGCAGGGTTCTGGCAGTGCTCCTCCTGTTCCTCCTTGCACAAAGGCGGAGGTAGCGGTCCTGCTGCTGGGTTGTTGCCCTCCTCCACGTCTCCTGGTGTACTGGCCTGTCTCCTGGTAGCGCCTCCAGGCTCTGGACACTACGCTGACAGACACAGCAAACCTTCTTGCCACAGCTCGCATTGATGTGCCATCCTGGGTGAGTTGCACTATCTGAGCCACTTGTGTGGGATGTAGAGTCCGTCTCATGCTACCACGAGTGTGAAAGCACCACCAACATTGAAAAGTGACCAAAACATCAGCCAGAAAGCATAGGTACTGAGAAGTGGTCTGTGGTCCCCACCTGCAGAACCACTCCTTTATTGAGTGTGCTTTGCTAATCGCCAAAGATTTCCCCCTGTTATCTATTCCATTTGCACAACAGCATGTGAAATTGATTGTCAACAGTGTTGCTTCCTAAGTGGACAGTTTGATTTCACAGAACTTTGATTTACTTGGAGTTATATTGTTTGTTTAAGTGTTCCCTTTATTTTTTTGAGCAGTGTATATGAGTATTTATGAAATTAAATATTTTGGAAAAACACTAAAATTAACAAAATTATAAAAACTCTATCAAAAGTCCCATATACTTAGGTTTTCCTACAACAAAGCATTCATATGTCCTAATGTGCGGAACAGCGGGCGGAACCTTTTTAGCGTGTTTGCATTCATGAATATGCAAAACATATGATAATGACCCAAACGCACAAATTTATGGAAGGACAATGCAAATGTATTCCCTTACCACCCGCGATGCAATTTATCAAACCTGAAACTGATTGCAGGTGCTGTTTTTGCATCTAGATTCAGCATGTTTGAAATGCATGTACTAGCTGGGACGCCAAAATGTCTGCTGTCACTGTGGCGAGAAGGAGGCATAGATAAAATGACAGACGATGGAGAAAGAATCTTCTGTACATGTGTCAACAGAGCTGGATTGTCAAAAATAAAAATAATAAAAATAGATGAGAATAGAGGAATCTATGTAGGATTATTAAAGGTCTGATTTGGAGCCAATCACAAACAAAAGCCATGATATTTCTTCTATGTAAAAACTCTTTGCAACACTTTTTTTTTGTGAATCATTCCAGTGCAAAATTGCTATCAGTGAGATCATCTGCTGTTGAAACACAAACCTGATCATGCAGAGGTGCACACATGACTAAACAAGTATGCACAGACTGTGTAAATGTAATTGCACATCATGCAAAAGACCCACTGTGCTTTGATGTTGATAATATAATTAACAGGAAAGAAATAAAGACATTATATGGCAGATTCAATCCTTCATTTGCAAACTGGATGCTAGAATCACTTTTTAGCAGTTGAAAAATCACCATTTTAAGGCAGCTTTTCCACATAGTGAGAAAGGCAGTGTCACTAAACAAAGCAAATTACATTATTTACTGTAACATTGTTTCATTGCAGAGCAATCGGAACTGGATCAGGTTGATTAACTTTTGTGAACAAATGCCAGAGGAGGATTTATACAGTAAAAATGATTTTGTGTCTCCAAAAAGCAATTTAAACAATCAAACACGATGTATACTGTTAAAGTATTGGCAAAACAAACAATACAAATTCAGTAAAATCATTGGAAAATAATTAATGTATGTTTTTATGTTGATTTAAATTTTTTGCAGGACAGTGATGTGACGTTATGTTTTAAAATTAGCAAAGCCATAACATACAGATAGGCACCTCCTACAACAAACTATTTTTATGTTGCTAATATGATGTTCAGGCCCTAAATATTGTGGCTGTTTATGATAAACTCCTCAAACATAATGAGTTTGAAGAGTGAGTCTCCGAAAAGAATAAAAAGATCAAGGTAGACAAACCTCTAATAATCTTTTACTTTTACTGAGCGCGGGCTGCACGGTGGCGAAGTTGGTAGCACTGTTGCCTTGCAGTAAAAAAGTCCTTGGCTCACTTCCAGCCAGGGGTCTTTCTGCATGGAGTTTGCATGTTCTCCCCCTGCATGCGTAGGTTCTCACCAGGTGCTCCAGCTTCCTCCCTCAGTCCAAAGACATGCCTGTTAGGTTAACTGGTCTTTCTAAATTACATTTTTAAATTATAATCATTATAAAAAAAATAACCATTTTCTTAAACTAGAGCATTTTGGGGCTAAAAAACAAAAAAATAGTAGCATTTTGGGGAAGGCTAATATAAAATGGAATGCTTAGAATATTGTGTTGTGGGGACTCAGAACTGCAAAGGGTTGTAAGAGTAAAAACAGACCACTAATAACTCAATGATTTATTGCAGACTCAGTTCCGATTAGTATGGAGGGTCAAAGTAACAAAAATTAACTTGAAATGAATTGAAGGTGTGAAATACTGAACATGGTAAATTGAGTCCCCTAAAAACCAACATGATTAATTTTGCCTCTGTAAAAATTAGAATTAAAATGATAACATGGTAAATATTAATGTTATAAATGTTAAGGTTATCAAATTTAACGTTGCCGGTTTTCATTCACTGCTTTTATTTTAGCGCCTCCATTTTTACCAGTTCTGTTTTATCATTTATCGCGCCCGCAGAGTAATTTTTGTTACTTCTGGTAGATCAGAATACGGCAGCAGCCCCGGCAAAACAATGGAGTTGATTGATTCTTTCAATTCTTCAGTAGCCTTTGTCTGATATGCAGCTTTGATTACAATTAATATCATACTACTAAAAGGGATATTTCTGTCTTTCAGATCCTGAAATGAGAAGAATTGTGATCCTGGGAAAAACTGGAGCTGGGAAAAGCAGTGTTGCAAACACTATTTTTGGAGACAACCTGTTCAATGTCTCCCATGGTTTCACCTCTGGTGAAAGTCAATGCACAGCAAAAACTAAATCCATGAATGGGAGAAACATCACTCTGATCGATACGCCTGGCTTCTTTGATACAAACATACCCGAAGAAATGCTGAAGCCTGAAATGTTGAAGTGTATAACAGAGTGTTCACCTGGGCCACATGCTTTCCTTATTGTGCTTAAACTAGAAAGATTTACAGAGAACGAAAATGAGATCATCAAAAAGATATCTGAATATTTCTCTGAAGACATTTTTGGATTTGCAACAGTTGTTTTTACTCATGGTAATGATCTTCCTGAAGGGCAGGAAATCGAAGATTGTTTGAGAGAACATGAGGATTTGAGAACATTTGTAAGGAAATGTGGTGGTCGGTGCCATGTCTACAAACTGGAACACAGGTTCAAATGTCACATACAGGAGCAACACCTATCAGGTGACTAAGATTCTTGAATCAATAGAAGAGATAGTGAATGCAAACAATGGAAACTGCTACACCAATGAGATACAAACAGTAGAGGCAATAACGCAACAGGAAATGCAGCACATTGCAAGGTCCTCAGGAAACATGTCAATAACAGAAATCTGGCAAAAAGCTAAAAGCACAGTTTGGGAGTTTTTAAAAAAAGCAGGTTTTACAAAAAATTTACTGTGGAAGGCCTTTTTTGGTGTAGTGGCAGCTGGTATAATAGTGGCAACTCACCTGTGTGTGCCAACAGTTAGAGAAGTAACACCAAGCCTAACAGATTTAGGAATAATGGTTGGAACTGCTGGTTTCACAGGAGCAGCAGCAGAGGTTTTGTCTACATGACATACACCTTCCAGTTATCAATAGCTGGTCTTAAGCTTCTTAAAGATGATGTCATTATGTAAGGTTCAGTGTCTTGTTTTGCAGATAACTGATTTAATTAGAAGTGTGATAAAAACCTTTGTTTCTAGTTGTCTTGAGAATAGACAGCCTACAATGGTTATCTTATTACTATTTGTGGTTTGTAATGTTGTTGTTGACCCATTCCCAAAATATACTGAGTATTTAAAAAAAATAGCATATGTTGCTTTGTAATCAATAAGTGCATTCTTTGTTCCAGTTTTTTGTTGTTGTTGTTTATTATTATTATTATTAATTTTAACAACAGACACCAAGCTAAAACCCAAAAAGCTCAAGCTGTTTCTCTAAACATCAAACAGGTCATCTGTGTTGTGTTGGGGAAACCCTGGATAAGGGGCCTCTGTCCTAATCAGTTACTTCTGAGAAATCAGTGGATGATATATTGTTTGTTTGTTCTCTTAACTTCAGGGCCCCAATGGCACATTTCAAAGTCACCATAAAACTTGGTTGGGTGACACCCTGCTGTTATTTCAAATAATTTTCAATACTTTGATGGTTTTAAATGTCAGTTGCAACAATAAAACCCATTTTTGTGCAGCAGCAAGGAGTTACAGCAGAGAGCTAACATCAAATGGTAAATGGCCTGCACTTTACCATTATTAAATCATTCCTTTTTCCCCAGGTGTGATCAAGACTATATGAAAAGTAACACTGACTTCTTTTTAAGTAACTGTGCCTCCTACTTTGTTTTTGGGTGACAGATGTAGGTGGGGGGATAACTTTGTTCCAAATCCTACCTCCAGATCGATTTGGAATACTGCATGAAACTCTTTTTAGTGCTTAAAAAATGTAACTTTAAAACAAATGATGAATGTTTTTAACCCATGTTTCAGGCCGGAGACATGTAAATAGCTTAATCTGCTAGAATGTATTGTGAATCACAAATGCCATGACCCTTGTTGAAAATTAATCTTTGGTTTAATCACGGAATTTATCTTTCATTCAAATGATTTAGTTGTATTTTAGATTTACTACTAAATGCAGGAGAAATTAGTTAGGAATATCTGCCATGGTAAAGTTTAATAATACTTGATCTAGCCTTGGTTAATTGTCTCGCTTTATTGAATTTTATCACATTTTTATAAGTAATCTTGAGATTAGTTTTTATGGGTTTAGTGTGTTTTCTCTCCCAGGTGTCTTTCTTATAATGAATATTAGCTGTATAATTTATGATTTTGTCTTATCTTGCAATTAATTTGCTCACTTAGATCTATTAAATTTATTATATTTGTTGCAATAACTTCACATCCAGCTTCACCTTTTTATCTGTCCTGGTTAGAGGATTTGTGATGTTCTGTAGGATTTGCTCATTATTTCCTGTCTTTTATTGACTAGTTTTAAACTGATAATAAACATTATTCATGTTATCACATAAATCATATTGGCTTTTGTTGTGTATATCTCAGTCAATCTATGTGTTCAAGACAAAATTTACTGACTTCTTGCCCCTGTGAGTGCTACTAAGTAAAGACAATCAGAGGCTCTATATTAGTTCCTTCTATATCGCTTCCTGTTTGATTCCGACACACTGGTGTATCAAATAAAGACACGTACTTCAACTACAGTGTTCACATCTCAGACTAAGGTCCTACAAAAATAAAATAAAATAAGTTAGGACAATTTAAAATGATTTCAAAGTGCACTGAAGCATATGAACCACAAAATATATTAAGAGCCTCTTTCATTATAAACACATTTTGGAGCCTTTTCATGGCAGATCTTAGATTTCCTAACAGAATGTCTAATTGCATCGTACTTGTCCACTCTGTCATGCATGGCTCTCAGTGGTCCAGGATGGAAACTCTGAAAAAAAATCAACAGGCATTCCACTGGCCAGATAGGTCATCTGCCATATCAGGTCCAAAGGTGTTCGTCAGTAGTGTCATTATTATTAAAATTATTATGAGATTTTACTTTTTGTAAAGA
Source organism: Crenichthys baileyi (assembly GCA_036173005.1). NCBI lineage: Eukaryota > Metazoa > Chordata > Actinopteri > Cyprinodontiformes > Goodeidae > Crenichthys > Crenichthys baileyi. Next base: position 844,208 of record JAHHUM010000595.1, read on the forward strand.
TTCAGAACACCTATTTGTAGTTTTTCCAGCATTTTATAGATTGTACCTTATTTGGATACGTTGGAGAGATATTCATAAATTTGCCCTTCATATGTCACATTTTGGGGAAACTATGGTTTATACGTCATTATGTTTAAGTATTGCTAAATAGATTGATTGATAAATCTCTCAATATTCTCAATATTATTTAGTATTTTTGTTTTCAACAGTAACCCCTGTTCCGCCCATTTTAGTTAAACATTGTTGAAAATACTTGTTCAGGAGAAGTTGGTTAGGACTAGTTCCTCTAGGTTTGAGCAGCAAACAAAATGGTGTATGTATAAGAGAGGAAGGAGTACATGATTCCTCTTTGCTGAACTGCAGAGATCAGCTGGTTTATTATGACCTTAATGCTCAGTGTTGCCAACAGTCACAGTACAAAAAAGTTGCTGTTGGGCCAAATAGATTACAGCAACAGAGGTTTAACTAATATAAACACAAATATATGTAAGAAGATATTAATAAACATCCATCTGTGCATACACACACCATAACATGACATAAGTTAAAATTATTTAAATATCACATTACTTGTTCAAGACACCAAAGAAAACAGCTGGAATGTCATACTATGACAGTTTAAATCTCAAACTGTTGTAAAAAGGACTTTGGCGTCATCGTGTGGCCAGATAAAATTACTATACTATTGTAGCAAATGTGTATCCAGATTGCAAATGAGTAGGTTTCAATGTAAGCTTGTGAAGGCTAACAGAGCTCATTTATGTTCCAGGTACATAGTACGCCCTATAAATGGCACATCTCTTATCAGTTTGTGCTCATGCATCTATACAGATTCCCTTAATGAGTAACTTACTTTTAGTCATCAACTTACTACACGGAGCATCACGATTAAGGACTGCATCACCCTCTAGCAATAAAGAACACTAAACTTCCATCACTTTCTATAACAGCATTTAGAACAGTTACAGAAAAAAACTCAAAATATCCAAACCTTTTATATAACACGGACAGGTACATCTAAAAAATTAGAAAATCATGAAAAGGTTAAATGTTATTTGTCACTAATTTTAGAGAGTTAAACTCATTATGTAGATTCCTTATACACAGATTAAAATAACCTTTGTTTTTGTAATTTTGATGATTATGGCTTACAATGAAAAGTCAAAATTCATTTCACATTAAAATTCTCATAAATTTAATGATGTCACACCATAATCAGCTTATTAATTCAAAACACCTGCAAAGGTTTCCTGAGCCTCCAAATGGTCTCTCAGTCTGGGTCAGCAGGCTACACAATCATGGGGAAGGCTGCTGACATTAACATCCTCTATAAGGTGGCCACAAAAATCATTTCTAGAGAAGCTGGTTGTTCATAGGGTGCTGTATCCATCCATATTTATAGAAAATTGAGTGGAAGGAAAAAGTGTGGTAAGAAAAGGTGCACTAGTAACAGGTATAACCACAGCCTTGAGAGATTGTCAAGCAAAATCCATTCAAGAGTTTCACAAGGAATGGACTGAAGCTGGAGTCAGTGCATCAAGAGCCACACATGAGCTACAAATATCACATTCCTCCATGCCACGCCACATTGATGCAGTAATTCATGCAAGAAGATGCCCAACCAAGTATTGAGTGCAAAAAGATAAGAGTTTGCTATGTTTAATGGATCACACAAATTTCATTCAATACAAGTAACAGGCTGCATAAAATTTAATTATTTACCACATTTTTCTAACTGTAATAGTTATAGACATAAAAGTCTTTTTAAAGATGGCTCTTCAATATTTCTAACAATTACACAACTAGCTATTACATATCCACCCGGACTATAGAACTATATAATATTTAGTATTATCTGCAACCTGTTCCTTCAAGAGTCTTTGGTCAGGGGTTTAAACACTGCGTTAACTAAATTTGACACAAATTTCTGAGATGTCTCAATGGCAGTAAATCCTGAAGAACTCACAGCCTCAGCCGCCATCTCTGCTGCTTCCCATGGCGTTTCAGCTTTCTCTGCTGCTTCATATCTTGTGTAACCCCCAAGCAATGTGCCTGCTACTGCAGCTGATCCCAGGAGGGACCTAACTGCTAGTCTTGAACCGGCTTTTCCTGTAACTGTTGCATCGATTGTTTTTTCTGCTGTGTTTCCCTCTTCTTCTGTTCTCACTTTTTGTGCTGTTGGTGGTTTTGCTGCTGCTTCTGCTGCATCTGGTGCTGCTTTTGCTGCTTTGTCTAAAGCTGGATTTGTTGCTGTTCCAGTCCATGCTTTGACTGCCACTCTAAAGACACTTGCTAGCAGTGCAACAACAACTGAGATAGCTGTTGCTACACCAAAAACGGCTCCTAACAGAGCACCTGTAGTAAAGCCTGCGGCTTTGTTTAAGACATCATTATACACCCTGTCTTTAGCTGTCTCTCTGATTTTCTCTTTTGGTATGTTTCTTGAGGTTTCTGCAATGTGCTGCTCTTCTCGTTGAATATTTTTTTCAATTTCTTGCAGCATGGCATTGGTATAGCAGATTCCATCATTTTCTTCCATTGTCTTCTCTATTGATTTAAGTATCTTCTTCACCTGATAACGATTGCTTCTGTATTCATACTTTGGTCGCTTGCTCCAGTGTTTGTTATCTACGACGTGGCATCGACTTCCACACTTTTCTACTAAATCACTAAGAAACTTGTTTTTCTTCACAAAATCTTTGATTCGTTGCCTTCTTGGGAGACTATTACCATGAGTAAAGACAACAGTTCCATATCGGAACACTTCCTCTGAGAAATATTCATTCATTTTGCTGATGATATCTTTGCCTTTCTCACCACATTCCTCCACTTTGAGAACAATGAGGAATGCATGAGGCCCAGGTGAACACTCTGTGATATACTTAAGTAATGCAGGCTTCAGCTCTTTTTCATCTTTTGCTGGGTCAAATAAACCAGGCATATCAATCAGAGTGATTTCTCTTCCACCAACACATTTGGTCTTTGTTTCACACACACTCATCCCAGAGTCCAGATCATGGCTGACTTTGAACTTCTTATTCTTAAGTATGGTGTTTCCAAGGCTGCTTTTTCCTGCTCCAGTTTGTCCAATGATGACGATTCTTCTCTTAGGCACTAAGAGACAATTGTTTTCAGGAAAAAAAAAACTTTAATCTTTTGGTTGTTCTTCCAGTAGCATCATATTTCTATAACATTTAATCTAACTGAAGAAAAGAAAAAGCTGGAGTAGCAAAAAAAATGTAATTACTAGAAAGTGGCCATTAAAAAATAAAACATCACAGTTCTACTGAAACACATCTACAAGACAAAAAACTGCAATAATTAAAAGTTTATCATCCTTACAGACGTTAAAAACTGATTATACTACAGTTATTGTCTAATAAATTGTGTAAATTTAAGGACAGCACGTGATCAGACGATGCAGCAAACACAATAACATTATCAATGCTTTATAAAAAAAGGGTGCCATAGATACAGCTTGGTATTTTCCAACTATTTATGTACTGTGGTAACCAGGAAATGTATATGGTGGCTATAGGGTACTTACAAGGTACCTGTCAGGTAATTGCAGTGGTATCTTTAGGGTACATACTGCCCAGTATTTTCTCTCTTCATTGTGGTTATTTATCTTACAGAGTATGTTTGAGAACCAGAATGTGTTTGACTTGTGGCCCCCCTAATCCATACTTCCAGCACTGCATTAGGGTTGCCATTTTAATAACCACAAAGTTACTTCTCTATCAGACTGTTGTTTTTTTATTACAGACCTTCGCAATAAGTGAGCACCCTGTAGGTACTGGGAAATCACCAGGTTTTAGAACGTTTTGCCAAAAGCAGTCATTAAACAGATGGATATTACTAAAGCAGCTGAAACATTAGGTAATATGTTTAGGTGTGATGAGCATTTAAACAAGTAAAAAATACCTACATTGAAAGTTGTTCCGTCCTGCTCCTAACCGGCAACAAGCAGTCAAAGAACCTATTAATACAAGAGAACCTGATAAAAGAATAGTATAATATATCATCAAAAAATACTAGAGAAAAATCTGTGTATTTTCACCAGCACTAGATGTTAAAATCATGATTAGATCTTAATATTATGTCGTTTAGGTGCTGCAGTTTAAAAAACAACAACAACTTGAATCGTATTTGTGGCTAATCGGTAGGGTGCACAATGTAATAAGGTAACCTGCTCAGTTAGTCAGCTTCAAACTAGTCTTCCTAATGAGGTCAGTTAAAAACCCGCTAGGCCAGAAATTATTTATACCCGCGCAGATTTAGATATAAGATTTTTCCGTTCAACCAAGAACTTTGGTTCTAATAGGAAAAAGGATATTTTGAAAGATTATAAAACAATTTCAAAAAGATGAATCTTTCTTTCTTTGTGAAATTTTTAAATAAAATAGCATGTCAAAAATTACTTTTACCATCTGAATAAATAGAAAAAATAAATGGCAAAAAGGATTCAGCCAGGGTCACTCTAAAAGGTTCATATTATTTCCAGTGAAATGATACATGTTGGTAAAATTAAAGGATTACTTTAAACCTAAATCTGCCAGGGGTATGAATCACTTTCCGTTTAACTATATAAACCTACATTTTAAATATATTAGATAAGACATGAGGTGCTACCAGGCGAAATCTAGGATGTAAAAATTAAAAAATTGCAATTGAGAAGAGAAATTCAATGACATTCACTAACTGTTTCACAGCAGTTAAATTCTAAAAACACTCGTCTATATGGGGGATTGTTTTGCCCATCAGTTTTATGTAATTTCGCAGCATGCATATCAATGTGTAAACACCAGCAGTTTTAATTTATTCTGCTAGTTTTGACACTCCAAGCAGAACAGCATGTAGAGTAATGAACAAAGCTGTCTTTCAAGCTTATTCCTTGTGGCAAAATAAACCCTGGGGCACTCTCTAAGGTCATCTTCATACCAACACCAGATTTCACAATGACATTAAAAATCTGCCAGAATGGGGATGGTCTTTGCAGAAGATCTTTTGGTGCTCCCAATTTCACATGATGCAGAGCGAGAGCTGCTACCATGGCATCATCTTCCTACTACTGCTAGCTTCCAGCAGATCCTCAACAAACAACAAATATGGCACCAAAATCAGGTCCCTTGAACACAGGTATTGGTTTTTGCTGTACTCCGGATGGAGTACAACTTCCAGCTGTAGAGAAAATGGCACAGCTCCATATTACGCCCAGTCTCAGTTGCTGGAAGAGCAAAGAAATTTGTGAGCTTTTCAGGTTGCATTAAAATTCAAATTGTACTTGTCAGACTCTCTAACAAGAGCTCTAACACTGTATTTAGCGACAAGGAAATTTGATGGGAAAAAAGTGCAAGCCACAGTTTATTTAATTTCATTTATTTCATTAGCTGTAGCTCGATTCATTAAGACTTAAGCCAGTTTTAGACCTGTGGGCTCAGTTCTGTTAAATCTTTCCAGAGAAAACATTAAAGAAGCTCCTTGGGTCACACAGTTCAGTTGACAGATGTACTTCTGGGGAATAAAGCTGCAGATTTCCCTATAGGTCCTGCTTAGGGATGGAAAATGGGGGTCAAATTGAATGAAAATAGAAATTACCAATTACATACAAATTAAACATAGCATTAAAATCACTGGTAAGTCAAATAATATTTTGGAAATTATTTCATTATTCAGTGGAATAATATTTCTGAGTAGCATAGAGTAGTATACCTAACTAATAATTACACTATTATCCATTTGGCCTGGTCGTATTTAGCCCTCATACATTTCCACATACAGTGAAAAAGTTTGACACATCCAATAAATTTCATTCCATTTCACGGTTGTGTCCCACTTGGTTATTCTTCACAAAAAAATTAAATTTTATATCTTTATGTTTGAAGCCTGAAATGTGGCAAGAGGTTGAAAAGTTCAAGGGGGCCGAATACTTTCGCAAGGCACTGTAAATGTACCTGGTGCAGTTCTGCATTTTGCCACATCCTCTTTGCCATACTGCTAGGTAAATATCGTGGCAATTACAATACATTTATTTTGATTACAGTTTAACTACTTTATAAAACAAATTTTTATCCTCCATGGGCATGTTGTACAGAAAATCAGACCTTTAAAACCCTGTTTAAAACTCCTGGCCTAAATCCAGTTAGAACAAAAAAAGCATATATTTTATGCATAAAATCAACATCTCAGTCGGCACTTCTTGAATTTTGTTGATGAACTCCTCGTTTTTACAAAAGAAGTACAGTTGTTAGAAATACATTGGCATTGACCACGATAAATGAAAATGTTTATGAAAGCTTAAACTAGACTGCAAGCAAAATAAAAACATTTTACTTATTTCAGAATCCTTAACATCTTACCATCCATGCTGTTGAAGAAAACAGTTTTTGGATCCCTCATAGAAAGCACTCTTACAGAGATTTCAACTTAACAAGTAGTCATTCCCATATATGGTATAAGCTTGTCATGTCCAGAGAGTGATCTACTGCAGACCACATTCCTTAACCTTCCACAAACCCTTTTTCCACACTAAAAACAATCACAGGAATCATCTTAACTAGAGTAGAACTTCAAACATAAACATGGTTTAAACTAAGCAATGATAACTTATATATATTTTTCCAACAATAAGTATTCTAGCTTTCATTTTCAGTTTGACTGTGGATGGCTCCTTTGAGGCATGTAAGTCATTTATTGGCTGCTAGGCACTAGAAAACAAAAAGAAATACACTCTTTAGTCAAGACTACATTTGTCTGTTTTCATACATTCATTAAGAAAACTATTCACTGAGCAGGAAAAAGATTTGGACAAATGAAAAAGGTAAATATACATCTTTTGTCGGTATTAGAACAGAAAAACAGCTTTTACATAGCACCATTAGTGATCATTATTACTATAGTTCCTCCTCAGAAGGATAAGGTGCAAATGAATATATCTGTATTCTTTGTTAAGTCTCTGGTAAATATTTGTTCAGATGGGGGCTCATTGTTTATGCTGAAGGACTAAAACTGTATAATTTAAGCATATAAGGATAATTTTCAATTCAAATATAAGTTTGACTAAGTATTCAATTAGAAACATCATGATATATAAGCAAGAAAGAAAAGGACGAGAGACTATTTTAGCAAACAGAAGCGCAGGTCTTATCAGATCTCTAATTAAATAAGCTGTTTTATAATTAAAATGGGGCATGGAAATGTACTCAGCCCTCCTCAGTCAGTTCTTTGTAGAGTCACGCTTAGCTGTAATTACAGTTGCAGATCTTCTAGGGCATGTCTCTACCAGCTTTGCACAGTTAAAGCCTAAAGATTTGGGCAATTCTTTGCAAAATAGCACAAATTCAGTCAGGCTGAATGGAGATCACACGTGAGCAGCAGTTCTCAAGTATTTCTATAGATTCTCAAATTTAATTAATGTCTGGATGCTGACCAGGCAATTCTAAAGCATGGCTGTGCATTGATCTAAATTATTCCACTGTAGCTCCAAATGTATGTTTAAGGACATTGCTCAGCTAAAGAATGACCCTCCACGCCAGCCTCACGATTTTCTTCCAGTACAATACAGTGGCTCCATCAATCTTCCCAGTCCCTGCTAAAGACTAGCATCCCGACAGCATAATGCTGCCATCAATTCGTTTAACAGTGGATGTGGTTTGTTTATGATTGCAATATTAGTAAAGTAACTATGTCATGTACGTTTCATGTATAACAGATCAATTATCCCAGTTCACCCAGAAGGAGTATCCAAACATTTCTTTTCTGGAACATTTATTATTGCAGTTATGGACAGTTGTGTGGGTTGAAGCTGCAATAACAAATTAGTTTCCAGTGTATTCCTTGCTAGAATTTTAAAATTTAGCTTCATTTTGCCTATTGGCTTAAAAAATATATTCCATAAATGTTTCAAAAAGGCTTAAATAAGCTAAAATGAATACACTGCAGCTGTTTTGCCTTTTAATTATAACATCCTTAATTCCAATGTCCATTCTTCATTGATTACTATACAACATTTTTTATTAAAACTTTATTTAACCAGGTAAAGACCCATTGAGATCAAGATCTCTAAGGTGACCTGGCCAAGAAAGGAGAGATAATATCATTGATGTGAACAAGCCTAACAGAAGCGGTAGTATGCCTTCCTACTACAAGAGAATTTAGTTTATTATTAATTTATTTAACATCTTACAGATAGAACAGACTTACTTTAAAAATATTTACCAGGAAAAAGAAAAAATGTCATCCTTTTTTTTCAACTTTGCCTCTATAAATTTATGCTAGGGGAGTGCCTATCGTGGTCAATGGGCGAGAGGCGGGGTACATCCTGGAGAGGCTGCCAGTCCATGAAGAGAACCCAATCCAAGCACAAGGAGAACGTACACATTTAATGTAGAAAGACCCAAGGCCAAGATTCGAACTCAGTTCCTTCTTTCTACTAGGCAACAGTACTAACAACTCTACCACCGTGCAGTCAAGCCCTCTAAAACCAATCTATCTGTTTTACACTTGATTACAAACCAATCCGGTACCTGCTAGTAGTTCACATGGTAGCATGTATGAAGGAAGTCACCTACGGAAATCCCTGATGCAGGTCAAACCATCTGACCCCGTATCATGCTGAGAAATTCTGTCCAGAAAATCAATGACATACTTAATGAGAAAGGGCACATGTCAGAGTCCAACAATAAACAGAAACAAGATTAACATAATAATACGGGTAATGAGAAAGATTAAAATATACATTTTTGGGTGAACAGGCAACAAAGGGCTCTTAGGAGAGGTCTGCAAAAACCTGCAATAATTGAACAGATTTCCACCCTCAAATATCCTTGCAGGGATTAAGACATCGTCAAGTGATCCAGAACAAAACCAGATCTGAAATTTCTCCTTCTGAAACCATAGTTCAACTTTCATGAAGTAAACACACAGAAACATTGGGTGTGTTAAGACAAAACAGCAGTCTCTGATGCATTGGACAGTAAAAAAGTTGTTAAAGAACTCTCTAGAGATATTTTTAAAATGTCCACATTAATCAAAAACACAACATCTTAAAATTCAACAATTACATATCCATGTTTATATATTTTGGTTTCAGTAACCAAAATATATAAACATTAAATTGGATTCAGATTTACAAACTGTTATTTCACATGGCAATCAATAACAACAGTATGATCAAAAACATAGCCAAGACTCCACATGATAAGAGAATGGTTCCAGCCATTGGTACTCTGGCACAAAACGACAGCAATAGCAGGGTGTAGAAAGCAACAACCAGTCCAATGTTCTGCTTGATGATGTTATAAAGATGGATTAGTGGTTTAATCTTCTTTGTGACCCTTGCTCCTGCCCATGCTGCTGCCCCTATTAAAACCATACCTGCTGCACCTCCTACACCTTTTGTAGAACTTCCTGCTGCCCTGCCTGAAACTGTTGACTGAGATGCATTTCCTACTTCAGCTGTTGCACCTTCTGCTCCAGCTGAACCTCCTACATCTGTCACTGCACCTCCTTCATCTGCTGGCACACATTTTGCTCTGGATGTGTGTTCTAAACCTGATGATTCAGTTGGACCTCCTGCATTTGGTTTCACTCTTTTTATTGCATCTATTGCTTTGACACACCTCTTACACAATTTCTTACACCTTCTAATGCCTTCCCACCAATACCTGCTATACCTGATGACTTCAACATTGATGTTGCAAGTAATATTCCTACCAATGCTGTTGCTGCTCCCCCAACCACCCAGTCCAACACATTTCCTATAAACCCACTGCCTCCTCCTTGTTTTGCTGTTTCTTTTGTCATTTCATTCTTTTCTCTCGCTCCTCCTGCCTTTCCTGGTTCTGCCACAGACTCTCCAATATTTTTGAGTACTTCTTGTTTTCCTGCTTTGGATGCCTCTAGTGATGCCTGGTCTTTTTCTGTTTTAGTTTCTGTTACAGCTTCTCTCCCTTCGTTTACTGCCTTCTCTCCATCTGTTGATGTGGATATTTCTCGTGATTCACTCACTGTGTACTTTTTTTCAGTTGTACCTTTTGGATCAGAATATGTTGCTTTATAACCTCCCTCACTACTAGTAGTTGATGGGCATTCTTCTGTTTCCTTAGTCTTGAGTGATCCTTGCACTCTTTGTGAAACAGCTGACCCAAAGAAAGCTTCTGTCACCAAGTTCCCCTCAGGACCTGAGAAGTTAATCCACAAACTGTTGGCTCTGTTGTCGGTGTTTGATTGTGTTGGGTTACCTGATTTAGTGTTGACTTTGTCTCTCTTATGCGCCTGTAACATTTTGTTGGTGTAACACCCTCCTTTGTTTTCTATCACTATATTATCTATCATGGTGAATAGTTGTGACATCTGGAAATAGTTTTTTTCAAATCCTGGGCTGCACTTGTGATCAATAACAAGATATCGGCTAGCGCACTTCATTACCAAATCTTTAAGAGATTGTTTCTGATTGATATACTGTTCAATATTCATTTTCTCCTGAAGCTGATCAGCATGAGTAAAAACAACTGCAGCATATTTAAATGCTTCCTCTGAGAAGCACATGGAGAGTTTGTCAAATACAGCCAACTGTTGCTCAGAGGATTTCTCCACTTTCAGCACAATCAGAAAAACATGGGGCCCAGGAGTGCAGCTTGTGGTACACCTCGCTATCTTATCCTTTAACTCTCCCTCAGGTTGGTAAGCATTCGAGAAACCAGGACTGTCCAACACAGTAATTCTTCTTTCATGCACAGATTTGGACTGAATATAATATTCAGTTGTCCTGCCAGGTTCGAACACATCCTCTCCAAATATGGTGTTTCCAAGGGTGCTTTTTCCAGCCCCGGTTTCTCCCAGCAGGACGATCCTGTAAGCTCTCAACACTACAAAAAAATTGTAAAAATTAACTCATGTTTGTTTAAAAGGACAAAGGAAAACTGTAAATCACTGTGTAAATGTACAAGATTTGACAAGTTTGCTTCTAAATCTGTTGTTACCTTTGATGCACTTCTGAGCACCGTCTGGTCGTTTGATGATGATCTTTGATGCTTCCACTAAGGAAGCAAAACAATGAAGAAAAATAAAATGCTTACATTGTTTATGGCTTCAATTTCTATGAATGTCACGCAAATGAAAATACTTTGATTTATGAAAAGTCCACATTATCTTTTATCAACACTAAGAGTATATTTACCTGTCTGTGGTTTCACTCCCTCTGCTCTTTGTCCTTGTGGCGTTGACATTGATGCATTATAAACACCCACATTTACAGAGTGCTCCTCTACTGTCTGAATGCTGTTAGCCATGTCTTTTTTGTGAGCTTTGACTTGTTTTTTTCCTCTTCCTGCAACCGTGATTTCTGACTGAACCACAACACTTGAGCCTAAGAAAACATCCCCAAGTGGTCCCGCTGCAGGGCCTGCTATTTTCATCCATGCTTTGTTGTGGAGACAGTAGGCAGCCTTATTATCAGTGGAGTGGCAGATGCTGTCATGGGCAGTGTGCATCACCATCTTCACCTAGATATTTAGCCTCTGCGCTTCCTGGAAATAATCCATAGCACAGCAAGAAACTTATAGAAATGAGCAACATTGGGCACCAAGTAAATGTTAAAAACTACCAGGCAAAACAAGGAATGACCAAAACAAAGCAGCGCCTAAGTTTTATAGAGAGCTTACCTTCGGTCAAAATGTCGGGCTAAGTTTGTGTGCACCAAACAGAGCCTGAATGCACCAGATAAGAGAAAACAGAAAACAGAAAGTGAAACTTATAAATCAACGTTTTTATGGTAAACGTGTTGTTCATCCTTTACACACACAGAAGCCTAATTGCATTAGGAGATTGTATTTATCTACCACTAGTTTAAGTCAAGAATCTTCAAATATAATCCGGTCATTTTGTATTAATAAAGGGTTCCAAAGTGAACCTCTTTAACTCCGCTCAGCAATGCGGTCAGCCAACGTGAAATAATGAAAATAAGTAACGATATCTTACCAGCACGATTTCAAATGTGGAATCTGTCTTGAGCAGATCTTATAATGGTACAAGATACGAGTGACTCTTCTCTGTTGCAGGAACAGCTTTATATAGACCGCTTTTACTTTCGGTTCGACCTGTAAGTACTCTTTCACACCCCCTTGTGGGCAGTCAAACAATTACAGGTATCTATATTATTAATAACATTATAAAACCAAAAAGACTGGTTAAAAAGAAAACGTAGTAACTCAAAAATAATTTTGAAAGATACTTTTATTTTCCTGCTAATTTAGACCAAGAAGCAGTTGCAGAGATGTAGTTTAACACAGCTCCCCGCAGCTTATTTACTGTTACCTACCCATTACCCTATTGATGTCTTATCCAGATCAAACAGATTAAGAGCTAGTCTAAAAAGAGAGAATGATGAAAATCTCTTAAAAAGAAATACTACTCAGACAGAACAGACAAATAAAGCAAATAAATGTGGTTTATTGAACATAAGAGCTCTCTTTTCAAAGACTGATTTGTGATAATCAGATTGATGTGTTTTGTTTTACCGAAAGGATTATGTCAGTATAAATGAGGCAACTCTTTCCAATTTTTAAATTTTCACCTGGTCCCAGTTTTAGTCCATGAGGCACACACCCTGTCTACTTTTAAGACTAGGCTTAAACATGTCCTTTTTGATAAAGCTTAAAATGGCATAGGTTATACTGAGATATCTCTATGTTGCTATAGGCTTAGGCTGCTGGAGGACATACTGACCACATTTCTGCACTCTGCTATGTTCTCATACTTCTCTCCAATTTCAAGTTTTTGCTGTTATTTCAGCTTTTAACATTATGCTCTCTCTGTTTTTTCTTTTCACAGAAGCTACATTCTGCGAGACTGTGTTTAGCACTCGACCCTTTCTTACAGTGTTTAACCTTGTCTCTCTCCTAGACATAGCCACTGGCTGAGCTTTACTGCTACCAACTGTGTGTGCTCACTTTTATCCTATAGACCTGAAAACTGGCTCAGAGATTATCTACTGTGTTTCTCTCCTAGATGAAGCCACTAAAGGAGCTACTACTGCCATTAACTTTTTTCTTTTTTGCAACATTTAATTGGAAAGTACTCCTGGATCAGTGCTTCTCTGTTTTGCTTTGTGTGTATGCTCTATCTTCGTAACCCCAAGTTGGTCATGGCAGATGAAGGCTCACACTGAGCCTGGTTTAGTTTGAGGTTTCATCCAGTTAAAGGGGGGTATTTATTTCCACTGTCGCTACTCACAATCTCAGTATGAGGGATTGCGGCACAATCAACAACCCGATGCAAGTGATCGTCCACTGTCGCTAAACGCTTGTCCTTCGAGGAGTGAATGCTGCAGGTCAGTGGCTTGATGCAAATTGCTGGGTTTCTCTAGATAGAAAACGTTTCAACCAATTTGAATAATCAACTCTACTGCATTGTTTGATAACTAGGGCCATTTTGAAATTTATGTACACTACTATGAATCTGTCTGTATGCTTGGTTTAAACTGATTTCAATTCAATTTCAATTCAATTCAGTTTATTTATATAGCGCCAATTCACAACACATGTCGTCTCAAGGCACTTCACAAAACTCAGGTACATACATTCCAATTAATCTTAATCATTGAACAGTGCAGTCAGATTCAGTTATTTATTCAAATTGGATAAAAAGTTTTTCTATCTAAGGAGACCCAACAGATTGCATCGAGTCAGAGATTTGTAGCAGTCACTCCTCCCGGATGAGCATGTAGAGACAGTGGACAGTCACTGGCGTTGACTTTGCAGCAATCCCTCATACTGAGCATGCATGTAGCGACAGTAGAGAGGAAAAACTCCCTTTTAACAGGAAGAAACCTCCAGCAGAACCAGGCTCAGTGTGAGCAGCCATCTGCCATGACCGACTGGGGGTTAGAGAGAACAGAGCAGAGACACAAAGAGAACAAAGAAGCACTGATCAAGGAGTACTTTCTATGGGAAGGAAAAGTAAATGTTAATGGATGTAGATCCTTTAGTCATTTCACCTAGAAAGAAAGAACAGATAAACTCTGAGCCAGTTTTCAAGGTTAGAGTCTGAAAGAGAGCACATAGAGTTAGTCACAGCAAAAGCTCAGTCAATTGCCATGTCAAGGAGAGAGAAAGGGTTAAACACTGAAAGACAGGGCCATGTGGATCATCGCTAGAGGGTGAGCATTAAGTTGTTGCCAGCAGAAGCTTGGACGATGCCCCTCTCCAGAGAGGTGTCACAGTTGACACAGAGTCAGGCCAGGTGTAGCTTCTAGGAAGAGAAAAGAGAACAAAGTTAAAAGCTGAAATAACAGCAAATAATGCAAAATTGTAGAGAAGTGTGAGAATGTAGCGAAGAAGGTGAAAGTGGTCATTATGTCCTCCAGCAGCCTAAGCCTATAGCAGCATAACTACACAGATATTTTCAGTTGAGATTATTTAGTTAAACGGCGCTTATTTACAATAATGTCGTCTCAAGGCACCCCACAAAGGGTCCCACTGATGGCCATTGTTATACTAAAAACCACAAGGATTGGGATACCTCTCTCTGTCAGACTGATTATTCTGATTGGAAAAGAGAAGGGGTCATACAGGTAGCAAAAATGGAGGGTGTGTTTTCACCTCAACCATAACTGAGCCGGTTTAGGCTAGTATGACTCCCCCTTACTCCATCCAACAGGGAGGAAAGAAGACGGAGGTAAAAATAAGGAAGATAGCTCAGGATAACCTAAGCCACTCTAACTATAAGCTTTATCAAAAAGGAAAGTTTTAAGGCTAGCCTTAAAAGTAGACAGGGTGTCCGCCTCATGGACTAAAACCGGGAGCTGGTTCCACAGGAGAGGAGCCTGATAACTAAAGGATCTGCCTCCCATTCTACTTCTAGAGACTCTATAAACCACCAGTAAACCTGCAGTCTGAGAACGAAGTGCCCTGTTAGGAACATATGGAACAATCAGATCTCTGATGTATGATGGAGCTAGATCATTAAGGGCTTTATATGTGAGGAGGAGAATTTTAAATTCTATTATGGATTTATCAGGGAGCCAATGAAGGGAAGCTAAAATAGGAGAAATATGATCTCTCTTTTTAATTTTCATCAGAACTCTTGCTGCAGCATTTTGAATCAGCTGAAGGCTTTTAACTGCATTTTGTGGACATCCTGATAGTAAAGAATTACAATAGTCCAGCCTTGAAGTAACAAATGCATGGACTAGTTTTTCAGCGTCACTCCCGGACAGGATATTTCTAATTTTGGCAATGTTCCGGAGGTGAAAGAAGGAAATCCTAGAAACCTGTTTAATATGAGATTTAAATGACATGTCCTGGTCAAAAGTAACACCAAGGTTTTTTACTTTATTACCGGAGGTAAATTTAATGCCATCAAGGTTAAGTGATTGACTAAGCAGCTTCTTTTTTAAAGACTCCGGTCCAAAGACGACAACTTCTGTCTTGTCTGAATTTAGAAGCAAAACATTTAAAGTCATCCAAGATTTTATATCTTCAAGACATGCTTGTAGTCTATCTAACTGGTTGGGTTCATCAGGATTTATGGATAAGTAAAGCTGAGTGTCATCAGCGTAACAGTGAAAATTTATTCTATGCTGCCTGATAATTTGACCTATTGGAAGCATATATATAGTAAAGAGAACTGACCCAAGTACTGAACCCTGTGGTACTCCACAACTAACCCTCAGGAGAGTCCAGCACACAGTAGAGCTCCCAGATGGTCCTCTGGTGTTTATTGTCAGACAGCTAACCATCTCCCAGCTCTTCTCACAAGAGCTTCTCCATATCTCCTGTAGAGGTCAGTAGAAGATTATTTTAAAACTTGTATAGTTTGAAAAGCGTGCTAAATATCAACTATTTAGAAAGAGCCCTTAGTCCACACTGTTTAAATTCAACTTTCAATTGTGAACCATTTCAAATTTTTTAGATATTTCCCTTTCAAATTAAATTCTTGAGCATTATATCTTTCCCAGATACAGGGAAAGAGTAGTTTTAAAAGAAATACACTAATTAAATCTGCAAAAACTATATAGTCATTTCTAAATTATGTTGTTTCTAATTTCTAAACCCTTTGCTGAAATACCACCCTAGAACAAATTCGCTTCCTGGAAGCAGAATTTGACTAAATTAGTAGTGGTGACAAACATGATCAGTGTTGACAATGATTATAAAGACAGCCCCATACAGTCAATGAGAATAAACCTTGGTCATTAGTAGTACTGTATTATTGCGGAATGGAAATCAAGTCTTGACAGAAAACAAAAATATTCTATGACTCTTATTTGTAAAAGATACATGCAATATATTTTAATAGGGCTGTTAAAATAACACCTTTTTAAGTTTACTAAACATATTTTTTTGTTGTTATTTGGTTTTGTTGTCTGCAGTGGACTGGCGACCTGTTCAGCCTGTTCTTGCCTGTAGATTGCTGGAGATAGGTACCAGCTCCCCCGCAACCCAGTATGGAAGAAGTGTATAAAAGAGTATAAAAAATGGATGGATGGATGGTTTTGTTGAAAAAATTAAGAACAACCAGCAGCGAAAAACTTGTACAGGTTTGAAAGTAAACATATAAAAGCATATAAATCATATACAGGTATAAAACAACAGACCACAGAAGTGCTGAGAGCTTTCATGACTGAAAGGGATGGAGCTGTAAGATTTTCAGGTGAAAGCCTACAGAAGAGTTTGATGTACCAAACAATTCAGTGCTGAAGGGGATTTGCCATTTTCACATTTGCCCTGTTCCAGGGAGTCATGGATATCCATGAAGAATGTAGCAGTATTATAGCTAGATTTTCAACCCAGATATAGTCAGTGGGCATCTTTGTTTATTATTTTTCTTAACAATGTTGTCTAATAACACATAACATTTAATTTTCTTACATAAATGTGTCATTTTCTAATACTCCAGACTGCTATTTCGGAAGAAAATTATTTGACCCGGCTGAACATGGACTGTGCTGAATGCCCTTTCAGAATCATGCCTGATGGTACTAATTTTCTATCAGTCTTACTGAAAGGCTGGAAAGGTGGAAGCACAGCGCCTAGACAGTATATGAAGAACTCAGTCACCTGTATGGCATCCTGTGCCCTCTGCACCAAAGGGGAAATGACTTCCACAACAGCCACACCATATGTAAAACTAAAATTACATAAATTGAAACACGATAATAATGAGGAACCATGTTCCACATTTCAACTTGGAGGCAGAAGTACAACAACTGACCGAACCCTGTAATCAGATGACCATCAAGTGAGAAATGTCAGTTCTCCTTCCAATATAATCAGGCACCCACGGAGTTGACTTTCTGTTTAAAAAGAGGAACATATGTACTTCTCAAAAATGTCACATACACTATATTGCCAAAAGTATTGTGTAAATAAAAAAAAATAAAAAAGAACCTTCATGGTTCAAGTAGCTCCTCTAGCTTTTTCAGCTTTGCAAGCTCAGCTTTTGTAAACATGGTAATTTTGCTGTTCTGTTGTGATAGAGTTGTCTATAATTGGTGATTTATTTGTTGGATCCTTTTGATCATGTGTAAAGTGTTGTCCCATCTAGTGGGCACATCTTGAATCAGGGATTCTTCTTTTTGTTCATAAGCAACTTGCTGTTGATTCAACTCTAGCGTTAGATGGTATGTTCTTCAGGTGACCAACATCTGTTCAACATTTGGTTAAAACAGCGTCAAATCTACCTTCACCCAGTGAACTGTGATTGCTCTCTGTAAAGTGTGTGCAGTGCAAGGCAGATATTCATATGGAAGGAGTCTTGCAGCTGCTGTCATGTTTCGTGCACTGTCTGTCCAAAGCGATAGCCTTTTCTCTATCTTCCACTCTTGTGGGTCATCCTGGATGTGCTGCAAACAAACCTCTGCATAGCAGTGCTTGATATACTTACTTAAAGCAAAGGAGTGCAGTTGTCATCAATAAAGTTAGCTGTGACACCCAAATAGCAGAAATCCAATCATTGTATGTGAGAGCCGTATGGGGCTTTCTCTAACAGACTTTGCTTCATTGCTTTCTGGGTTTTGTACAACATCTCTATTCTGGACATTACAGTTGGCCTTGCAGGTAAATGATAAGTGGAGTCCTCCGAAGCCTCCCAAATCAAATCCCTTAGTCCTGCATTCTCAACAATTTATTAAATGTTTTATTTTATTCTATTTATTTATTTGGATGGGAGAATATACATTAATTGATACTGCTGTAAATGCAATGGAATTAGGCAATTGGCTATTTTTTATCTGTTGTCCCTGGACAAATGGAAAATTTCCTGAAAGGCTGCACAATAAAAATACAAAGTTTAAATGGACATACTGTACAAATTCTGTCAATACATACAATAAATATAAACACACTAAATACAATAGTCAAATAAAACTACACTACCAAAACTATATATAAAAGTCTAACCAGTCATTAAAACAGATTTAATCTTCCTTCTTTAAATGCTATTAAGGCATTTCACAACCCACCCCCCTCTTTCGTCAAATCCTTCTAGATACTTGCAGAGGTTGCTGAAGGCACTCAGCCTTAAAGTGGGAAACAGAAATTTCCCCTCTGATGTGGGAACATTTCCATTAAAAATAAAATTAAAGCCGGTACTTTGAAGAGGTCCTGATGCAGGATGGTGTAATGAAATATGTGGGTTAATACACCTAATAACCAAATATTTAGACTTATCCACTTGCAGCTTTGGCATACTTGATCTTGGACTACAAAATCAAAAATGGCTAATATGTGAAATTGGTTAGCTGGAAGACCATGACCTTTTTTAGCTGTTCCTCAGCAAATACTTTCACATAACAGTTGAAAAAGCTTAATAGAGAATAGAGAACTCTGAATTCGCTGGAAAATATGACCTAAACAGAATATAAAAACTAAATACAACTTTTCTGCACTCCCTCTAAGTACACAACAAAATGTATTTAAGGACTAAAAAAGAGGATTTTGCATGATGTGCCCTCTGTAACCTACTGACTCTCCTATATCTTCAATAAAATGGACAAATCCTTATGCAAGTTTATTAGGTTGGTAGAAATCACATGTCAAGGGGAGTAAAATGCACGGGACTTCGACAACATCTGACCATTGCAACTATCAAGTGTGATTATCTCTGATATAACTTATAAGCACGAAACTCCTCTTGCTGTGTTCTGGGTGGTTTGTAAGACCTGAGTTTTGATGTGAAAAGACCCTGGAAAAGTATGTACACCCCTGCACATTTTGTTACATCACAGCAACAAACTTGAAAATGTATTTTATTGGGATTTTATGTGATAGACCAACAGTAAGTAGTGCATATTTTTGAGGTGGGAGAAAATTATACAGGTTACACATTTGATTTACAAATAAAGAGCCAAAAAATGTGTGATACTTATGTATTCAGTTCTCAGGAAGTCAACATTTTGTTAGACAACCTTTCAAGTCTTTAGGGATATTACTTTACCAGCAAATCTAGAGATTGAACTTTCTGTCCAGTTATTTTTGTAAAATAAGTCAGTTAAAGTATCTGTGAACAACAATTTTCATGTTGTCAGTTGGGAATAGGTTGTGTTGAGGCTCCTTACCCGCCAGAAGGTGAAACTCTGTTCAAGTTTTAACTGTTTTGCAGCCACTAAAAGAGTTAGGGGGGGTTAGGGTTAGGGTCTCTGGTTGCCCTAAATTTAGCTCCATCCATGTTCCCATCAACACCTCTTCCTATCCCTATCCTTTTGAATGAAGTATCACTATTGCATGATGCTGCCACCACCATGTTTCACTGTGAGGGCCTTTGCAACCTCACTTGCCTCTGTCAAGGTCAGTGTTTCTATTTCGTATAGGCTTCGCCCTTTAAGGCTATCGCTAGTGGGTTTATCCCTTCGCGTGCAGCGCAGCACTGAAAACTTTAGTCCAGGCCCACCTGCAGTGTGGGCCCCACGCCGGTCCGTATAAATAACGGTGAGACCGGACAAACGGCCCCCATTTTTCTTCAGCGACAGCTTAAGAGCACTGATTTCTGGAAGAAGAGCAATGGCTAGCGTCGGTACTATCTGCCTTTGCCCGGCTTGCATTACCGGCTACATCATGGGCTATGACCTGCATGCCATCTGCGAGGGCTGCCTCGGTCCTGATCACGCTACCTTGGCCTTGACCCCGCAGTCCACCTGCCCTTCCTGCAGGCGTCTTCCTCTGAAAGAGAAGCAATGGCGGCTAGCCATTTTCTCCCCGCTAGAAGGGGAATTCCCCGTAGCGGACCAATGCTCCCTCGAGGAGGCATTGGGAATCTTCGGTGTTGGGCGGGAATCGGACGATTCCGCATCGGAGACAGTGACTGATATCTCCACTCCCTTCCTCCAGACGGAGGACGCGGAGGCAGATGCCAAATCAGTCCAGGCTCAAGGCCTCCTGATGTCAGCGACCACCCCCTTTCCGGCGATGGGCGCCCTTGTTATCGCGCTGCCGGACATCATCGCTAAGGTAGCTGAGGCTAAAGGTGTCCCTGTTCCCGAATGATGACCTGGCGGGAAAATTCGCTCTAGCTCATCTAACTCGCCGAGATCCGGTTTGGCCCCGTTTTCTGGCAGTAACCACTTACCTGTCGGGATCGGCAGCCAAGCCGCTTCAGCTGTTGGCACTGGTCTCCACCTTCACACCCATCATGAGGGTGGAGTCCCTGACGGATCAGGGGTTTTCCCCAGTTCCTGCTCTGAAGCCCAGTCTGTTGGCAGTTTTTGGGGTTAGGTCAGCCCGGCGCGTCGGACGACGGCCTGTGCCCCCCTCCTCCAGTGATCAGATCACGGCCAGGCTGACAGATCGCCTCCACCAATGTGCCGCTCAGGTCGCTGCGGCGACGAACAACACTGCCTTCCTGGCCTACGCCATCTCCAAGAAAGCTCGGGAGATGGAGCTGCCTCCGGAAGATGTGGAGGAATTCTGCAATTCTGCAATGTGTGTTAAACGGATTGTTTTGAAATAAAACACATAAATTTCTCTAAGAGCAAGTTTCCGGTTTATTACGTCTCAGCCAGATCGTACGATCTCGCTGTGCTTTCTTCACACACATCCTCCACTCCAAATGAGACGGTCCCTTTTAAATTGCCGTTTAAGAGGCCCCACAATCCCACAGTTGTCAAACATGACTCCACGAGAGCATCCTATGCTGCTCCGGTAGAGCCGCCCTCGCTGCTTTCTCCCTCCTGTCCTCCCCAGCTGTCAGTGGGTGAGATCACAGAGGATGCGCAACAGCAGCTCCCCACGAAGCGGCGCACCAGTGATGCCCCCGCTCAACACCAAGCTGCGAGCCTGGGTGAATATCCCCCTGGTGAGGCTGGTTTACAGCCCTTTAGATCCGAGCCCCCCATGGGTTACCCCCGATCAGAATCCGAGTCGGGTAACGGCCTGGCTCGTATCCATGAGCACCACGGCACCACAGATAAATGCGCGCCCGCTCTCAGAACACAAGAACATTGAGTGAGTTTTTGAGAAAGTGCATTCAGCTGAAATTGTTTGTTCAGAATTGTGCATTTTCACTACCGTCTGAAAACATATGTATTTGTTCACTAACAGTTTTTGTACTTAATCTTTAATTATAAATGACAATTTCTGTATGTCATGAATACAGTACCTCATGCTCATCAATCTGTTTAAGTAAGACCAACAACAACTTGGACAAGTGGAAATGGAAGGGCATCAAACGTAATGTCATCATGGAAAAACCCAAGAGTAAGTTTGCGGTCACAGCCATACAAAGGGTGCAGCCAAGAATTTGAATACTGGAAAAGCAACTGTTCAAGTTCACCTACTGCAGAGGTTTAGATTCAGCTGTAACGAGTTCCATGATGATGGAGGACAACTACAAGTATCTTGTTATCTTAGAGTGTCACAACAGTCTTTCAGAGGAGAAAAAGAAGAAAATAGAAACTTATTTTAATATTCGGCACAAATCAGGCGGAGGAGACTGTGGACCCATGACAACTGTTGCTGATAACATCTACAGTGTAGCTTTCATGAATCAAGAAGGTACAATAAAATATAGTTAATAGTCAGTTCCAGTTGTAATTTGTTTGTTTCCTACTATAATAGGATTTTTTTTGGTATCCTTAACGTTTGCCACCCTGCATGTCTATTTTGGCCACAGAGCATGTACATTGTGATCCAAATGGATGATTAACAAGCACATCTTTCAGTAAATTTATTTGACCTTAAAAGTGAATTGCTGCTTGATATTAAGTTTGACCAGCAGCTAGAATTTGCATTCTGGAATTCTCTGCACTATTTCAATAATGCTTTTTTTTGCACCTGACACATCAAGTGTTGCAACGACTGTATTTACTATACAGTATCTCTGTCTAAATGGTTGTAATTGTGTCATGTATGTCTTTTTAAGGCTTTAAATACATTTTGTGATTCATTTTGTTGTAGATCAACAGGAAGTGCTAAGGAGAAGCCAGCACACAGTAGAGCTGCCAGATGGTCCTCTGACGTTTATTGTAACAGACAGCCCACTGACTCCAATCTCTTCTGACAATAGCATCTCCACAGCTCCAGTAGAGGTCAGTAGTGCTCTTTTATAATAAAAATGAAAGTTTAAAATAATGCTAAACATTTTAGTGTTAACCAAATTATTCAGAAAGGGCTATTAGTCAACATTAACGTTTTTTATTTTACTTTTGATTGTGCACTTCTTCAAGTTTCACAGAAATTATCAGATATTTGATCTGATAAATCGATATTTGGGGGGAGGGGGTGCCTTGGTTTATTTACTTTGAATATGTTTTCTAGTTGTGACTTTTTATTCTTTATTTATTCTGGGATACTGTTTATCAGGTATTTTATGTTTATGATCTGTAGAACTCCTGTTGGTTAGATTATTTACTGTTCAGCTCAGCCATGCTTGTTCACTTCTGTCTTTACCCATAATCAGCTTCATCTTGTCCACCTCCACCTTGTCAATTAGTTTCATTCTGGTTCACCCGTTTCATGCTCTACATATACTCTTCTGTTCTGGTCACTCATTGCTGAATCATTATATGTTCCTATGTTTTTGTTTCAATGTCCATCTACATTCTGCCACCCATGTTTAGTCTGTTTTGTTTATTAATTAAACCCCTTTATTTTTACTTGGTGCTGTCTGTGTGCATTTTGGTCCCATTCTTGAAACCATACCGACAATAGGGAAGTGGCTATTCCCACTGTATCAAATATCATCCAGGAGTCTGGAGACTTTAGGTTGTTTGATGGCCCTCGCTGGATTTTCAGATCCTGTGGAGGGGTGTCCTTTATTCTCCTTTTAAGATAGATTATGTCTCTGGCAAAATCAAAACTAAAGGGTTTCTGACTCAATCTTAAGTGAGAATATGCCATTCTCAGATTTAGTTGGAGAATACATAACAGTTGTGCCAGGAGTTCATGGACATCCATGAAGAAAGTTGGAGTTTTGGTTTTTCAACCCAATTATATTCAGTGCACCGCTTTGTATACCTTTTTTTCATCAGTGCTGTCTAATAAATTCTACTTTTTTATCTCAATGTCTTATACACTAGGGTGCTACGTCGGATGAAAATGATTTGACCCGGTTGAACACTGACAGTACAGAGTCTCATTTCCGATCTGTCCCCAATGGTAAGTCACTCTTACTTATTTTTTATTATTCGTTCCTGGTCAAAATATAAACAGTATTTGCCACAGGTTTAATGCATATTGAAACACAAACATTTTTCAAAACTTGTCCTCCTTGTCTGCCTAACATTTTTTTTTCAGACAATTTTTGCTTTTTGTATTGATGTCCATGTTATCTATTATTTGCTACTAAACCACATTGGGTTACTTGTTTTTACCAGAAGTACCAAAAGTCACTACTCAAGCGCTGGAGTCCTGCATGTTTTCATTCTTAACTGATGACATGCTGGCGAGGTAATTAAGTGATTTGATTTAGATGTTTCAGGAGAGGTTCACATCTAAATCAGAACACTAGCCCTTGGGAATTGGAGTTGGAAACCCTTGGCTGTAATTTCTCTTTATTTTCTTGCAATCTGAAAGAGTCTAATAGGTGATTTTTGGACCTTAAAGCTCTAGATGTGGAATAAACGTGCAACAGTTCAGGCAAATATGATGGGGCCAACCAGTAAGTATGGTGGCTGACAGGTGCAAATGCCCAGTAAAAGGCTAAAAGCTCGACAAACAGCAGAAGCGTGTTGCAAACACTCGAATGGTGCAAACTCCATAATTTATGAATAATGCAAACTCCAAAACAAACAAAAAACCAATGCAACAGAAAAAAGCTGCACAAAAGTGCTGCAAATACATAAACAACAGCAAATAGCAAAATCAACACCAAGTTAAAAAATATTGATTGACCAATTTCTAAGCTGCAACCATTATTGAGCAACACAGTTAACAAGCTCCTGTGGTGTTGTCAGCCTAGACACAGAACTGACTAGATGCTCCTTTGTGCGCATCGACTGTGGAGCGTGGGTGCCACTTTGGACACAGTTCTGCCCTACTTTACAATGACCCGTAATCCATCATTCTGATTAAAGGCAATAATGCTGGCAAAGCAGGATGTAGTTTTTGCCTCACTGGGACTTTACGGTACTGAAAGGAATTCCTGCCTCCGAACAAATAAGTTGTCCTTATCTTTTTGTTGGTGTCTTCTTGGTGGATTTTGTCCTCACTTAAGTTTCTACTCTACGCCGGTTTGCTTCAAGATGATTCTCATGTCCTGCCACTCCCTTTCTGCTGCATTAGCTCTGGAGAAAGTTTGTGGCTACCGGACGGTGTCCCAAGTGAAGAATTCTCCTTTTTAATCTCCCATAGCATTTACAGTCTCAGTTACGGATCTTCTCGATTTCGATTTCGAAGTCTCTGTCTTCTTCAAATGTTGTGATGGCAATAGCTTCTGATATCTTACATTCTAGCTCCTCTGCTGCCAGTCCAAAGCTTTCTTTGTCATCCTTGTCTTGGGTTACCATCAACTGGAAACAAGGAATGTTCTCCAAAGTTTTGCAGTCGCTGTCATACATTTTTTCCGCCTCATCTCCTTCTGATTCCGAATCTGAGGAGAGTCAGGCATCTGCATCGGTCCTGGTGAACACAGCGAAGCACTGTAACAGCCGTGGTTCAGCTGCAGGCCATGCATTCAACTTGGTCAATCTTGAAGAAGCACATTCTTTTTCAAATAGCAGCTGCTTTAAGTATTCATGTGCTTATGTAAAGCCCGTAGGTTACTAGCTGACACGCTGGAGCCAAACAAAGCTGCTATATAAATGAGCTGTGTGTTTTCCCTCCCCGATGTGGGCCGGCTGGGTTTTATGCTAAAAACAACCCAAACACAAAATTTACTGTTTTAAAACCTCTGAAACTGTCATGTAGAGCACTGAGTGGTTACTTCATAACTTCAACCTGCACATTTTTTAATAAACGAAAATCAATCTTTTCTCTGAATATGGATGGTTTTTCCTCTCATTTTCCATTTGTGCTCTGGCGACTTCTTCCTACTTTACTCATTGTGTGTCACATATTTAAGAGCAGCAGGGTTTGCTGGAAAATTAACTACTACCATAAACTGCACTAAATTACCACCTTGCGTTCATAAAAGCACATTAGACAGATTATTATTACCATTAGGAGTATATCATTACTCCTCTACAGTAGAATTGAGCAAATATTAGTCAAGATACATCCTCTAGCTTACAAGCACCTTTGCAAAATTTCACCAAAATCTCACAACAGAGGTCATACGTTTGCAGGATATCACAATTGTATTACTTCGTGCAATAGTGATGTCTGACATTCTAAGGCTCACCCTGGAATGCCAATAATGTAAGGATTCTGACCCCCCCGCCAGCATAAACAATCAAAAAAGGCCATAAACTGTCAGGTACAACCAGACACAGAATTAATTTCAGCAACTAAGTCATATAAACTGGCTTAATTGAACATTAGATCTCTGTCAGGAAATTCATTCTTAATCAATGACTTCATTACTGACCACGATCTTGATGTTATGTTTTTAACAGAAATATGGTTACATTAATTTAATGAAGCAGCCATTTTGATAGTTTCGACGCCTCCCAACTACAATTTTCTTTGTGAGAGCAGACAGCAAAGAAAAGGTGGAGGGGTGGCCACTTTGTTTAAAGATTCACTAAAGGATAAAAAAGATTTTCTGGGCCAATTTTCTTATTTGAATATTTGGCTCTCCAGATAAAGAGCCTGGTTCGAAGCATGTTCTTGAATATTTACTTTCTCAGTGATTTTAATGAGCTTTTATCTGTGATATGTGTTGATTATGACAGTTTAATTATTGTGGGAGACTTCAACATTCATATGGACAATCCTGAAGACAGAAGTGCAATAGAACTATGTGACACTGTTAGAAATTTTGGTTTGACTAAACATGTTAAACAGCAAATGCACAAACAGAGACATATTTTGGACTTGATCATCACTAAGGGTCTAAACATTTCCAAGGTGTCTGTAACTGATGTTGCCCTATCTGACCACTTTTCTGTTATTTTTAAAAGCTTCATCTGCAATGGCTCAGTTTGCCAAAGCGACAATATAAGAAAATGCATCTTTAAGGACAGTGCCACTGAACTTTTAACCAGATTTACTCTTCAACTTCCACTTTGCCCTGTAACACTGTAGATGAGCTGGAAGAAAACTTTCATTCTAAAATCTCGGACATCATTGATTCAATTGCTCCAGTTAAAGTGAAAGTCGTTTCTGGGAAGAAAATGTCTCCGTGGAGAAGTGCTCCTCCAGTAAGAAGTGAAAAAAGGGGAGTGTCGAAAAGCTGAACGCAGGTGGCGAAAGACTGGACTCCAGGTTCACTATATTATCTATAAAGAGAGACTATACAGTTATAACCTACAACTGAAAAATGCAAGAGAATCTTTCTTTTCTGAGATCATCAGCAAAAACATAAACAATGCCCGTGCATTATTTGCCACGGTCAACAGGTTAACAAACCCTCCTGTAACTGTAGCATCTGAACTCCACTCTACCAGGGCCTGCAATTAATTTGCTAACTTCTTCACTGAAAAAACCCAAAAGATCAGAGGGGCAGTCAGCACATCCACATCAGCTCCAGTGCCAAAGTTGTCTCCAACTAGAACTTATTTTGACAAAATTTCCCAATTTCACCAAATAAACTACAAAAACTTAGAAGAAATTGTACACCAACTAAGCTCTTCCTCCTGCTGTTTCGATGTTTTACCCACAGCTTTCCTTAAGAAATCTTTGCCCTAACATCTAGTTTAACTCAAATAATAAACACGTCCCTTTTGTCAGGTGTTTTCCCCCAGGCCCTAAAAAGAGCAATTATCAAACCTATATTGAAAAAGAGCGACTTGGACAAGCTGCTACTGCAGAACTACAGGCGTATATCAAACCTCCCCTTCATCAGTAAGACTATTGAACAAACTGTGTTTCAGTAGTTAAAAAACTTCCTAACAATGATCAACCGCTTTGATGTCTTCCAGTCAGGCTTACTGCTCACCACAGTACAGAGACTGCTCTTGTCAAGGTGTTCTTGAAATCCGTATAAATGCAGACTGTGGAAGAACCACAGTGCTGGTATTATTGGACCTTAGTGCAGCATTCAACACTGTTGATCACTCCATTTTATTAATCTGGGGAAATCTGGGTGTAATGATGGACTCAGACCCGAACCCTTAAGAGGCACATAAAGACATTAACAAGGTCGGCCTTCTATCACCTAAAGAACATCTCCAGGATTAAAGGACTAGTGTCTCAGCAGGACTGGGAAAAACTAATTAATGCGTTCATCTTTAGTAGAATTGATGACTGCAGCGCTGTCTTCACAGGTCTGCCTAAAAAGTCGATCAGACTGCTGCAGTTGATCCATAATGCTGCTGCCCACGTCCTCACTAGAACTAAG
The DNA here is from genome assembly GCA_036173005.1 of Crenichthys baileyi. NCBI lineage: Eukaryota > Metazoa > Chordata > Actinopteri > Cyprinodontiformes > Goodeidae > Crenichthys > Crenichthys baileyi. The sequence goes on from JAHHUM010000595.1 coordinate 872,081, forward strand.
AAAGTGGAGCACATCACCCCAGTCCCTACACTGGCTCCCTGTAGCTCAGAGAATAGACTTTAAAATCCTTCTGTTAGTCTATAAATCACTAAATAACTCAGCACCAAGATACATTACAGGCTTGTTGTCAGTGTATCAACCATCCAGACCTCTCAGGTCTTGTGGTTCTGCATCTACTCTGCATACCCAGAACCAGAACCAAACATGGAGAAGCAGCTTTTAGTTCTTATGCTCCACTAATCTGGAAAAAACTCCCAGAAAATTGTAAAAGCCCTGAAAGCCTAAATTGCTTCAAATCAAGATTAAAAACTTGTTTAGAGTGGCCTTTGAATGTGTCATCTAAACATTATTAGTTAAGTTTTCAGTACAACTTTCCTTTCATTTTCTTAACTATCATTCTATTCTATGTTTTTATTTTCTGTATCATTGTTATGCTTTCCCTTATGTACAGCGCATTAACGTGCCGTTATTGATTAATTAATATTTATCAAAAATTACAATTAAAAATCCTAATTCAGAAAAATAATTTCTTAACAAAAAATCATTACTTACGGATAGAAATCAGAGTTGTCCTCTGGTGTTGTGATTATGGGCTCAAAACCCTTAATAATTACAATTAGTTAGTTAATATCAAGAATTGATAATTATTAACCAAAACCACACTAAATGCGATCAACCGCTTCGCTGAAGGTAGGGAACTTTGATCTTATTTTGACAGATAAAGCACTCTTGCATGAAATATATACATATATATCTGTTACAAAATTAGTAGTGATTAATCAAGATTAATCACATTTCAAGACAGCTTATAAAAGAGATAATTGAAGTCATTGATGAAGTCATCAATTCAACAAAAGGGACTTTTGTTTTTCCTAACTTTGACACACTTTAACAAAGCTGTGAAATAAAAGAAACTTGCTTTTGCATAAAAATGCACAGCCTAATAACTAAAGTACATTACAGCACATTCTTTTTGTGATTTAAAAAAATCAGTTTGAAAAACAGTATGGATTAGGGTGAACTGCACCTTAGAAGCTTACAGAACATTTTAGTTTTAGTTTTGAAACAAAAGCTACTCCTTACATTGAGCCAACTACTAAGGCACACCAGTTTCTCAACATTACTAGAAGAGAGAGCAGCTCTCTTTTTCTGAATGATATGGCCTGAGAGGGAGAACAGTCTCTCACTGGGTACCATGGTGGCAGGTGTTGAAAGATATTTGCGGCAATAATTGCTAGTCTGGATATAAGTTCTGTCTTTTTGACCACCACTGCACAGGGCAGTTATCCATGCCAGTTTTTGAATTTGATTTGAAGCGGTCCAGTGTAGTTTGAATGAACTTTGTGTCATTGACTGTGTCTGAATCGGATGATGCAAGCAAGAAGGTGGACATCTTCCTCTTCTTCAGAGGTGCTTCTCTTGTTGTTTCAGCACCCTGGATCTGGACATCTCTATCCTCTCTGAGCAGGCTGAACTACACACTTTGCCTCTCTCAGATTTAGGCAGGCATTTTAAATCCTTAAATCTGGGATCAAGTGCAGTAGCAATCTTGAGCCAGGTGCGGTTGGATTTTTCTTTTCGTTGAGCGAGGTCTTCACTAAAGGCCCTTTTAAATCGCACTATGTTGACAGTATCATCATTTGAGTGCTCCATGACTCTGAACAGGTGACAGAAGCCAGGCAAAACCACAGAACATGAGATGTATTGTTGCCCACCCAGAGTTTCAGTGACATACCTGTGAAAACACATAAATTGAAAAATGTTATTTCTGTCTCCTAAAATATAGAAAAAACATACTACTTGTCAAATATTAACACTGCTTATTTAACCGACTGAATTAACTCATCAATCTAATGTAATACACTGAAACTGAAATAAAAACATACCTGCATGGTTCGAGTAGCTCCTCCAACTTCTTCAGCTTTGCAAGCTCAGCTTCTGTGGGCATGTAAATTTTACTGTTCTGTTGTGACAATGCTGTCTCTATTGGTGATTTATTTTGTTGGATCCTTTTGATCATGTGTACAGTGGAGTTCCATCTAGTGGGCACTTCTTGAATCAGGGATTCTTCTTTTTGCATATATCCAAAATAAATATGGTTGATCTTTGTCAGCCCCCAAACAGCTCTAATTGATTACATTGGAATTTGGATCAACAGCGCCCCCTAGGAAATTTCAAGTGCTCTATCTCCCTCTTACATCATCGGATCCACTTCAAATGTGATATACATCATCACTGATCAATGCTGAACATGTTGCCTCAGTCAATTGAGGACATCATTTTAGCCCAGCCCACTAATGAACAAGTGACTGCAGCTTCCATGTGGAAGGTCCGATTTGCTCCAAACTGAATATGGTTGATCTTTGTCAACACCCAAACAGCTCCATTGGATTACATTGGGATTTGGATCAACAGTGCCCCCTAAGACATTTCAAGCGACTGCAGCTTCCATCTGGAAGGTTGGATTTCCCCCAAATTTTCAATGCTTCTCACCAGACCAGAACTGTGACCTAAGATCACATGACATGTCACTCACAGTGCCACCTAGTGGCGATGTGTGGAATTGTACAGTGCCCTCGTCGGTGTCGTTCAGGCAGCAATGCCGGGCTTCCACCGTCGCTGCACAGGCCGACTTGCGCTGAGCTGCGAGGGTTCAGCGCTGCAGCTTTAATTATATTTTTTTATTTTTATTTTTATTAATGGATTTACTGTTGCATGTTTTAAAACATTATGGACTAGACTTGTAGCGAAACTGCTATTTATAATGGCAAGAACAGAGTGTCCAATAGAGGGTAAAACTTTAAAAAATGATGTCAGGTAAAGGGTCAGGTGAGGAACCTGATGGTTTCATATGACCAACAGCATATTTAGAAATGCAATGGAAATTGTCCAAACTGATTGAAGATTGCTGAACAAGGGACAAAGAGAGAAGGCTCAAACGAAAAATGAGGAATCAAAGACCTGCTTGACTCAACCTTTGCAACAAAAAACTGGATAAAATCATTAAATATCCAGGGAAGCCTCCATGGTGGCAGACTGAGGCACATTTAAAATGGTATTAATGGTACTAAAAGGAAATGGGGATTGTGACATCTTGAGGATAAAATAATCAAATATAGTTGAGACAAAAATGTTTCTATTTTCTATTTCTATTTCTATTTGTCTAATGTCGCTGATTTGAGTCATGCCTAAATATACAGTAATAGTATGTGGCATTCTCAAATTGACAATTTTCAATTAATGTATCATGATCTGCCTGTTTTAGATTTTGAGTTTGAGTTCCTAGTCTGTTTTCTCTTATGTTCTTCAGTTGCTATTATTTTAGTTCATGTTTAAATTCTTCATCTCTTCCTTGTGTTTATATGACTTTCTTGGATTGCTGTTGGGTTAGTTAATATTTCCTTATAGATCTGTTTCCTCCCTGTTTATGTTTTTTAGTTAGCCTCATTGTTTGTTTAGTTATTTCTGTTCACTTAGGTGTTTTTTGTTACCTCCCTGGACTCATTAGTTTTTTTAGAAGCCTCCTTCCCTTAGTTGCCTTCAGTCTCTCTTCCACCAGCTGCTCCTACTTACTCCTTAATTGGCTCCTTTGGCTTATTGGTCCATTCTCCACTATTCCTCAGTACTTTCACTCTCTGGTTTTCATTGTTTGTTACTGTTTGTTTGTTACTTCTGCTTTGTTACTCTTGCTTGCTACCCGTCCGTTTTCTAGTGTGTTTTCTACCCAAGCTTCTGTCACCTGCCTGTTTTCAATCATTGTGATCCTTGTAATTTCTTGTTTTAAAATCATTATTAACACATTTTTCAAATTAACATGAGGCTCCTTGGCGCTGCTCTGTATGTGGCTCAAACCAAAATCCGGCACTCCCTGACATAATGTAGCCATTGATTGAAACCAAAACATAAACACTATTTTTTTAAATTACTTAATATACATCTAGGTAGCAAATGATCTATACTAATCATTCCACACATGTATTATTTTTTATTATTTTCATATTTCCCTCCAGGGTCTACCACATTCAGGATTGTCCTGTTGGGGAAGAGTGGAAATGGGAAGAGCAGCCTGGCTAACACCATTTGCGGAGAAACCATTTTTAAAGTAAAAAAAATGAATGACACAGACAGTTTTGTTTCTGAAGCAAAAACCAAATATGTCAATGACAAATATCTCACCCTGATTGATACTCCTGGTTTGTTTGACTCAGTGAGGTCTGAGAAGGAAGTTAAATCAGAGATGGAGAGATGTTTCACAGAGTGCGCTCCTGGGCCTCATGTCTTGCTAATTGTTCTCAAAGTGGAGAAATACACAGAGCAGGAGAAGGCCGTTGTCACTAAAATATGCCAGAATTTCTCAGATCATGCATTGGATTATGCAGCAGTGATCTTCACCCATGGTGACCAGCTCCCTGAAGGAATGAAAATAGAGGAGTATGTTAATCAAAGTGATAGTCTGGGGGAACTGGTGGAGAAGTGTGGAGGTCGCTGTCATGTTTTTGATAACAGATACTGGAAGAACAACCAGGTGGAGAATTACAGAAGCAACAAGTTCCAGGTGCTAGAACTGCTCAATACCATAGACAAGATGTTGATGAAAAATACTGGAAGATACTACACCAATACTTGGCTTAATGAGGTGGAGAGAGAAATACAAAAAGAGGCACAGCTTATTAAACTGTCATCAAAAACTTGTCAGATGATGAGATCAGACAACAGGCAAAACGCATCATCCAAAAGAAGCAGTCTGAGACTGCAACACAAGTATGGTTTAAAGTCATAGTTGGTGTGGCAATGTCAGGAATAATTGTAGCTGTGACCACTTGGTTTTTCCGTTCCAGGTTAGGACAGACATTAACAGAAGTACCAATATCCAACTCCATGATACCAAATGAAGGGCATGGGGAAGTAATAGCTGAAACACTAGAGGAAGTATTGAAAGAAGTTACAGCTGTAAATCTGCCATCACCACCCTTTCCCATAGACCAGGAAGTTGAGATAGAACCAGCAAACATACCTCAGGCCATGCTTGAATGGCTTGAGAGTTTGTTTGAAAGAACATATGATCCTTTTAATCCATTTGAATAAGCACTAAGTCATTTTTTGTGTTTTGCAGACATGCTATCTATATAAAAAGCGATGTTGGTTCACTTTATGTGAAAATTGAAAAAATCAGATCATTTGGATCATTTGGATCTGTTTGCAGTCCAATTTTCTTAGCCAATGGAGCCAATTTTCCATGTGAATATGTTTTTGTGGATTTGTAAAGAATTTTAGTTAAGGCAACCTTTTCCCAGATACATTTTAAAATGTTAACTGACATTTATAATATGTGCCTGTCTAATAAACTCTGTATCTCTGTTTTTGTATTTAGGTATATTTTTTGTTTATGTTATTTATGTATTATGTTAAATTAAAGCATAATAAAACTACTTATTGGTCATTGGTCTGTTGAATAAACACTTCTGCATCACATTCCCAACACAGTTGCGGAAAGAAAAACAAAGAAGCTTAAAAGCATACCTTGTTTAATTTCCTGTTTTACCATGTGCTGAATTTGCTAAATCCGAAAAGCCGGAGCTAAGTCCCTCCCATTTTTTCTTCAGTGTCAGCTAAGAGCATTGATTCCAAACAACAAGAAAAATGGCGAGCAGCAGTACCATCCGCCTTGGCCTGGCATGTCAGATTAGATACATCAAGGGTTATGACCTGCAGCTCACCTGCCCTTCCTGCAGGCTTCTCCCTCAGGAGGAGAAACAATGGAAGCTCTCCATCTTCCCCCGCTAGAAGAGGACAACCCCATAGCAGACCGCTACCCACTAGATGAAGTGCAAAATGTCTTTGATGCTAGGCATGATTCAGTTGGTTCCTGGGGTGGGAACTGCAGGCACCTCCGCTTTACTTCTCCGGACAAAGGAACCAGAGGTAAGTGGACCATCAGCCTATGCTCAGGGCCTCCCGATGTCAACAAGCAGCATATTTCCGGCGATGGGCCTGCTTGTTAGTGCGCTACTAGACATTATAGCAAAGTAGCCAGCATTAAGATGTCCAAGTCCCTGCGACTCTAGGCCTGCCTCCCACAGAGGCATGACTTGGCGGGGAAATTTGTCTCACCACATCCCAACCAACGAGACCCGGTCTGGTCCTGCTTCCCCACAGTAACAGTACCTTTCAGGAGCAACATCTGAGCCCCTGCAGATGGAGACACCAGAGTCCACATTTATACCCATTATGAGGGTGAGCTCCTTTGGAAATCAGGGCTTTCCTTCGCTTCCTGCACTGGAGCCCAGCCAACCGCAGTGTTCTGTGTCAGATCAACCCTGTACTTGCTAACAGCAAATGCCCCTCTCCCCCAACGATCAGATCCCAGCGAGGCTCACTGATCGCTGCCATTAGTGTGACACCCAGGCTGCAGCAGTGACTAACAACATCGCCTTCCTAGCCTATGCCATCTCACAATCGTTTGAGAATTTAAAATGCGTCCTAATCTCAGAGTATTCCAAGCAACCCATTCTTCTTCTCCATCTCTTCAACCCAAAAGTGAGCCCACAACGCATAAGGTCAGTCAAAAAATTTCATTCAGTTCCATTAGATGAAAAAAAATACAGAATCTTAAATAGGTGTTAATTACCTGGCGTTTTGTAGTAATATATTTTTGGCAGAAAAATCTCATCACTGATCTTCATTAAGCCACTATCCAGCAAATTGTTAAGAGACTCGCCTCTGCCCAAGGCAATGGTGTGTCACGTGATCAAATAAGCGTAATCTGATTGGCCAAAGACGCTCGACTCGATCGACTGCTGATTGCTTTAACAACCATTTGAGATTCGGTATTTTTTTTTCATCTAATGGAACTGAATGAAATGTTTGACTGACCTGATGACAGCTAGCGCCCCAACCCTGTCCACAGATGCCCTTGTTTTGAAGTGACCTGGAAGAAGTGGCAACACATTTGCAGGCGAATTTTTGCAGGTGAATTTCTGCAGGTAAATTTTTGCAGGCGAATTTCTGCAGATGAATTTCTGCAGGTGAATTTCTGCAGGCGAATTTTTGCAGGCAAATTTTAAGTACAAAAAAAAATTCACATACATAATTGCACAGGATAAAAATTCAGTGTTATAAATTCATGTCTAAAAAATGTCTGATTCTAATGAGACTATTTTGCTTCCATAATCTGCTGTCCTTAACGAGCAAGGCCCCATGGGTTGACCTCTGAGATTTCCGAGGCGCGTAATAGTGGCAGAAGCTTTAATCTGGCTCATGTCCATATAGTCCACATTACTTCAAATAAATCCACACCCCCTCTCAGAGCACTACTCAAGAGTGGCAGCGATATGCTTGTTGGACAGATGGATAGACAAACCGATCAGCAGAGGTTACATAATGCATCTTTTAACTATAATAATATATAATTATAATAATAATAATATAATTTTAATTATAATTATATAATTATAATTAATAATGATAATAATTCCTCATGCTGACAATCCGGCAAGTGTTGGAAAATGTTCACCAGATGTTCACAAGAGTGATTGGTATTTTCACATCCCCATCATTCCGAAACATTGCAAATATCTGTGTTCCACCTTTTAGGGGATCCTTTATCAGTATGCTCTCCACATGTGTGGAGATGGCGCTCCAGCTGCTGTGCACAGCAGGGATAAGGCTCCTCTTTTATCTGTAAGACCTGCTTCTGCTAGCTCGATCCAGGGGGAAGCAGCTGTGCAGACGAAGACACAGGTGGCACATCTAGGAACCTTCGGTTTTTTCGTAACTGTGAAAAGAGTTATGTTCTCCAATCCTAGATCGCTATTGTCAGAGGATGGAGTTTATGTTAAGCCACACTTAGAGCCAGACTCTGTAGCTGCTGTCAGGCCGCCTAGTGAGGAGTCCCTTTTCCAAGCAAGAGGGTAATCAGGAGTTATACAGAGATAAGCCAGTGTCTCTAGGTCTGATGTTTCATTCTGTTCTCGGAGTTTCTGATACAATTATTATGTTGAGAGCAGAATAATTATTATTTCACTGAGCTTTTATATCAGCAAAGTCTTTTACCTGAAGGCACAAAGTGAGATTAAAATTATCTCCCAGTCCTGGCATATGACCCCTGTAATTATTGTCACCATGGCTGGATTCCATCAAGTCACCTTGAGGAGTTGTTGACCTGCTCTGCTCATTGTTAGCCTGTAATGCCCCTTTTCCACTGGCTCGATTTGGCCCGACATGACTCCACTCGGCTCGCTTCGCGAGCATTTCCATTACTGTTATTTCAGTCCTGGTACCTACTTTTTTGGTACCTCCTTCTTAGCAGGGCTAAGCAAGGCTGAGTCTGTACTGTACTTGATGTGAACAAACGGCTGTTCACTGATTGGCCAGCTGTAAGAGTTGACCAGCGTAAAAAAAGACAACCGGCATTTTCAAACGTGCATTCAAGCGAGTGAGGGACCCATATGATGGAGTTTGCACAGTTATCCGGAAAAGTCTCCCCTTGGAGCAACGACGAGGTGCAAGCTTTTCTGGCGACCTTAGGAGATTGCAATATTCAGCGGCAGCTGAATAAATATATAGGCAAAAACTATTAGAAATAAAATGGGATCTAATTCAAATCTTTCCAAGTCTCTTAAAGGGAAAGTGAAATCTTTAATAATAATAATAGAAAGGATGTCATAATCCTACTCATCAAATCTGATTGTCAATGCAGTCAGAAGATTTAATCCCCAGGCAACAGACGTGTTATTTCTTGTTTTTGTAACGCGTTGCAGTCTTTTCTTCTTGACATTGGCGGTTTCATTCGCGGTTATGCAGTGCGACACATGATGCTTTAAAGCCGTGCCTCCAGGAGGTGTTCCTTTCAGTGGAGCAAAAGCGGGCGGGTCTATGGAAATGCAACACACAACGTGCGGAGCTGTTTCGGGCTAGTCAAATTGAGCCAGTGGAAAAGGGGCATTACATATTGAGATCTCGTCACTAGCAGATGTTTATGCTTTTGGTTTGGAAGGACTCAGAGAGACATGGACCATGTCCTGATAGCATTGAGGACCGAAGCCTATACTAAATAGAACGCTGGTTACGTATTGTATATTGTGTTCTCAACTTAATGGAGATTCACTAAGTCCTTTTTACAGCATAACACTGATTTATGTCTCCTCTTTTGCCTGGAGCACTTGCACCCAAAAATATATGTGCACATGCCTGTTATATATATATATATATATATATACATATACAGTGCCTTGCGAAAGTATTCGGCCCCCTTGAACTTTTCAACCGCTTGCCACATTTCAGGCTTCAAACATAAAGATATAAAAGTCAAATTTTTTGTGAAGAATCAACAACAAGTGGAATGAAATGTATTGGATGTGTCAAACTTTTTTAACAAATAAAAAACTGAAAAGTGGGGCGTGCAATATTATTCGATAAATAGAATCCACCTGTGTGTAATCAAGTCTCCGTATAAATGCACCTGCTCTGTGATAGTCTCAGGGTTCTGTTCAAAGCGCAGAGAGCATCATGAAGACCTAGGAACACACCAGGCAGGTCCGAGATACTGTTGTGGAGAAGTTTAAAGCCGGATTTGGATACAAAAAGATTTCCAAAGCTTTAAACATCCCATGGAGCACTGTGCAAGCAATCATATTGAAATGGAAGGAGTTTTAGACCACTGCAAATCTACCAAAACCCGGCCGTCCCTCTAAACTTTCATTTCGAACAAGGAGAAGACTGATTAGAGATGCAGCCAAGAGGCCCATGATCACTCTGGATGAACTGCAGAGATCTACAGCTGAGGTGGGAGAGTCTGTCCATAGGACAACAATCAGTCGTACACTGCACAAATCTGGCCTTTATGGAAGAGTGGCAAGAAGAAAGCCATTTCTAAAGATATCCATAAAAAGTCTCGTTTAAAGTTTGCCACAAGCCACCTGGGAGACACACCAAACATGTGGAAGAAGGTGCTCTGGTCAGATGAAACCAAAATCAAACTGTTTGGCCACAATGCAAAACGATATGTTTTGGCATAAAAGCAACACAGCTCATCACCCTGAACACACCATCCCCACTGTCAAACATGGTGGGGGCAGCACCATGGTTTGGGCCTGCTTTTCGTCAGCAGGGACAGGGAAGATGGTCAAAATTGATGGGAAGATGGATGGGGCCAAATACAGGACCATTCTGGAAGACAACCTGTTGGAGTCTGCAAGAGACCTGAGACTGGGACGGAGATTTATCTTCCAACAAGACAATGATCCAAAACATAAATCTACAATGGAATGGTTCACAAATAAACGTATCCAGGTGTTGGAATGGCCAAGTCAAAGTCCAGACCTGAACCCAATCGAGAATCTGTGGAAAGAGCTGAAGACTGCTGTTCACGAACGCTCTCCATCCAACCTCACTGAGCTCGAGCTGTTTTGCAAGGAAGAATGGGCAAGAATTTCAGTCTCTCAATGTGCAAAACTGATAGAGACATACCCCAAGCGACTTGCAGCTGTAATTGCAGCAAAGGGTGGCGCTACAAAGTATTAACGCAAGGGGGCTGAATAATTTGCACGCCCCACTTTTCAGTTTTTTATTTGTTAAAAAAGTTTGACACATCCATTAAATTTCATTTCACTTCACGATTGTGTCCCACTTGTTGTTGATTCTTCACAAAATTTGATATCTTTATGTTTGAAGCCTAAATGTGGCAAGAGGTTGAAAAGTTCAAGGGGGCCGAATACTTTCGCAAGACACTGTTATATAATATAATATATATATATATATATAAACTCACTGCCCTGATAGGGTGTCTTCCTGTTCATCAGAATGCTTTACGTAAGAGGTTGTGTGGCAGAAAAAATTAGTTTAGGATAAAAAAAACTAAATATTGTTTAATATATTGTGTTTTGCTGTGTTTGTTTTTGTTAGCTAATACTTAAGACCATTGAGCCTAGAGGTACAATCACTTTGCTCTGTTTTGTGAAGACATCTTGTGAGTCCATAACTATAACTAAGATTTTTTGTTTTACAAAAGCACCCTGTAGCTCTCAACTTACAAAGTTAATTGACAATATCAAAAGTGAAACCAACATGTTTGTGCTTTCAGCTGTCTTTTATTTGGTGACACCAAAGGCGTGGTGTCAGTCTCACAGATTTTTGTTTGCATAATATCTACCTTGAAGCCAGCATTTATGTTGTCAGGATGTCATTTCAGATTTAACTTTACTCCACCTTTTAAAATAAATGAAACATGTGACTGTTATCCTTCCATATTCATATATTTTCCATAGTTGATTTTTGATTATTACACACAGTATCCTTGGTGTCTTGGAAAACTGTTCATACAGCTTGACCTTTTATTCACAACACAGCTACGAACTTCATTAAATTCGGAAGGAATTTTATGTTATAGACTAACAAAAACTATTAAAATAGGGAAGTGGAGAGATAAATAATACACAGATTTCAAATTCTCAATATGTGACTATTTCAGCATACTAAAACATAAATGTTAATAACTTAGAATTTACCCATTGCTCAGAGTGGGTTCATTCTTTAAGGATGGACTCACTAAGTACCAAGAGGCTTATCAGCCAGTAGGTTTCAGGTACCACTTTGCAGAAACATATCGTAATTAAAATTTGAGATTTCTGCATTTTGTATCTGGTCGGACCTTTGGTCCAATTGAAATGGTTGTTCGAGTGTTTACATGTTCCAGGAGCAAAATACCATGTTCCCAACAAAAACAAGTAGAATCATAATCTTATTTGAAGTCATCCTACCTCACACAAAAAATGGGCACAGCCCTTAAACAGAAAGACAAGCTCCTATTCTTTGACAACATAGTCTACTGTTACAGTGCCTTGGAAAAGTATTTCCATTCCCCGCCATTAGAATTCATATTTTTCTTGCTTTGGTAAAACCAAGCTTCAATTGAGTTTCTGTTTATTGAGATTTTATGTGGTGGAAAAACACAAAATAGGTCATAATTCTGAGGTTTCACAAATAAATAGGTTACAAATGTGGCTTGAATTTATTTTCAGTGTTTTTTTTACTGTGATACCCCTAAAAAATCCAGTGCAATCAACTGCCTTTAATGATCACCTAATTACTTAATTGAAGTATAGCATTTAAGGCATCATACAATAATTTAATCTGTTAACTGTTTTTTTGATAGATATATAAATTGTGGCAAAAAAGTTTTAATTCAAAGTTTGGATACTCTAACAGAAACATTATTAGAAATTGCATATCCAGATTCAAAGAAATGTGCAACTGAAAGGATTTTTTTTTTCTAGGTTTTTATTCTAGGTGATAATTTAAAATGTATAAAATGTGCCTGAATATTGGGAGGTATGACCTGTGATAACACTCCTTTGTGCACCTAGGATGCAGCAGTCTGTCACTCCAGTTCTCCCACCACCTGCACTGGGTCGAAGAGGCATACTAGGACAGAGCTGGTATTCATGATGATCTTATCTAACTACTTCCTCTCAGCTGTAGATAAGCTGCTGCTCCAACATACTACACTGTATGATTAGATTTTGCTTAACAATGCCTGGAATGCTGTTTCTACTAGTGGATGCATGTTAATCAACTTGAAGCTGCAAAAACAAATGGGAGTTTACTATTTTCTATAGTGTGTTTAAAAAAGGAAAATCTAAATTATGTTGCAATTTATATATAGGCTAGAGTACCTCATCATATTTATCATATTCTTAAAGTAAGCCCAAGAACTGGTCAAACCAGTAGAAATAGAAAGTACGCTGCATGCTTATGTCATCATGGAAGAACACAATGCACCGTGACAGCATATATAGGAGTTGCTCAGCATTTGAAAACTGGACATTTTACTCTAGAAACTGGTGCACACTAGTCCTAGGATGATGGAGGAAAATTACAGGTACCGTGTTTTCTTTGACATTAACGATTTTCTCTCAGATCAAAAAAAGAAGAAAATAGAAGTATATTTAAGAGTTCGGCGCAAATCAGGTGGAGGAGAATGCGGACCACTGACAACTGTGGGTGATAACATCTACTGTGTAGCTTTCAAAGATCAAAGAGGTACTGTAAAATACAATACATTATCAGTATCTGTTGTAACTTGCTCTTTTTCACTGTAAAATGGTTTAAACTTTATTGAATTTTTTTAACAAATTCACAAAATCACAGCTATAAGAACTTAGAGATAATATACAGATTTGTTATTTTATAAATTTTTCCTATCAGGAGTTCTGTTTTTTGCCAAGCAATATGTTATTTTGATCCAAAGACATATAATTAATAATGCACATATATTACTATCTTGAAATATATATTTTGTGGACCATAATTAGCATTTTTTACATTTCCTGATTGTTTTTCACCTGACCGTACAGCTGTGCACACACACTTTTCTCTTTTCCCAGCCAGTGCTTATAATCGCTCAAAGAAGGTCTTGTTTAACACTAAATAATTGTATTGTAGATCAACAAGGAGTCCTAAAAAAACACCAGCACACAGTAGAGCTGTCAGATGGTCCTCTAGTGTTTCTTGTCACAGACAGCCCACCAACTTCCACCCCTCCTAACAACACTTTCTCTACAGATCCAGTAGAGGTTAGTGAAACTTCGTGTTTAAGGTCTTTCCACTTGTTTTCTTTCTCTATTGTGGATGGTGAGGAAACAGTGTGACTGAACAGAATGTATCTGTCTACACTTTTATGAGACTTTTGTTGTATTTAGAGCTGGTTTGTTCAACTGGACAATGTATATGTTAACATCAGAGTGCTTTAGGCGGGAGGTTGCCTCCATCTGATCCTGAACGTGAATTTAGTAACTATATGGATGTAGGTAATGAAAAGTTACTTAATGGTCAAGCACAGCACACCAGAGATGAGGTCACAGTATGCAGCACAGTAGGGGGTGGGTCTAGGGAGGTCAGGAGAGGCTGTTGTGTTTGTTTATGTTTTCCAACCAAAACGTTAAGTGGGCATCTTTGTATATGTATTTTTCCAACAGTTCTATCTGATAACTTCTAAGGATAATTGATATACTTGATATGTTTGATATAAAATGTGACTTTTTTACAGCAGAGTCCAACAAAATACAGCAATAATGTCCAGCAGAATACCGACAGTACTGGATCTTGTTCCAATTCCCTCCCTAATGGTATGTTAACCCTACTTATTACTCCTTCCTGGTAGAGCATTGTTGATCTCCAAAGTGTGCACACACAAAGAAGCCTGTTTGAGTTAAAAAATGACAAAATTAAATAAATAAAAAATCAAAAGAAAGCCTTAAATTGGACATAGACTGTTTGGAGGTTAACAGCATCTTGGCACGTGGCAAAGAATTTACAATAAATTTGTGCTTGTTTCTCATTTCTGTAGGTCACCTTTTAACGCAGGCAAACATTTTTATTTACTGCAAAACGTGTAGTAACAGGGCTGCACGGTGGAACAGTTGTTGGCTTGCAGCAAGAAGGTCCTGGGTTCGATTCCCGGCCCGGGGTCTAAATTGCCCTTAGGTGTATGAATTAGTGTGCAAAGTTGTTTGTGTGTTGCCCTGAATGGACTGGTGACCTATCCAGGGTGTACCCAACCTGGAGATAGGCACCAGCTCCCCCACGACACACTTTGGAATAAGCGGTAGAAAGTGACTGACTGACTGATGTTTAGAAATAGATGGATATTACTCGCAAAAAAAAGAGAGCCGGGAACTGAGTAAAAAAAAAAAAATCTAAATATAATCAAACATATATCGAAGAGGGACACTGTTTTTTGACATTCTTGATGTTGTCTTTCAGACTTCACAAGAAGAATTGTGGTCTTAGGAAAGACAGGAGCTGGGAAGAGCAGCCTTGCCAATACCTTACTTGGACAGAAGGTGTGTGAAACAAACGATTCTCCAACATCTGGAACAAGTGAATGTCAAGCAGCATCAAGAACGATCAATGGAAAAAGCATAAAACTCATTGACACTCCAGGATTTTTTGACACAGTGAGGTGTGAGACAGAGATGAAGAAGGAAATCTTGAAGTGTATTATTGAGAGTGCTCCTGGTCCTCATGTTTTTATGATTGTACTTACTGTAGGCAAATACACAATTCAGGAGAAGGAAATCATGAATAAGATGACCGAATATTTCTCAGATGAAGCTCTGAAATTCACCACAGTGCTTTTTACTCATGGTGACCAGCTGCCCGAAGGAACAACAATTAAGGAGTTTGTCAATGAAAATGAAGATTTACGTGAATTAATGGAGAAGTGTGGCAAACACTGCAACGTTATTGATAATAAATACTGGAAGAATAGCCAGGATGAATACCGGAGCAACGAGTTCCATGTAAAAGAGCTTCTCAACACAATAGACAAGATTATTGAGGAGAATAAAGGTGATCACTATACCCACAAGGTGTTGGAGACGATTAACAGAGATTTAGAACAAGAGCAAGAGCGCTTAAAGCAAGAATCTCCAAATCTATCACCGGACGAGATCAAAGAAAAGGCTAAAGCTGTGGTCCAAGAGAAGTGGTCACATTATATTTTGAGAGTCGGCACAGACGTGTTGTTAAAAACATTCCTGGGGGGGGGCATGATACTAATTAAAGAGGAACCAGCACTTGCACTTGGGTTAGGGTTAGCAAAGGCAATTATATCTGTAGTAGGAAGAGCTGGATCAGCAGAAGAAGTTGGGGCAGCTAAAGAAGAAGATAATACAACAGGAGGAACAGCTGCAGCGGAAGATGTTGCTGCAGAAGGAGCAGTTGTAGCAGGAGAAGGGGGAGTGGTAAAATAGAGACAGAAGCACCAACATCCTCTGCTATAGTTGCATCTGTAGCAGATACAGCTACGAATACTCACGTTCTCATAATTTGTTATTAAACTTGCATGTGGTCTAAAGGCGACTGGGTGCAACTAAAATCCTTCTTCTAAATTCCCATTTTAAGTTTCTTGCAGTCTAGGGATTCTGCTTTGCTTATTAGTTGATAGCGATTGGGATACGACACAGATTGGGATGACGATGATAATCTTTTGAAAACATAAGAAACATTTTATTCTGTTTTAAGTTGAATTTTATGCTTTAGTAATAAGTCTACATTCATAGCTGGATTTCCAATTTGTTTTTTCTATTTTCAGTTTCAATTTGTAACAATTGTGTAAAATAAAATCTTTAAAATATACAAAACCTTTTGTAGTTTTTCGCTCATTTTACCTTTTTGCCTAAGAGACATTCAGATCTAATAGCCTGGACAACCACACCAATTTGAGAATACCATTGTTTTTAATTTAATTCTTTGAGATTAGGAGGTGGGTCAAGATACATTTCATAGAAATTGTTTTTTAACTGAATAAGAAAAACTGGTAGATTTGCACTGAATGCAAACTTTAAACTAAAAAGCTATTGGGTGTTGGTGTCACTGTGGTGGAAAGTTACTATTAAACACTTTCTAAGCAGCTTTGTTGAGGATTCAATTTACAAGAGGCTTGCACGTCTTGAAGGGACATTTAAAGGGCACCTTGTTCAACCTCTTTGTCATAACACCTGGATGCAGGTAACACAGGTGAATATTAAGGCCTTCAATTGGGTCTTCTGCGGTTTTTCATATTGAAGATGAGGCCAAGAGGAGTAATAATGTAAAATGCTGTTGCATGCCACATTTAGGTTGTAAGTCTAGTCGGATTTTGTGGCTACACTGACAAGGCCCTACGTTTTTTTGTTTTCTTTTGGTGTTAGACAATGATTACATAGCATCAGAAAAGGCTTCTCAAACCTCCTATCAGACAATCTGTTCCTTTTCGGGGAAAGCACCAATCTACCTAAACTGGACAGTGGTTCCACTGGTGCACTGGATAAGGTTGGAGTGTTGTATTTTATATACATCATTTTGAGGTTTGGGAACTGATTCTGAATCTCAAGCTTATACCCTGACCTTAAATTGTCAGTTTTTCTTTTTCTGCTCAAAAGCTTTCTTTGGGATGGTTCTAAACATGAAAAAGGTTCATTTCAGCTTGGAACACATTAGCATTGACAGTTGCAGGAGCAACATTATGACACTGTAGTCAAATCTCCTTCACATGCTCTCGCCTATTTTAATTTCTCATGCATCGAAGGTTGAACTTGGGACAAGTGGCCCCTGAAAGAAGTCCTTCTTGGCTATCCAGTGCAGCATCAAAATGAGTCTTTATGGGCTGTAAAATACAATACAACAAAGAAAATAATTATAAATCTGCTATTTTAATGTTTTTGTGGACTTTAATGACCTAAACCATCTCATGTCCTATTAATACTGTATGAGACTTCATTTTGGTTGAGGTTATTTGACCTCTTTATTTTAATCTTCTGTTGATTAGTGATGATCAACATCCCTGATATCAAACAGGTGATGAATAATTGATCTTTTATTATATTGTATTTTTTTATTGTACACACTGCTTTAAACAGAGTGTAACATCTGCCCACCATGAATGGCATATTAACTTTAACCAATCAACCAGAATCAATTATCAAATAATATTCTTACCTTTACAATGACATCTGAAAGGCTGGCTGTCATTCTAGAGAGGTCATTTTTCAGGGCAAGTGTCTTTGACATCAGGCTTGTGAGTGTAGATAGTAAAGTCCTCATCCTTATGTAAGTCTTACAAACAGGGAATTAAAGAGTTTCAATGACATCTGTAAACGTTAGTTCCTCGTCATCACCATCTACATTTCAGATTCAGGCTCAAAATGACAGACCTGAGATGCTCTGAATGCTTTGGAAAAAATTGATGCACTATCCTTTACAGTGGCAACAACTTTATCATGCAGTCTGTTATGGATGTTTGATTCTGTGGCTTTTTCTAATCCTCTCTTTGCTGCCCTAATTAAATATATCTGCCGTAGTTGCTTATCTGCGCACCGCTCACTGCTACAACTTACAAAACATAACTGTTGATATCACATAAGACGCAACACATAGTCAAGGATAAACTGATACAAGAGGATGACACCCTTAAGAAGCATTAAGAACAGACATAGAGAAAAGCAGGACTCACGCTCCATTCTTTGCTTCTCTCGGTCCATACGTTTTTGTTTTTTTACCGTGTCCTGTCCGGTAAAAGCCCAACAGATTTACTTTCACAAGTGGAGCATTACAGCTAACACTTAAGCTCTGCTTGATATTCATAAAAATAAACTTTATTAGAAACTGCTTTGGTTGAGCGCTGATAACAATCCGTTATTAAATAGGTAGCACTGGTTAGTTTACTTCCTCTATGAAGAGTAACGTTGAAGCTTTTCTGTGTTGCCCACTGATTTAGAGCTGGTTAGATCAGAATTGAGTTGTATGAACCAGGCCAGTGGGGTGTGTATGAGTGTGGGTGGGTGCTGGTGGGGAAGTGCTGGTTATTCCAGCAGTGTGGCTAAATGAATTAAAGACAGCTCATCAGTTAGATTTGCTTTTGGAAATGAATGAACTGATAAGGACAGTAGCTCTCATTTTCTTGACATTTTACACTTGCCTGTTTTCAGGAGGTTTCCAGATTTCCAGGAACATAATGATGAAAAGCTTGGAATTGTAAAAGGACATGCTGATGAGCTCAGACTGACATATTCCAGTGTATTCTCTCAATGTGTCAGCTGATTGTCACAATAAAAGCCTGTCTGTACCGTCTCCTACATGCTGACGTGATCTCTGAACAGAGGGATCCAAGATCAAGCTCACTGATAAATGAAGGATAAATTAGGAGGTTTTCTTTGTGGCACTGCACACATTTACTGAACATGAATATGACGTATGAGCTCAACAGCAGGGAGGAGGTCGCAGCTTTGAGTGGGAAGAGGGGGAGACGGGTTAGAAACCACTGAATCTAAAGCGCTTGGAACCATGTTATTTTGAAAGTACAGTAGCATATAGGGTTGGCATTTGATGTATGTTCTCTTATAGATTTAAAACCAGTTGACTTCAGATGTCTAAAACAGATACAGAACCATGGCAAGAATCTCTAAATTTAGAAAAATCAAACAGAAACCTGAACAGTAGAAAAACATAATGTAATCCAGAAAACATATTTAGTTCCTTTGTTTGACTTCATTTGTACTTGATTGGATCAGGATCTTATAGCTCATGTCTAATTTTGCTTCAGCTGGACCGGGCTGATAGGATCCCACATCCCAGGTTTAAACATGCAAACACGGTCCAAAGCAAGCTGAACACTGGGTTCTACTCTGCATAGATTTGGATTTAGATGTGTCCCTGAGCTTTTTCACTTGGACCTTGATAGTAACCGAATGTTTTAAAACCACACCCCAATATAAAGAAATCCAGCACTGACGCAGCTTAAACTCAGAGTTTTATGGATGATTTCTGATCTCCAATATTTGTAAAACTCTGACCTGCCAATATTTATTTGAGCTTATTATCATTTCTCTTTAAGAACTGTAAATAACAGCATTCAGAACGGTTTCCTATTTGTCTGTTTTTGTAGCACCATAAATACAAAGAAAGAAAATCTCCAAACAAAGTTAAAGACGTTTCTCTCTCTTTTTTGAAAGATTTTCTTATGCTCCCTTTATTTTTGTTATTTTTCAAAAGTAAGCAGGCTGGAAGTGGGGTGAAGAGAGTGGAAAGGCGGGGAGGACAGCTGCGTCGAGGACTGGTATATGCGTCGTACGCCCTACGGCTACGTTGCACGCACTACTGCCACGCCCCCTGACTTTTATCTTTTTTTGCATCATGGAAAATATTCTAATTTAATAAAATCCTGCAGGTAGTGAGGAAAAGGTGTTTACACTAAAAACGGTTACTTTAAATCTTCTTTATAGAAGAGATTTTTGCACATTTATATTACTCCTCAGAACAAAAGTGTGTCAATCACAAGGCAGTTATTGTTCATCCTCAAGAACATCAGCAAATCAATATCAACCATTTCCATCTTCAAGAAAGGCAAAACCTCTGGTTCACTGTTGGATTTGTTAAAGGCTGATGGAAAGAATAAATGGCATAAAACAGAACAAACCTGCTGAGGTGTGTTTAGCCTTCCTGTTATCTACACAAATCTCACTCTCTGCAGCAGCAGACATGCCTGTTTAACAGCATTTCCTTTCTAGTAGGTTCTTACACCTCTTCTTGATATTTATCTGACTGGGAACGTAGAACAAAGAAAAGGCACCACACTGTAAGTCTTCATTCCTCAACAACAACCTTCATGCATGAAAAAGCCTCTTAGCTAGGGTGTGTTCACTGACAGGGGAAAGGATCTGATTTTTCAGTTTGATTACCAGTCAAGCTGTAAGGACTTAGAGTCTGGGCCAAACTGGATCATCAACAGGAAAACGGCCCCAAACACAGCAGCATATCTAAACAAAAAGAATCAAGGTGCTAAAATGGCCCAGTCAAAGCCTAAAATGATCTGATGGGGCCATCAGAGGACTGTGCAGAAACTTCAGTGACAATTCCTCCACAATGTAAGAGAGTCAGAACAAGAGCAGCTTATTTCTGCAGTGGGTGTAGCACACAGGTATAAACAGCCACCATGTTGAGGCCACAGCTCATACACACTGTTACTGAGTGACTACATTCTGCATTTGACCTGATCATTTTATAATTGCATAGACATGCAAATTGTAATTTTAAAATATAATTCTAATTCTAAGAGTAGTCGTCTTGCAATCAGAAGGTTGTGAGTTCGATTCCAGCTTCCTCCTGCCCTATGTCGATGTGCCCCTGGGCAAGGCACTTAACCTCAAGTTGCCTACCGCTCTGCGTATCGGTGTATGAATGTGTGAGTGTTAGTGAGTGCGATTGAGTGAATGTGGCTCTAGTGTAAAGCGCTTTGATTGGTCTGTATGACTGGAAAAGCGCTATATAAGTTCAGACCATTTACCATTTGGGATTATTTCAGTTGTTATGGACACAGAGACAGAAACGGAAAGGAAAATAAAGTAGCACGAAAGAGAGAAAGGGGGGCAAAAAGGAAAAGAGGAGAGAAGGAGAAGGAGAATAGAATGGAAGAAGGAAGAAGGGTGAAGAGAATACAAGATAACACCCTGCTTGCTTCTATATCTGCAGAAATGTTCGTATTACCAGGGTTTTTACCGAAAGGTGCACAGTACTTATAAATGCATTTTATGTATTTAATGGTAAATGCGTCTCAATATAAAACATTTGTGTATCTGTTAACACCTGAATCTAAACACCTGTGGGTCTGATTGTGAGCGCGCATGTGCATACTAGCAAACTCAAGGACGGTCTATCCTCCTTTGGCAAAAGGGGAAAAATATGACGGACCGTCAGCAGTCGACTGGAGCAAAAACAGAGGAAAATGTCTCCTTGGAAAACCTCCGTGGATTTTTCTCGAGTTGTGCGTCAGGTCCACCCCTTCAATCGATAAGGTAAACTTGGCGGTATTCCTATCCCAGTAAGCTTTTAGCTCATTGAGCTTTTCATGAGTTTGGCCAGTGAGGAGTATGAATGAAACCCACGTTTGAGTTTCAACTCCAGAATGATACGCGGTTTCCAGCAGGAGAAAAAGCAATGGTGGAGCATCTCCCGTGTTCTTATATAGTCCATTGTGACATAATAGCTGCGATGCCCCCTTCCTGTTAACTGCAATGCATGCTGGGAGGTGTGGTAGCAGACGATACTGGGAGCTATAGTAGCAGACGATACTGGGAGGTATATTAGCAAACAAATGGTCCAACAAGGTAAAGGAGTAGGAATAGGATGACTACGAATAACCACAACAATGACTGGGACAGCGAGGTGTACAAGAAGGGGTAGAAGAAAGAGAAGGAAAAGGACGAGCACAAGCACTGCGAGGACGGCCGGGACAATGTTGAGGGGTACCAGGAGTAGAAGAAGAATGGGGATACGGGCAAGGACGACCTGTACCACAAGGTGTACCAGGAGGAGAAGGAGGGGAAAGATGAGCAGGTGGACAACGAGGACGACTGGAACGACGAAGAGAAGTACAAGGGGCTGTAAGAGAGGCAGAGGGAGAAGAATAAGTCTGATGAAGGCGAGGACATTTTACTGGTATGTCTCAATTGCGAATCCGAATAGCCAAATTTCTGTTACTTTCCGCAGATCTCGAGCGTACAACTTCTCCAGGATTATAACCTTTAACCTCTGAGTCCAACCGCTGCCAGGCTGCAATTCGGTTCAAGAATCGTGTCCAGCTTGCGATTCTGCTCTCTTAACATTTCAGTCTGAGTGTTGATCGCTCTACAGACTCCATCCAACATCGCAGGCAGCTCTGGAATGCTTTGAACAGTTGTTTTGCGAATCACTTGATAAGCCAGGTAACGACCAACTCCAAAAAGCAGAAATCCTGTTATCAAAAGTCCGCAACCAAAATTGTAGTCAGGCACACAGTCTTCCACTGCTGCCAAAAATCCATTGTGTATCCAGAAAAGAACATCCGTCTGGACAAGAGGGTTCTCCTTTACCCAGTCTTCCAATCAAAAAAATTTGATCAATTACATTGAGACACCAGTTGACCAAATCCATAATTCACAAGTTTGGAGGATATGCAAAGCAAGGCTCTGAGAAAAATACAGACAAAAAGCAGAAGCAGGGGTCATCAAGGAGGGAGAGAATACGCGTGTGTCTTCCACCGAGAGCAATTTAGAAGCTCTCGGTGGAGCTTCTAAATTGGTGCACCCAGGGTCCGTGCGACCACTCCAGGACTGCGGGAGGGTTAAACTTGACACTCAAACATGGGCTTTTTTCCAGTTAAGGGAGTATATTAATTTTTGGATTGCATTCTGTATGCTACCTACCATATCAGGGCAAACACAATGGCTTTGCATAGACTTACTATAGTCAGAGTTTGTTCATTTTAGTGTGTAAAGTGTAAATAACCCTTCAAGATCCCTTTATTGAGTAAAGGAAATATCAAAGATGGATTTATTACACACATCTTTTTGTTTGCCTATTGTTTCTGCAAATGATAAACTAATGTAAAGTGATCTATAATTGTCCACCCCTCCAATGTCTATACCTGCTTATCCATCAAAGGTCAGAGGGACGCTGGATAAGTCGTCAGCCCATCACAAGGGCAACAAGGAAGCACACAAGACAAAAACAAAAAAACATACTCTTTCACACACACACACACACACACACACACACACACACAGATGCCAAGGGCATGTTTAGTTACTGTTGAAACTAAAGGAATGAAAGAATTGATGACAAATGTAACTTTGAAATGTTGTTCAGTAGTTTTGGTGGTCTGTGTGAGGAACCCACAGGGTGAACAGGCTAACAGCAATCAGGAAAGCCTAAATTAAACAAATTAAAGTAATAGTAAAAAGTTGAGAGGAATACTATTTTTCTTTTAAAAACAATTTTAGGTTATAAAAAAGTCGCTTATAAATTATTAGTACTGTTTCATCACATATGAAACCTCTTTCATCATTCCTTCTGTTCACCTTGAGGAAACACGTCAGACAGGTTGGATAAGAACAAAGCAGCCAAGACAGGGCAGGTCAGAGCAAGAGACCAAGAGAAAAGAGGAACGCAGGAGACATTTCGTATTTCTCTACCAATAAATTTGGGAAAAATGGAAGGTAAGTTATGAATTTTCTTAATTAATAAATACCTGGGATTAACTTTTTACATGTAGTATAAATAACCCAACTGCATAAAAATAGGTTTTAATGACAAGCTGTTTCTGCAGCCTGATTCTTCTTTGATTATGATTAAGCAATACATTTAGACATTTGAAACATTAAGATTTGTTTATCAAGTTTTTACCAATTCTTTTTACTACTATGCATGTCTTAAACAACAATTTTGACCATGCCACACCTAACAATTTATTTGAAAAAAATATATATTACTGATTTTAAATAAAAAATTTTAAGTGTAGTTATTATTGGTAACTTTAATTATTGTGCAAATTAAATACATCTTCAGAGTGGTAAATGGCTAAAATCTAGCCAAATGTACACCATCTGTTTTAGCTAACTTTAGCAAATTACTTACCAATATGAGTCAGTGGTGAGTGTCAGTGCAAACAGTAACAGTCTACAAATTCACAAAAGGTCTTTGTTTAGTTTGGTGATGTTTTGTACAACTGGGCAACATCCATATTTTTGGAGTTACCTTGGTTGGTCAGTCCACTCTAGCCATGAATTCAGTAAACCTGTAGTTAATGCATCAAACTCTTGGTTGTCAAATTGATATGGGGTATGCCTGACTAGCTTCTCGGCTTCCACCACTCCTATGGATGCATTACTTTCCAACAAGCTCACAGTGAAAAGGCATTTTTCTGCTACAGGAAGAGAACCTGTAACCAATAACAACCTCACAGATCCTTGCTTGAAAAAATTCAGACCCTTACTTATCCTTTAAGTAAGTGTGTTTTTGTGCAAACAGGGAGAAGCTAGAATTGTTTTAATGATTTATTGTCTTTTTTTTTTTCTTTAGTGCCAGCCACATTCAGGATTGTCCTGCTGGGGGAAAATGGAAATGGGAAGAGCAGCCTGGCTAACACATTTTTTGGAGAAACCATGTTCAAAGTCAAAAATTTTAATGACGTGAAGTCTTTTGCTACTGAAGCAAAAACCAAACTTGTCTATGGAAGAAACTTTACTTTGGTTGATACTCCTGGTTTGTTTGACTCAGGCAGGTCTCTGGGGGCTGTGAACCCTGAGTTACTAAGATGTATCATAGAGTGCGCTCCTGGGCCGCACATTTTTCTGATTGTTCTGAAAGTGGAAAAATACACAGAGCAGGAGAAGACTGTCGTCACTAAAATATGTCAGTATTTCTCTGATGATGCCCTAAAGTACGCCGCAGTGGTCTTCACTCATGGTGACCAGCTCCACGAAGGGATGAAAATAGAGCAGTATGCTGCTCAAAGTGAGGGCCTGTGGGAACTGGTACAGAAATGTGGAGGTCGCTGCCATGTTTTTGATAACAGATACTGGAAGAACAACAAGGAGGAGGAATACAGAAGCAACAAGTTCCAGTTGGCAGAGCTGCTGAACACCATTGACAAGATAATAATGGCAAACAGAGGAGGACACTACAGTAATACAGTACTTAAAAACATAGAGAGAGAAATACAAGAGGAGTTAAAGCTTTTAAAACTGTCATCAGAAAACATGTCAGAGGATGAGATCAGGCAGCAGGTAAAAAGTATCGTCCTACAAAAGCAGTCTCAGAACAACTTTCAGTTTTGGAAAAAGGTTTCAGTTGGTGTTGGAT
The DNA here is from genome assembly GCA_036173005.1 of Crenichthys baileyi. NCBI lineage: Eukaryota > Metazoa > Chordata > Actinopteri > Cyprinodontiformes > Goodeidae > Crenichthys > Crenichthys baileyi. Next base: position 897,236 of record JAHHUM010000595.1, read on the forward strand.
TACTTGCTGTGTTGATCTTCTTTAGATTATACGGGAAGTCAAATGCAGTGCAAGTACCCCTTCATACCACTGAATCAGTTAGGGAAGCAGGTGAAAATGCTTTACAACAGGCAGCTGAGCATGCAATACCAAACACTTTTGAGGCCATTTGTAACCATCTTAATGCATTATTTGAAAAAATATACAATCCTTTCTGCCCATTTGAATAAGCATCAAGTGTAGTCACACATTTGAGAATCTTTCTTTCATTTTAACGGATCTTAAAAACAAGAAAAGGTTTAACTCATTTGCCAGTTGCCACCTGTGTAACATAAGTATGTTTAAGTTTAAATTCCTATAGACAGTATTATCAACCTATATAACCGAAATTTGAGGTACTTTCCTTTCTGTTTGGCACACACATGTACTAAATATGTACAGTTTAAATGTCGACAGGATTCCCTTTGATGAGTGGGTATATGACGACAGCTGAACCTTTAAGGTGCATTCAGGGACAATTCATGTACTGGATTGTTTATATATTAAAATAGCTTAAAAGGGATATAAACATTTTATATTCACAAATATTAGGGCAGTCTCATTAAGAAATCCTTAAGTAACAAACTTGATCTTTTTCAGTTGGTTTTATTATTTTATCCTAATCCAGACATTGGCTATACATGATCATCCATAATTAACTGGAAAATTAATCAAAACAAATCTCTTGTCAGTTCTTTACTAGCCACTCTTTAAATGTATAAAAAGTATTGTACATAACGAACAATAAACAATTGAACAAAACAGAAAAATACTTGTTTCTCTTGGTCAAAGTGTACAGAATGTACCAAACTGTGTATTTAAAACTGAGTCACGTAGGCTACTCAACAGTGATTTTAGTCTAGTTTACACCCCTATCATCAGATATTTGAAATTAAAGACATATCTATAATAAGATAAACTATTAGAACTGGTGTTCATATACTTGTATATTTGTTTGCATGCATTTGTATCCCAAAATAAATTTTATTGATGCTTTTCTGTTTTCTGTTTATGCTTTTAAATCAGCTCAGTTCTCTAAAATATATTTTCAGTTTGATTCTACTCTGTCCCCAGGTGTCTTGGTTCACTTGATAAGCAAAGAGCCTTCAGATGCACAGCTTCATTACTGCCAAAATCAATGTCAAAAACTGTTAGTATATACCTTTGTCATATGAACCATAACATTGCTAATTAATCTCAATGCTTTCAAACACTCAGTTCTTTTTTAAAGAACCTCAATGAGAAAAATCGTTTGAGATGGTACAAGATGGTACAACAGTTCATATTTTTCAGTTTAATTCCAGTTTGCTTTATCAAAACGCTAATGTTCTATGTGTATATGAGCAGAAACTTGTGTCATCAGAAATTGAACTGCTCAGACTGAATCTGTATTTGCGTAATTTGAAACTAAATGCATTGATTTGAAAATGAATTTCACTTAGGTGAGAAAAGATTTCAATAGTTTGAAATTGAATTCATTGTTTTGAATAAATATTTCTTGTATTGAGAATTCAATTTAAATGTTTTCCCTTCCAGTTCTATAATTCAATTTCAAAATTCAGTTTTTTTTGTGTCTTACATCCGGCATGTAAAGAAATGACGGTCTAACTGTAACAACTATGCTACCTGTAGCTGTTAGCTAAAGACGCCAAATTAGTATAGTGTGCGGTCGGTCTGCGTTTCCCCATCGATATGTGTGAATGTGCATTCGACTGCTCCAGGTCCAAATACTGTAAAGAAAGTTTTAACCTGATGTGAAACGTAAATCAGTGTATTGGTGTTCAATTATTCTGTAGCTTTCTCAAGGACCCAGATGTGTGTCACAAAAAATTTGAATTTTGAAACTGAATTGACAGTGAAAGTAGCCAAACTGAGTTTTCAGTACATTTAATACATTTTCAAAACAAATGACTTCAGTTTCACTTTAGTGAAATTAATTTTCAAACCAATGCATTTCATTCAAATTATGCGAATACATACTCATTCTGCGCAATTCATATTCATTTTCTGATGGCACAATTTCCTGCCCATATGTGTGTGAATGTTTGAATGAATGGTCAGAAAAGTTCTTTAAAAATCCAGTAGTTTTAACTCCAGTCTTTTTAAACATTACTTTTAACCATAATTTTTGGATTCAGTTACTGCTGTCCACAAATCATCATCCAGAAGCAGCCTCTTTTAAATGTAACACAAAAAATATTGAATCTATACATTTTTTTTATTTATTGCAATTCACACCTTATTTTTTTATTTAGAAAAGACAATATTTGACATCAATGTCTCTTATCTTGAATTTACGAGTTGCATTAAAAATCATATTGTTCCTCTACTGACTGGTCTTTAGCAACTAGTTGAAACAGATTAGAAAGTTAAAATAGCCAAAGCATAGATTGCAGACACTACATGGGATTTAGCTCCCCAATAGGCTGTTAGAACACATCAGACAACCAGTCTGCTAAACTGGTGAAACTTGTAATTGACGTTTTTTAACAGAAGTGATGAAAAAAAAGCAGGAATCAGGAAAAAAAAAAACAGGAATCAGACCAGCGTTACTTATACAATTGTTTTTTATTTCTGTTTTACTTTTTCTGCTAGTTAAAAGAGGCCCTGAATGTTTTATCTTCAATTCAGGGCCAAGACAAAGATACATGAGACAGCCACGCATATTTACTCACTTTATTCAACTTATACTCATCAGGTAGCTCTAGACAAAAAAAAAAAAATCAAGGGGCCCCCATAAATAAATTTACACATGCTCCAGGAAAACATGGGCAAACAGTCTCTACAAGCCACAGCACCACTGGGCAGCCCAGGTCATGTTGAAACTAGCTGGTCAGTCACTCTGCTTTCAGATCATTCTTTACTTTTGTTTTGGACAATATGGTTGTTTTCCAGGTCAGGGACAGATACATACTAGGTACTTCAAAAATCGAAACAGACCACCCCAGAACGCACTCTTCATGATCAGCTTTAATATTTTTTTTGTTTGTAGACAGAGACTCTGGAAACCTGGCCACGGTCCTAAAATATTGTTCAAGGTTTTTCTGCAGACATACAGAATACAAGCAAAGCCCACTGAAGAACACATATGAATTAAAAATGAAGTTAGAAACCAAAATAGTTAAACTTTGAGCACATTAGTTCCACTTAAGTCTTATATGTAGACAAACACCTACTACGATGTCTCTGCGTCAGGTACACAGAACAAGTTAGTTTGTTGTAAGGGTAAATTCTATCCCGTTAAATCATGATTTACAGCAAATAGCAAAATGAAATTGAACAACTGTTTAATAGGGGGTGGCCTAGATGTTGCATAAGTGTGATCTATCTTGACCAAGAGGAAGATTTTGATGGTAATTTTCATGACTGCGTGTCAGATTTTTGACCTTTTAAGGGACCTCTCTGTTTTACAAAAGATCTGATAGCCTGCCACTTTGAAGGCCCGTCCACAATTTTGAAAATGAAACCAACAAGAGCTATCTTTAACTTGGTATTTGGTCACACCAAAGGCGTGGACACAAAAGTCTGTTTCTCTGAATAATTGCTAATCTTATTATCCACGTCATCAACATGCCACACAGGTTAAACTTTTCTCCACCATTAAAAGATATGGCCTAATTTTCTCACGTAACATATTCCTTTGTTAATTTGTCATCCATTTGAACAAGATCCTGGGTTTTTTCCTGACCCTTCAAGTTGTAGATAGAAGTTATTTTCACTTCAAAATCTTGAATTTGAAGCATGTTCCGAACATGTACCGTCCAACAGCTATCGTATTGCTTATAAGAAGCATATAATTTACTAAAACATATCCTAAATTGAATTTTAGATTCCTGCACCTCAGTATTTGGACACACCGTAAAACCAATCCAGCCTGTAGTTTTTAGAAAATTGCTTCCCTTACAAAAAGTAACCATGCTACCAACAAAACAAATAAATATTTTCTAAATGTCCAATCCATTTCAAGTTGTTCTACCTTACACAAAGAAAATGCTTGCCACCCTTAAACTTCTTGAATGGGTGGAGCTCTTATTCCCACATAATATATTCTTTTAATAAAGTTCCTTGCAAAAGTAAACATACTTGTTGCGTTTCTTTTATCATGTTGCTATGTTACAAGTACAAACTTCAGCGTATTTTATTAGCACTGTTTGATAGAGTAACATAAACTAGCATTTAATTGTGAAGTGGAAGGAAAATTATAATATTTAAAAATGTTTTTTGAAAATACAAATCTGAAAGTAAAATGGAATGAATTTTTGTATTCAGTCCCTCTTTAATCTGAGAGAGAATCTAGATTGAGCTCAAAATTAGACTTAAACTGGGACATCACCACCAAAGGTAAATTGTCAAAATACCAGTGGAAACATGCAAAAAGCTGGTCAGTTATTATAAGAAGGGTGTGATTGCTGTAATGCTCATTAAGAACAATATTTGACTGTATTTGAAATAAAACTTTTTTAAAGCTAAATATCCTAGCCTTTTGAATCTATATATATATACACACTCTATAAGCTTCAGAACGCCTTTCTCACTTAATGGGTCTCTTTATTTTCATGACTATTTAAATTGTAGATTATCACCAGAGACAACAAACCTGTGAATGAACACACATGGAATTATGTGGTAAACAAAAAGTGTAAAATAACTCAAACATTTTTATATTTTATGTTTTTTACAAAATAGCCACCCTTTGTTTGATGACTGCTTTGCTCTCTTGGTATTCTCTCCATGAGTTTCATGAGGTGTTCATCTGAAATGGTTTTCCAAAGAACTTCCCAGACGTTCATTGAGAGACGGCCAGAGGTTAATATTTCAGTCATTACAGCAAAGGGCGGCTACTTTAAGGATTCTAAAATATAACATATTGAAAGTTATTTTACAATTTTGTTTGCTACATAATTGCATATGTGTTCATTCACTGTTTTGATGCCTACATTGAGACTCTACGTACAATGTAAATAGTCATAAACATAAAGAAAACCATTGATTGAGAAAGGCGTTTCTTTGGACTGGTACCGTACATATGAATGGGGTTGTACGAATTTATACAACCCCTAATCCAATGAAGTTGGGACATTGTGTAAAACGTTAATTAAATCAGAATGCAATTATTTGACAATCCTGTTCAAGTTATATGAAATTGGTTATAGACAAGAAAGACAATATATTTATTGTTCAAATTGATAAACCTTATTATTATTTATTTTTTTATTTTTTTGCAAATATTCACTCATTTTGAATCTGATGCTACCAATATGTTCCAGAAAACCTAGGACAAGGGCATATTTACCACTATTCTTTCCTTTTAACAACCCTCAATAGGCATTTTGGAACTGAGGACAAAATTGTTGAAGTTTTGTTGGTGGAATTATTTCCCATTCTTGCTTGATATTATGGATGCAAATAATTTGAAAATTAATCACAATATTTCACCGTCAGATTTCTAAGAAGGCAAATGAAAAGTAATAGAGATTTCTGGCATTAAACCGTTCTATAGTCCGTCCATGCAAATATAACCAAAAAAAGGTGTGAAGGGGGAATCATCATGTACACATTATGCTCCGGTATATTTATTGTTGTTCTTGATTAGTATTTTATTTATGGAATAGTGCTAAACTGCGTATTGCTTTGCAATCTCCAAATGTTTCATTTTAATGATATTAACAGTTCATTTATTTTTAAAAAGAGAATCTGTCAAAGTTGACAGCATCAATCAGTGATGGTCATTGGTTAATCAGCTGTCACTGTGAAGAAAATGCAAGCGTTTTTCAGCAGGTGTCGCGCCGAAATGACCCCCTCTCCAGCCACAAGCCACGTAATGTTTTTAGCAGTGCTATAATGCTATGAATACGCGGTCACTGTGTGACACTGCGTACGCGGTCGTAAAAATTTAGCTTTGCGCGGACATGTCCGGGGTACGTCTTGAGTCTGCGGAGACTCAAGTATGTGCGACTATGTTTTATGCGTAAAGCCGGTGTTGTGCGAAATTCTGTTCCCCTGAAATATTCTGTTCCCCCTGTGTCGGGAGCGCGCAGTGGAGCCAGAGAGGCTGATCCCGTCTTCACAGTTTTTCTGATTGATTTGTCGGTAAAACGACGAAACGTAGTCATGCCAATGTTGTTACTTTATTTTTAATCAACAGCTCCTAGAAAAAATAAATAAATACAAAATGAACCTGGTCTTGTGAGTTTCGTGTTGTTTCGTCGAAAGAATCCATGTCTTTTCCAACTTGTGTCATGTTCACTTTAACCTGACGGACATCAGTCAGCCACCAAACAGTTTTCCAACACGTCGTGTTTATTTATACTTTTTTATTACTGATATAAAACAAAGGATGCTGACGAAAAGTCAGGCTTCCTGAATAGATGAGAGTGTAGCTTTATTTTTCTGGTAAATCGCGTTCTAATGTAAAATATGACAAAAAAAAAAGATATTTCTATTTGCTACTTTTTGATCATTTTGATAAGGTAATGGTCTGATGTTGTTTTGTTAAAAATAATCAGCTCTAGTATCATTATCAAGTATCAAGTATTTTACATATTCCTATATCAAACATACAGCTGAAATAATCAGTTCCCCCTCTATAACAGGGGAACAAATTATATTTCCAACAAGTCCTTCACTCTGTTTATTTCTCTCATCATGGACAACAAGTCCTGTGAATTTGGAAACATTTGCTCTTTATATGCCAGAGTTACAGGGGGGAACAGAATATTTCAGACAGCTGAAATAATCAGTTCCCCCTCTATAACATGGGAACAAAATTAAAGATGATTTATCATTTACATGAACAAACTGGAATCTGTCAGACAGATAAGATTTAAACCAGCCTATCGCTGCTCCCCTGATCCCTACAGAATATTCCAGCCTTTTTAAGAGAATATTATGGTCGACTGTATCAAATGCAGCACTGAGATCTAACAGAACCAGTACAGACACAAGTCCGTTTTCTGAGGCAATAAGAATATCATTAGTGACTTTCAGCAGAGCTGAAATTATTATAGGCTTGTACATCATGCAATGATCACAGAACATTCATTAAGTGACGACAGTTGCTATGCATAGAATGCTCACTAGGTACCCATCTGTTCTTGACAAACTTTAATGTTTTTCTCTGCAATGGGCTCAGACATAGATGAGCTTCAAGCTGCAGTTACTCCTTTGACAATTATAAACAAAGGGGTAAAACGACAGGAATGAACCAGATGCACTTCTTTGGCAGTGTGAATAAACCAATGATTCAGAGAAACTTGAAGAAAAATCCATCTTTACATTCTTCCAACATACACACAACACACTGTTTTACTGAATAACTTACATAATTGTTGTTGCTTTTTTTCATAGAGTTCGCAAGAATAATTGTCGCCTCGGGAAAAACTGGAGCTGGGAAGAGCAGCCTTGCAAACACAAAAAATATGTAAAACAAATAATTCTCCTACCTCTGGAACAAGTCAATGTCAAGCAAAGTCAGGCACTGTTAATGGGAAAAGTATAAAACTCGTTGACACTCCTGGATTTTTTGATACTGGGAGGGATGAGAAGGAAATGAGGGATGAAATAATGAGGTGTATTAATGATTGTCCTCCTGGTCCTCATGTTTTCCTCATTGTGCTTAAAGTGGAGAAATACACAGAGCAGGAGGAAGACATAATAAACAAGATCATTGAGTATTTCTCAGAAGGAGCTCTGAACTTTGCAACAGTGCTCTTCACTCATGGTGACCAGCTGCTTGAAAGATCAACAGTTAAGGATTTTGTCAGTAAAAATAAGGATTTAAGTGTTCTGGTCAAGAAGTGTGGCAATCACTGCAACGTGATTGATAATAAATACTGGAAAAATGACATGGATATATACAGGAGCAACACGTATCAGGTGAAAAGGTTGCTTACCACAATAGACAAGATCATTGAGGTAAACAATGGAGGTTACTATACCCAAGAGATGCTACCAAAAGTAAACAGACAAGTTTCAGGAGTCAGTACACAAGCCCTGTTCAGAACGTTACTGATTGAAGAACCAATTTTAGTGCTCATAATGGAATTAACAAGAGCTCTGGCAGCTTTAGCAGCTGGTAGAGCAGGTGCACATAGAATATAAGAGGTAAAATAATCAACTCTATCTGCAAAACAAACACTAATTTCAGGAAAAAAAAATAATTTGGGTTTAAGATGATCACACTCGTCTCATGTATTACTTTAAATTCAGCTGTCCAACATAAAAAACTATTGCATTTATTAAATTACTGCAGCAAATAGAGCACAGATTACTGACAGTTTGCATTCAAATGTTTCTGACTTAGGATTTTCTTCTAAAAGCTTGCTATAAATGTGTTCAGACAAATTTCTCAGCCAGATTTCCTTTTTACATTACAATCTAGTAGCTTCCAATAAAATAATCTCCTACTGAATTGTATACATACACTACGTACATAAATATGTAAAGTTTCTTAAATGGTAATACCCATTACTCTAACGTTTCAAACATGGTTCTATTGAATGGAAGTATTCATAACGTTTTTGAGCGCCCCAGCCAGCCGTGAATCTAATTAAAATCTGTAAAGGGAGCCAAAGATTAGGGTGATGGCAAGGAGGCCTTCCAAGCACAAAGGTCAACATTTATAAGAAATGTTTGATTGCTGGGATGCCAATAAATGCTTTTAAATGTTTCAATATCTTTAATGAGTGCATGTGTTGGTTGAGATGAACACTGTGTGTATTGTATTTGTTACAGTGCTATAACTGATTATACATTTTGCTTTAGCTTTCAGGAGATTTCCCTTAAAAAATAAAAATAAAAATTCTGTTGTCATGTCCACAATGATTTCAACAACAAGCATCTGATATAGTCAAATTAGGTTAGGAGCTCTCTTGGGTAAACCTATTGTAGATGTCATATTTCTCAGGAACATGTTCACCCAAGTTGACATGCAACTTTATTTCCTTAATGTATGTTCTTAACTAATATAAGACTATGTGAAAACCCAATTCACTTCTCCAGCTGAGTTATCGGAATGTCATAATTAATTGTATCAAATTGTGTCCAACAGAAAAAAAATAGGTAGATGACACATCAGCTTCTGTAGAGCTGGCAGCTGTAGGACATTTGGATCACTCTGGGTTTAGGTCATAATTAAGCAGCATAATGTGACTTTTGAGAAAACCCCAAAAAGTTTTGAGTCAACAGTTGTTTTCAAGTGCAAAAGGAGCACCGACTGTACAGTGTTCAGAAACCTAAAATAAGGCAAGTGTTCTCAACATTAGGCACAATCTCAGTTCATCGAGCTTTGCATTGAGTGATCAGAGTTACATTTTAACGTTGTACACAGTGTATTATAAAACATATCAGCAGAAAGTCAAAATTGTCAAAAGTAGTCAAAGCATTAAGCATTAGGAAAGCTTGACAGCACTGTGGTCATATAATCTTGATTCTGAGCGTCCCTCTTACTGTTAAGCTGGCGGTCATTAAATGATGAGAATCTGCAAGCACTTGTGCCTCTTGGTCACCTCCGCCCCAAGGAGAAAACAACTCACCAGAATAAGGAAATGCAGACAAACACAAGCTCACCCACCCCAAGAATATGATACTACTACCCCATAGCAGATGCAAACAGGAGGCCAAATGAACCTATTAAGACAGGACTGCTAAAAGTAAAGTAAATTTTACCCAAAAAACCTTCAGACATCTGTTAGAAAGTTTCAGATGAAGAAGGAATTTTCAACACCACTATAAGTGCAAATATACATCTAAATCAACTAAAGTATAAGTTCAGCGGGAACAATTCGAGTTTTTGAATGGTCCAGTCTGACTTTGTAATAAAATTTGGAAGAGAATCTGTAGTCATCTGAAGAGGGCTGTGGATGAGAGATGTCCTCACAATCCTAGAGATTTGTGGAACCTTTGCAAAGCAGATTGGACAAACATTGCCAAGTCAAGTAGTGGGATGTTCACATACCCCTAAGAAAGACTGAATGCTTAAATAGAAGCACAGGGTGGTTCAACAAAATTTAAGTATATAGCTGTACACACTTAGTAAACCTGGCATCCAAAAATGGGAGTGTAGAGTTTTTATATCCACTGTGCTTCACAAAACTGCTCATTATGTCATGATGATTACTTGTAGTTTAGGATTAGGCTAAATTTAGAGTTTTTTGAGTTTCTCATGTGCCGTTTCCTGTTTTATTCTGGTTAGTGAGGCCCTTTCTGTCATGTGTTCCCCTTACTTGTTTTCAGGTGAATTGAGTAATGTGGGAGTAAATCAGTCATACTAGTGTAAACTCTGTAATATTGCTAAAAGCTGTTTTTTATTGCACTATGTTAGGGTTTGAAAACTTTGTATTGTTTATCACTCTTCCTTCCCAGGGAGAGGAGTGAGTTATACTACTATCAGGAACATCCGGTGGCTGCTAGTACCAGTCCCCACTCCCTCTCTGTTTAAAAGCAAAACACCTGCACCCTAACCCTTCTGATCTCACACACACACACAGACACACAGACACACATACACCCCCTAAATGCTTGGAATGTCTGTTGAACTGTGTATGTGAACCACATATATAAATAAAGAGAGATGGTGCCAACACTTTGTAGTTGCACTGCAGAGTGGGCTACCATCTTGCTGCAAGATTAACAGAGACTCATGTGTCGTTCCTTCTGAGCTGGACTATTTGATACTTAATACCTAACACACTACAAAGAAGTATATACATGGTATCTATTTTATTCAGCAGTATTAGTTGGAAATAGGCTTTGGTAAATGCCTTATCAAAAATGACTGATATTGGTATATTTGTTCAATGGCTGAACATATAGCACTGTCATGGTACTGAAATGGATTATAAGATGGTGGAACATGACAATGAGATGCCCTGCCTTAGGATGCTCAAGCATTTAAACCTAGAATGCTTCCACCTGGGCCCAAGGGCAAACCAGGTTCTGATGGTAGAGCAGCGCAGGTCAATTAGATCAGCAACATTCACAAAGAAAACGTGTTGCTCCAGGTAAAAGGTAGGTAGATGATTTGTATTCCAGTTCTGCATCAAGCACCTCAAAATTTTGCTGCTGATTAGGCATACAGTTAAGCTTAAAATTATTCATACTCCTGGCAGATTTCAATTTGAAGCAATATTTAAAATTTACCTGCATGTTGCTTCTGCCTGGTAGCAACATTAACCTTTTGAAGTGGCCCAATTCCCAACTTAATTTTGAGGGAAAAGTGTGATTTTTTTCCCTGGTAGATTTACTTATGTTATAAAGTTTGTTAAAAAATGTTTGCCTCCATTGTAGAAGATACCTTTTTATCGTAGTGGCACACCCTGCCTTAATTATTTCATGCACTTGCTGCAGAGAAACAAGTCCGACAGGTAGAAAACAAAAGTAAAAGGTAAGACAGAGCAAGAGGACAGACTCCCAGGTGAGCCGTCTTGACGTGTTCTTCACATAATTCCCTTTGCGACAACATGGAAGGTAAGTTATAACTATTTATGCTAGCTCAGGTAAGAAATTCTTGATCAAATTAAAAGAATTTATAAATGATATTTTAGAAAATTCTAAATACAACTACGTTTAAAGAACTTTAAGTGGTAACCAGTTTGATTCTTGATATCTTGTGTGATCACTGTTCCTTTAGTTAGGAATAAAAAATGTCTTCAAAATTTGAAATTTTAAGACACCTTAAGATTTATCTATTAAACATTTTTAGAATATTTTAAATCCAAAATTAATGCTTGGCTTTCAGTGGAGAAAAATATTTATATAGCTTGATTGTTTTGTCTGATATCAATTTTACCTTATTGTGACACACAAATATATATAAAAATTATAAAACAAAACCTTCATTATTGCAGTAGTGTGATCTCATGCTGAAAAATTTAAAAGAAAGAAATCCAGCCATTAATTTTAGCATATTTATGCACTGAGGAAAATTCTCGGGATTACAAATATACATCACATGAAATCATGTGCATCACAATAACTGGCACTTGCTAAATACTTTTTACAACCGCTTTGGCCAGCAGGACAGCACTTCTACATGCTCATAAAGGTTGGAGCATCTAGCAAGTGAGATCTTTAGTCATTTATTTATTGCAGTCTCTGTAGATTGAGTCTTGGGTCTAGGAATACATTTACCTGCTGAAAGACTCTATGGTTTTTTGTTTTTTGAGTCCATCAGATATTGTTTAAAATTTCATTTCAAAGAGATTTCGCTCAGCTTACTTACAGCTTACTTGAATGCATGTCCTCTTGTCTATCCCATCTAGATTAGAATCTAAACGAAATATGCCCATATGTAGCATCATATTTATACCCCAGGGTAACAGGGGTTAGAAAATAACAGTTCTCACATAGATCACAAAACTGCTTCAGCTAAATTTATTTTATATAGATTGTTCGGGATGGCAATAAGTTTGAAACTGGTGGCTCTTTTTTTTTTTCTTTTTGACACAGTGTCTTTCTACCACTGAATTAATGTACTCAAAGATTGTATTCTTAAATTTCTTTTCTGTGTGTGTCATTATAATTAAGATGAATTTATTTTAAGAAATTTTCATCAATAAAAGTTATATTTATTACAAAATTTTAATGATTGGATTTTTCAGAGAGCGCCTTTTTCCAAAACAGGAACCTATACAAGCAAGAAGCAGTTACGTTTGTATAGAAAACTAATTGGTATTGATTTAAAGTTCTCTGTTACTTTTAGCCAGTTTTCCTAACTGCTTGAATACAAATCCAACTGTCATTTTGCTGAGAATATAATTGAAAAAGACAAACATATCCATGGGACATGTATAAATACCAAGGAGTTTGCAAATACACTTCTTAACTGTTGTACTCATCTAGGTCCAGCCACATTCAGGATTGTTCTGCTGGGGAAAAGTGGAAATGGGAAGAGTAGCCTGGCCAACACCATTTTTGGAGAAACCATGTTCAAACTTAAAAATGTTAAGTTTGTTTCCGAGGCAAAAACCAAACGTGTCAATGGAAAGAATCTCACTTTGATTGATACTCCCAGTTTGTATGACACAGAGAGGTCTCTGGACACCATAAAGCCAGGGTGGGAGAGATGCATCATAGAGTGCGCTCCTGGACCTCATGTCTTTCTGATTGTTCTGAAAGTGGAAAAATACACAGAGCAGGAGAAGACTGTCGTCACTAAAATATGTGACTATTTCTCAGATGATGCCCTGAAATATGCAGCAGTGGTCTTCAATCATGGTGACCAGGGATGAAAATAGAAGAGTATGTTGATCAAAGTGATGGTCTGAGAGAACTGGTGAAGAAGTGAGGAGGTCGCTGCCATGTTTTTGATAACAGATACTGGAAGGACAACCAGGAAGAGAATTACAGAAGCAACAAGTTCCAGTTGGCAGAGCTGCTCAACAACATTGACAAGATAATAATGACAAACAGAGGAGGACACTACAGTAATACCGAACTTAATGAGGCGGAGAGAAAAATACAAGAAGAGTCACAGCTTATCAGAATGTCTTCAGAAAACATGTCAGATGATGAGATCCGACAGCAGGCAAAAAGCAACATATTTAATGAGCAAATGATTGGTACTGCCCAGTTTTGGATAAAAGGTTTCCTTACTTTAGCCTTCCCAATATTAATTACAGTCCCGGTTTTCCGATTTGGTAAGACATTACCTGAAATACCTCTTTCCTGCCCTGGAATATTAAGTCCATCTCATGATCCTTCATGGGTAATTGCACCAATACTGGAAGCAGTTAAAGATGTAACTGAGAGAGCTGTAAGCTTTCCATTACCAGCCAGTGAAATAGTGCAGGTAGTTGAGGAGGGAGGACCAGTCGCATTTGAGGAAATCTTTAATCGATTTTGTGCTCCGTTTGAAAGACTATATAACCCTTTTAGTCCATTCGAATAAACCCCGAAGAAGAATCATTCCACTGCCATTAATCGCTCTTGTCTTTCTGGCTTGAGGCAGTCGCACTGTGTGAAAATGTAATGTTGATTCCCTTTATATGTAAACTGAACAGCAGATTATTTTTATTGATATTGTTGGGGAAAGTGGTGAAAGGCTGGAGTGTTTCCTTGCCATTCATTTTTCTTGTAGATTTTAAGGAAATCAAAGGTGAATCGTACATATGAGTTTCAACATGTGGAGATAGATTTTTAACAGTTAGCTATGTAATGCCCTCTGTGTCTCTGTTTTGTATACATGTATTTTTTTGTAAATGTTATAGCTGATACAATTCTTATATACAATTCTACAAATGTTATACAATTCTACAAATGTTTTTGAAGAAATCAACTAAATTAAAAAAAGAAACGAAAAACATCTAAAATACTCAATAATTTTAGATGGACAGATATTTTGTAAGGTTTTGTAAGGTTTTGTAAGGTTTAAAATCTGCTGGGTTTCCTAGGATAGAAAAGCTTTTAACCAATTTGAATAATAAACTGAATCCGACTGGGTTGGACAATGAAACTGAAACACCTGGTTTTAGACCACAATAATTTATTAGTATGGTGTAGGGCCTCCTTTTGCGGCCAATAAAGCGTCGCCTTCAGGATACAATGTTTGAACCATTGGATGCACATGGTCCTCAAGAATGGTTCGGTAGTCCTTGGCAGTGACGCGCCCATCTAACACAAGTATTGGGCCAAGGGAATGCCATTATATTGCAGCCCAAACCATCACTGATCCATCCCCATGCTTCACTCTGGGCATGCAACAGTCTGGGTGGTACGCTTCTTTGGGGCTTCTCCACACCATAACTCTCCCGGATGTGGGGAAAACAGTAAAGGTGGACTCATCAGAGAACAATACATGCTTCGCATTGTCCACAGCCCAAGATTTGCGCTCCTTGCACCATTGAAACCGACGTTTGGCATTGGCATGAGTGACCGAAGGTTTGGCTATAGCAGCCCGGCCGTGTATATTGACCCTGTGGAGCTCCCGACGGACAGTTCTGGTGGAAACAGGAGAGTTGAGGTGCACATTTAATTCTGCCGTGATTTGGGCAGCCGTGGTTTTATGTTTTTTGGATATAATCCGGGTTAGCACCCGAACATCCCTTTCAGACAGCTTCCTCTTGCGTCCACAGTTAATCCTGTTGGATGTGGTTCGTCCTTCTTGGTGGTATGCTGACATTACCCTGGATACCGTGGCTCTTGATACATCACAAAGACTTGCTGTCTTGTTCACAGATGTGCCAGCAAGACGTGCACCAACAATTTGTCCTCTTTTGAACTCTGGTATGTCACCCATAATGTTGTGTGCATTTCAATATTTTGAGCAAAACTGTGCTCTTACCCTGCTAATTGAACCTTCACACTCTGCTCTTACTGGTGCAATGTGCAATCAATGAAGACTGGCTACCAGGCTGGTCCAATTTAGCCATGAAACCTCCCACATTAAAATGACAGGTGTTTCAGTTTCATTGTCTAACTCCTGTATTTCTATGTATGGCCAATGCACTTAAGCTTATTTTGTGTTTTTTTAATTTTCATTTAGATTTGTTTTCTTGTGGCTTCAAACTCCTAAGCCATGTATTGAGAACAGTGCATAGGTTTCCAGATAACTTGGGGGAAAAAGTAAATTCTATTGAAGAAATCAGTGAAGGTTAACAGATTTTTTAACTACCAACTATATATCCGGACGTTACTTGCAAAACTGCAACAACGTCAAAGAATGACTGATGGCTCCAGTTGAACCAGTTAGCCCCTTTCAGTATTGGACATGAAACCTGATCCAAGGTACTTCCTCTATTATACCATAAAAAGTGAGATTTTAATTTTTTTGGCAAAAGTAGCACCTGATACTGTTCTATCATGGGTTGTTGATCATTACGGTCAAATACTGGCTCAAACATAAAAGCTTGAGCCTCTTGCAGTTGCATCGCTCCTTATGACCGAGTTGTTTTCCTCAAGGAAAAAATCCATCAGGATATCGATATGACATTAATGCTAAACGTTATTTTAATACTACTCAGTCAATTTAGTGATAAAATTGACCCCTGTGTCATAATGGGGTTTTCTTAGACTCTGATATACACAACCACAAGGACAAAGATAGAGTTTTAACAGTTTATTTAGAAACATGGTTAAAGGTCGGACTGGAACCAGGGCTGGAGCTGGTGGACAAACGCGGGGTCTCTCTGAAGGAGAAAGACAGAACCTGGAAAACATTCTGGGTAAAAACGGAGACCAGAAATGTTCCACGACTTCCTTCAGCAAAGGGTGATCACGCCAAGTGAGAAAACGAGCTGACGTCTCCCTCTGGGTTTCCACTCCATAAGTAGGCCAGCTGATTGCTCTCAGATGAGCAACACCTGTGCAGCAGGAGAACACAGCACACAAACACAGCCTGCATGCAGCCTGCACAGAAACCACCGTGGATATGACACTCTGGCAATCATTTTATATGATTTGTTATTTTCTTTCTCAATACTTAACTAAAGTATTTAGCTAAAAATACTTAACTAAACATATAACTAAAGTTATATTTTTAGTCTCCAATTTGGACACATGCTGTGTGCCATAGACTTGTTCTAAAAAGGCCAACCAACCAGCCCAACCAGAAAAAAAAAGGCACAGTCAAATAAGAGCATAACAGAACATCTACCAGTGAGGACAAGGCACAGTCGAGAATGAGAACAGCTAAGAACTCTTCGGTTGGCTTTTTCTGACATCTTTTTCTAACATGGACGGTCAGTTGAGCTTATTGTACATCTATTACAGCTCTGGACATCAAAAATTGTTAAAAAAAATCATAAACAATTTTCATGTTTGGTGGATACATAAAATTGTACTAAGTAGTGGCTTTTACCTTATACAACTCCAAAATAAAATAATATTGATGCAAAATATTTCTACGGCATTCTTAAAATAACAATTTTCTTTGTACTCAAGGGACACAGGTGGAAAACAATAAGAAGATGCCCCCAACAGTTTTAGCACATTTTTTCCAGAATTGTTAGAAGAAAAATAAAGTTAACATTTGATGAAATAATATAAAAAGTGTGATAGGTATGTTTTTTTTTTGTCGTCATTACGTTCTTATTCAATCAGCTGACAGGATCACAAGTTTCTGCGTCTGAAACTGAGAGGTTTGCTGAGCAGTGAGTTAAAACGTTGAGTGAGTTTAAATGTACTTCACTTGTACTAATCTTGTCTTCTAGTGCCTGACTCAAAGAGGATTGTCCTAATGGGGAAAACTGGATGTGGGAAAAGCAGCTTGGCTAATACCATATTTGGAGAAGAAGTCTTCAAGATAAGCCATTCACCTGTTTCTGAAACAAGTCTGTCTCGAGGAGAAACCAGGCCTGTTAATGGCAGAAACCTCACTCTGATTGACAGCCACAGTGTTTTTGATACATGTGTTGTGATTATTGATCTGACAATATTATTTAATATTTAATATTAATATTTTAATATTTTATCAAATAATATTTCGGTCTGTTAAGGGTTGTCCTGTGAATACCAGCCCAGTAAGGCGATGGTATTAGGACAAAGTTGAAAGGTGTGAGCCAAGCTCTGACATTATTGAACAGCATAAACTCTGCACACACATGGAATGAATTCACACAATTTCTTAAAATACAAGAATTTATGAACAAAAATAAGTCAACTCAAAGTCAAACATATTTCAATCAACAAACTCTTTACTATGCTAAAACAATCCAACTAAACTACCAAGCAGAATTAAAGAATGACGAAGACTAATGGGCTATGTACAATATAAACAAGTTGATTAAAGATGATTGAAAATCATGACCAAAAGAGTGATGCAACATTACCATGCAATGTTATTTATGTCTGAAAACCAAGGATTATCTTGAAATATCTGGAAATGAAGTTAAGTTAGTCTTGGAACGAACTTAGGCAGTAATCAGCATACCTATAGACAACCATTCACAATGCTAGATCAGATGTATTATTTTAATAAAATAATGTTTTAAAGAATGATCTGCTGAATAAAACCAACCTTCTGGATGACTAATTCTCAATGGTGTCTCATTAGTTGCCTTTATTTATTGAAATAATATTTAAAGAAATATTATTAAAGGTAACGGTAAATTATTTAAGGAAATATCTTTGAAAGGAACCAAATCTTTCTGGAGAAATGGGGCTTAATGGTGTTTACTTAGTTATCAAATTTAGTAAAATGATGTTAGGGATATTATTTACTGGATTGAAACTAAACCGTTCCGGGTAAATATTCTTTATGTGGCCTAGGCTGTTGGCAGTTAAGCTAACAAAGGAGGCTGATAGCTTAGCATCCGGAATCAAAACACACACACTTAAAATACCCTCAATAAAAGGGTTAAAATGCATACGGACGGCGCATTATGAGCAACCTTCTGTGTTTAAAATCACCCTTTAAATAAAGTTTGTCTTAACTTTAAAAACACAAACACAGAACACAAAGCTGATCACGTGTGCAGCCTACTAGCACTAAGGTAGCAGTTTCACACAACAAAACCAAACTTCATAAAAAAAATGAAAACGTTCAGATAATTTCATCCTAACCGTTATTCTGCCCAAACCTAACCTCTGACCATGCTGAGGAAAAGATGTCCGGGGCGGCGAAGTTTGAAGAGGTGTCCACAGTCAACAAGCGGTTAGCCTTTGGCTAACCTCGGTAGCCTCGGGGCTGCAGCTGGACGTTCGATCTGTGACAAAGGGTTAGCTCCGGAGCTGGGCGTTGCAAGAGTTGTAAGACGGCTCGTTCTGTCCGTCTACCAACTGTTCATTACCGTAACCACGGTGATGCGGGCTGTTTGTCCTCCTCTCAGGCAAGGAAAACCGATTCACTCGGCTTGTAGAGACGGCGTCTCTGCTGTGACTTCTTTGAGACCGTTGCTCCTGCAGGCCTCAAGGGAGAAAGTCAAGCCAGGCGTGTACCTTAACTCACGTTTTTATGAATGAATACTGGATACACAAACAGTTATTCAGTCATACTCAACTTTTGCATATGATCGGTGATCATATGACACTCTTGGATCCGGTTTGAAGAGTTTATGTCTTTTTGCCAGCAAAAAGACTTCAGCGCGCTGTGTCTGCTCCTTGTCCGATGGTCAACCAGCTTGGAGAGGTCGGGGCATTGGAAAAGGGGGTGCTTTTATACAGCCAGTGGGATCATGGGAAGTCTGCTGTTACCCCCCTTTTCCCCTTCTGAAGTTGTGCTGAAAGTCTGTTTATTTTCAATTTATTCAATTTATTTTGAAAACTCCAGAAGAGTTTGTACCGGAGTTTTAATGTTGAAATCCATGGCTTAGGGTCCCAACACATGTGGCTCTGAAGTCATGCTTAAGAAAGAGGTAGTGAGATGCATCACAGAGTGCGCTCCTGGACCTCATGGGTTTCTTTTTGTTCTTCAAGTTGAGAAATTCACAGAGCAGGAAAAAGACATAATCAAACAAATATGTCATGGTTCTCTGAAGATGCTCTGAAATTTGCTGCAATTGTCTTCACCCATGGAGACCAGCTCCCAGATGGAAAGAGAATCGAGGACTTTGTTCTTCGCAATGAAGAACTAAGCAACCTGGTGAAAAAGTGCGGAGGCAGGTGCCATGTTGTTAACAATAAATACTGGACCGGTATGCAGAAGACCCTTACAGAAACAACCAGTTCCATGTGGGAGAGATACTGAGGACAATTTATATGATAGGTTAAGCAAATGATGGAATGTACTACACCAACGAGATGCTACAGCAGTAAAAAAACACACACAGATAGAGGAGGAAAATATTAGGCAGTCAACTAATCAATCACCAGATGAAACCAGAGGCAGAGCTAAAAGTAATGTACTTAATAAGTTAATGTTGCAGCTAGTGGCGGCTGCAACGGGTGCCCCTAGTTCCACCACAATGTTCAGCAGCCCAAAGTTTCTACAGCCGCTCTAAGTGGGGGTCTGAAGGGAGGTTGGACGGGATACTGTGCTGCCGCAGGATCAAGAACTGTAGGGGATGCATTTCAGGCAGCCAAGAAAGCTGTTTGGGATAAGTTAGCCATTTTGGGCTTAAGTGTGAAGAGTGAAAAAGAGAAGAAAGAGTCAGAGTAAAGGAAAACCAGGAACAAAGTGATTTTTGTCTGAACATCAACAGCACTATTAATTATCCATGTTTACTATATTTACTAAAAACAACAATAAAGTCTGCATTACGATGATATTTGCTTCTTGACAGCTTCTGTTTATCTACTATGAGGTGCACTACTGTTGTAACACAAAAATAGAACGCCTCTAGGGGGAGCTATTGCTTATCTTTGTTTAGTAATGAATAGCCTGGGTGTACAGAGAAATATCGAAGCTGTTGAGTTGTATTGTTTTTAAGTGTTTATGCGTTGCAGAAATTAAGCCACAGTAAAGAAAAGAATATGTTTTGTGTAAACCTAAAAAAGCCATACCTCTGAATATGATACTAAACAAGTATACTACTAGATATCTAAACAAAATCGTTTTTGAATAAAACTGGGTATATTGTGGGATTTGGTGAACAATACAAACAAATGTTGGAAATTTTTACAGAATTTTGTTGATACTATAATTTCTCATGCAGAATTTCTATAATTGACTGTGATTTGCTTAAGATCTTAAATTGATTTGACACAAAGTATAGAATGTGTTAAGACAGTTTTACTAAATTATTTTCCATAATATCTGAAAACGTTTTTCAAGGACTTTGAATGTTTTATTTGGATTTTTGTTGTTTTTGTGTGTGTTTTGCTCAATTATAAAATATACACTTTAAACTAACAGTTTGTATCTTAAATCTCTGGCCTGCCAAAGGAAGTTCTCGAACAAGATGGAGAAGGTGATGAGCGGCTGAGATCTAAGGGGGAGTTGTGCGTAAGTAATATGGTGGTACTGGTAAACAAACATGACAAAACTCAGGTAAAAAAGCCAGTAAATTCAAGCCAAACACAGAAACGTGTAAAACGCGTGTAGTGTGTCAGGCTCTAGTGTGTCAGGCTGTAGTGTGGTGTGTTGTCAGTGTCTGCAGTAAATGTTGTGCTGCCACCTGTGCCAAAATCCAGAGAACAATTTTTGCTCTGTAAGTAAAGTATTTAATACTCAGCCTCCTAATAACGCATTAAATTATGAATTGAACCCCTGGTTACTGATCACAATAGGAATCTAAATTCATGTTTGGTTTTTCCAGATAGCCGTATCCTAACGCTCGATGTCAACACTGTCAACAGCTATTTGGCCATCTCTGAAGAGCAACGACGGGTGACTTATCAAACCAACTGCCTGTACTATTCTAGTCACTCAGACAGGTTTGGGAGTATGCAGGTGTTGTGCAGAGAGGCTCTGTCAGAACGATGCTACTGGGAGGTCCATTGGAATGGTTCCTTTTGTGCAATAGCTGTGGCGTACAAGGACATCTGCAGATCATTGAATGGGTCAGAGTTTGGATATGATGACAAATCATGGAGCTTGGAGTGCTCCAAAGATACCTATACTTTCCGACACCGTTATCAAACAAAAACGCTGTCAGGCCCTCTGTCTTTCTGCGTCGGCGTGTACCTGGATTACAAGGCAGGCACTCTGGCTTTTTACAGCATCTCTGAAAAGATGACTCTGCTTCACAAAGAGCAGATCACGTTCTCTCAACCCCTTTATCCTGGCTTCAGGTTAAAGTGCAATGCTTATACAACAAGAGATTATGTAGAGCTGGTGAAGTTGTGGTGATGAAGCTGAAGCTTATTTACCAACATGCAAAACAATTAAACTAGTTCAACATTTTTGTAGAGTTCTGGTTATCAACTTAAGTTTTCGATCTAGTATTTACGCTTTTCCTCAGGAAAATGTCTGTTATATTGAGGCGAATGGCATAATTGTTCTTCTGTCTGCTGTATTTGGTAGTTTTATTTGTAATATGATTTTCTAAATCATATTACTTGCCAAAGCCTAATATCTGTGTTTAGTCTTCTGTTACTTTCTCATTCTGAAGCTTTGTTTAAACAGCTATTCCAAGTTTATATATACTGTCAAATATGTTTGAATAAAGTTTCTAAGAAATAATTAAAAACCAAGCATAAGCCCTCTTTTTTTTTTCTGTTGACGTTTGGCAAAAAAATCAGAGGAATCGATCTTGAAGGGTTGTGACTGAAATTCTTGTCAGGACGGCTTCAGATTGAACTTGGATACTTTGTTTCCAATATTTAATATACTTTATAAGGAAGCTTTCTTAATCCTACATAGTAAAATATGATCAGCATTTTGTGGTGTATTGGAGGCACAAATGTCGAACTAGTGCCTCGAACTCGCTGTCACACCCTAATAAGCTTTTTAACTCAAAATGCCTGCAAAGGTTTCCAGAGCCTCTAAACGTTCTGTCTGGGTCAGCAGGCGACACAATCATGTTGATAGTCATTGACACTCTCGCAAGGAAGGAAAGCCACAAAACGTCATTGCTAAATAAGCTGGTTGTCCAGGGTGCTGTATCCAAGTATATATATGTAGAAATCTGTGCACCAGCAACAGGGATACCTTTGACCATGAGGGGATTGTCAAGCAAAAATCATTCAAGAAGTTGTGGGAACATCACAAGGAGTGGACTGAGGCTGGAGTCAGCAAATCAAGAGCCACAATGCGCATAGAAATCCTCCACATTGGCTTTAAGTGTCTTACTTTGGCCAAGAAGAAAAGGAACCAGTCTGCTGCTGAGTGGTCCAAAGACCTCAGATGATCGTAAAGTTTTTATTAAACTTCAGCTTCGATTCAGTGCTTTTACTGGACCATTTAGATCACAATCTCAGATATTATAAAAGTGCAATGATGGAAATTATATAGTCCAATATCCAATAAATATTCCAATGATGGAAATTATATATGATTATATATATATATACATATATATGCAATGATATATACCTAATATATATATATATACCATTATATATATAGTATATATTATACACATATGGTGTGGTCGTATGTATATATAATGTATGTGTGTGTATCATACACTAATAAGTGTATAATATGATATATATACAAAATTAGTATATATATAGTTATATACTAATATATAGTAATATAATATATATATTACATATAGATTTATTATATATATATACACACAGTATATATACATATATTACACATAATGACTATACTTTATATAACTAATATATACATTATATGCACTATATATATATCATTATATAGTTTATACTACTATGTATATATGATGATTTAGATATATATGTATATATATATGTGTGTATATGTGAATTAACATGACGGCTGTGACTCCTCCCTGCCAAGAGTCACTTCAGTTGTTTTTCTTTTTGGGACTAGGGGGCGCAGCTCCAGTATTATTAATACTGCCCCGGAGTGCACGTCTTGAAGTTTGGATCAGATACAAGAGCTATGGGGGAAAATTACCAGTACCCTATTTTCTTCGAGTGTACAAAGAGTCTATGGGAAGCAGAAGACATACAAGAACCAGGCATATTTTGTTGTCCGCGCTGGCACTGGGCCGGTGATGGAGATGCACAGGCGCACCATTGACAAGGGTGGCCCAGGACGTCTACAGGATGGCGTTCAAAAATCAGACAGGTACAGTAAGATACGGTACATTGTCTAGTATAATTTTATTCTGCCGCTTCATGACATGGACACCTTGTTTAAAGGACGTAAGCGAACCTTTTTAAAATGTCCTTCAAAACATGAACGACTATAAAACAAATATGCTATAAGTAATTATTATGACTTCTACTACTGTTATTACAGACGTACAAACCTGTATGTAATGGAATTTGACGAATGGGAACGGGAAGTTTCACCGTAAACGGAAACCTATTTCAAGCTACGAAACACCGTAAAGAGCAGCTGAGAAACGGACAGGGTGGGAAACAAAGACCAACTCACAGCAAAAGACCATCAAAAAACACATTTCAGTTCTGACTGTACAGTCATGAAGCTTAGTAAAATCAGCTTTTGGCCATAGGGCAAAAGCTACAGCATAACATATCAGGACGACTGATTCGGAACCAGTAGATGAAGCTGTAATGGGTGTAAACAGTGTTTGGGTCAGTGGGAGTAAATAAACGGGCGTGTATTTATTAAACCGGCGCATATATTAAAAAATATTGACGGTCTGTGTCGTAATAGCATATCAGTTCATCAGAATTACACTTGTGAAAATGTTTCGTCTACTTTAAGGGAGGTTCTGTAAAACTAAAAGGTAGAAATTTAGCAAGTGTCAGCATAGTTTGGTTTATGTGCGTCACCACCACGGCCGCATACAGAGGTGGAACAACAGGGTCAGTTGTCCTGGGCCCAGTAGTGGGGGGTGGGCAGAACTGTGCCCTCCAACCATTATGCTCAAGAATATTTCTTTTCAAATTAGGCTTGTTTGTAGAGATGAATACAAACCTAATGTTTATGTTACACAACCCATTTTCAATAAATTCCTTCGTGCTACGTGTCCTTGTAGTAGTGGTCAAAAACCCTTCCCATCCATAACACACAAAAGTATTTCGGCCGCCAACAAAACTCCTGACTTCAGTTCATTAAGCCGCTTCAGCAAAATATAAAATGCTCGGTGTGTTTCTGGTAGAGGAAGGAAAAACACACAGCTTCTCCATCACTGATTTAACCATGTTTGATTCACGTATCCCCAATTTAATTATTTCATTTGGTAATAAATTAAGACCTCTGAAATGTATTAAAAATAATATTTACATATTTATCATATATATATATATATATAATTCATATCACATATAACAATGTTTTTTAATAACTTTGTGTCACTGTTAGCTTTCTACGGCAGGAATAATATTTAGAGCCTGTTCTAAAGAGGAAAAGAATGGAGCAGAGAGGAGAAGGGAAGAGAAGACAAATGGAGAAGATCAATCATGTCTTTAAATGGCAAATAATCATTGATTGTCTACTAGTTACAGAAGGCCCTGGGTAGCGGCCCATCTAAGATTATCAACACTAAACAAGGCTTTTGTTATATATCACAGTCAGTGGTTTGAAATGAAGGTACAATGCTTAGATTTTTACTGTACTAAAATGCTTTGCAATTTAAAACATTGTGCAGCATTAGTTCAGTATTTATTAAAATGATGCTGTCTAACTAAAAGAAGACAAAGTAAAACCAAAAAGTTTGTTGTCAATCTTGTTTACTGTAATGAAGCTGGGCAATCACTTGGCAATACTAACTCAAGCACAGAGGTAATCTTGGTTTCGCTGTCCATTTATTATCTCTAAAGGGACAGTCACGGATGGAGCTCTGGGGGGAGGTAATAGGCAGTAAAATCAGTTTTATATCTGTTCACAGCTCTTCTTTTTGCATAAATAAAGATCAGTTGTTCCAGGCGCCACCATCTGCGTGTCCTCTGCTCTAATGGCGCAAACAGGTTCACTGACTCACTAGTTTCTGTCAGAGACCTGTTGTGTATGTATACTAGAGGAAGTTATAATTAGAACAGGTCCCATAGGCTGGTAAATGTTGATAGCGGCGCTGCTTAGTAACCTGCTCTAGAATGACGTCACTACCGGGCGAGTCCTCACCGCTGCTCACATGATCTGGGCTGGAGGTGAGCGGACGTGGATGGTGATTTACTTCTGTAAAACTGTTCTGTATAAAATCTGCCAAAGGACGTTTCGGCCCATGGCATTTAGAGATCAGATGCAAACATGTCACACAAGCGGAAGCTTAAAATATTAACGCATACGAGTGCAGCAGTATGGAAACCCACAAGTGCCACAATTCAATGAATTAAAAAGTCCATTAATTGATATTCATACATGAGAAATTGTTATTTTTTATGTAAAATTGTGGATGCAGGTGTCAGATAAGTTCAATCTATCTTTCTCTCAAATAAATAAATATTAATATTTTTTATTTTAATCTTCAGTGATTATTTCCTCATGACCATGTGCTGCAGAACATCAATAATTTATTTTATCTCTCCACCTTACAAATGAAAGTCACTCAGTGGGGTTAAAGCTACTATAGAAAATGTGTTTGGTCTGCAGCTGAGTTGCTGTGCAGGTCAACCAATCAGCTGTTAGGGTTTTCCTTTACTGAGAGATAGCAGCAGTTCAATGATGTACTTAAGCAAAGGAAGCAAAAAGTAATTTTATAAAATGTCATTTTTACACTCTATGATTTTACCTTGTGTTTGAGTCACAGTTTGATTAGCTTTCACAATTAATTTAACTGAGTAATAATTAAAATAATATTTAATTATTTATCAGATATATTTCCAATTTTATATCTGTTAACAGCTCTTCTTTTTGCATAAATAAAGATTAGTTGTTTCGGGAGGCTGAGTCTGGTTAGAGCTGGTCCTAAACTTAATCAGATTTCATCCGTAAAACAACTCCAGTCTCATAGAAGTCCACATGAAACTCAACACTGCTGCCGTATTTGCATTGGGTGGTTATTTAGATAACATCTGTGGTTATTTAAACAGAAGTTTGAGCTAGTCCAAGGTCCACAATATTGGTCAGAAAGTCTTACATGCATAATGAAATGAAAAGAAGACGGGATAAGCCTTATTGTGTTGCAATGATTTTTTAGGTCATTGACTATTTCGTTTTTTTACTCGTGTTTGTTTTTTAGGGTTACTTCACCAATTCATGCCCTCATCTCATATTGAATTTATATTTCATAAGTACACGTTGACATTTCATCCCATCTACTTCTATCCATCTGCTTAAACCAATGATTATCACTTTATTTTTATTATATTTATGTATTTTTATATATAAAGGTCATAAAACCTTTTAAATCTCACATAAAAATTACAATTAATTGTATGTTTTCTGAAAACGTTATGTAGTTGACAACAAGTAGAATAAATAAAAATACTTTAAATTGTTGGTTGTCAAAGCTGTTGGAACGTTCCCGCTGATGGATATGAATGAACACATAAATATCCAGTGACGGATGGCTCCATTTGGTGCCATAACAAGTTGGGTGTGAAACCCTCTAAGTAAATATATTTCTAAAGGTGCAATTGACATGAAATACTCCTCAGATGTCGGTAACAACCCAGTCCTCGCAATCAAAGATATCTATAGATGTAAAAAAAATCTGACGTTGTGTAAAATAAAATGGAATGACGCAGTGTTGAGCACATGAAGAAATGGAGGTGGGGAGAGCCTAGAAAAGTCATGACATCAGTTGAACCCCTTTAGTAATTAGAAAATAATCCCGCCACTTAGAGCAAATTATCATCAGCTGGTTTAGTCCCAACAGATGGCCTCACTTTCAGTCGCAAAAAAATGCAAAATAATATCCAGGGTGATGAACGGGTCTAAGCAAAAGTAGAAGTCATTCCTGTCCACATATGCTCTCCATCCAGTTTGACCGAGCACAAAAAAAAATCTCTTGCTGTGTAAAGCTGGTAGAGAGACACAGCAAAACACTTGTTGAAAATGCAGTGAAAGCTGGTTGCACAATGTGTTGACACTGGGCAGGCAGAATACAAAAGCACAGCACACTTTTTAGATTCTTTGTAAAACTTTGTGGAAAAATGCGTATCATTTCCTTCCACTACTTTCTGACAGTCTATCACATAATTTCAAATCAAATATTAACACTAACACAGCTCATGCTGTTGTGTTTACCCCTGCACAGGGTTGGAAGTAAGCTGTGTATGTCAGCTTTAAAGCTCTGAATAACCTATGTGATATATTCTGCTGTAGATCAACAGGAAGTACTGAGGAGATCCGAGCATGCAGTCGAGTTCAGTGATGGTCGTCTGGTGTTCAGTGTCAGGGGCAGCCTGTCACCTCCCACCTCTCCTCAATACACCACCCCTGCAGCGCCACCAGAGGTCAGCACCACATTTCTTTTACCTGCTTTGTCAAGGTTTTCTAATTTGACAACACAAACATGCAACCGGGGCTGCATGGATGTAAAATAATCTATGAAACCTACGAGCTACTGCTCAATTCCTTATATTTTGCTTCCAGGGCGTGTTGAAAGATGATGAGCACAGTAATGTTAAAAGATACAGTTTCTTCACATTTAGATTGTTGGATATTTTTCATTTCCAAAGTGATACCCAAAAAAGGAAATATAGTTTGAACTTTGAGCACAATAAATAGTTGAACTGAGGTCATGGCAAGTTCATTTCTATTGTACTATTCATACACAAGTGCTTTACAGAAAAAATCGAGGCGTTTGGAAAAAAATTGTATTAAATAACAAACATAATGGTGATTGTAAAATTGCATATCAAGGAAGAAAGGGTGAAATAAAAACAAACACCTAGCTAATACATGATAAAGTTGACCAAAAAATGACCTTTCACATTTAGAGTACAGCTGCAGTAAACTGTATTATTTACCAAACGATTAGAGGACGATGTAAAAGCCTGGGTGGAGAACTCTGGGGTGTTCTGTTAGGGTTTTGCTGTATTTTTACTATCTGGAGCACTATGCCAATAGAAAAGTAAAGTGGAGTTAAAGCTGACAAAGAAAGCAGTTAATGATCAAAGAAAAGCAAAGACTAAAAATACCACTATAGCATTTTAAATATTACTAGAAAATCTGTTTCCTTGAAAGCAAACCTGAAGAAATGAGGGAGCAGCTAAGATTTATACGCAGGGTACTGTATATGTTTACTTTGTAAAGTGTGTTTATTGACGTCCTTTTAACAGACCCGACAGTCCATTCCTGACTCAGCTGCCACACTAGAAGAACTGGAGCTTTCTACCCTGAAGGACTCTCCCGATTCAGAGGAACCGCTCAGCTCTGGTTTTTACTCTGCAGAGCATTACCAAGTGAAGGAAGAGATCTTAGTGAGGAGATTATCTCAAACTGAACCTGTGGGTGGAGTCAGTGACCAGAGGGGAGAGAAGGGCCAACAGTCTGATGGTACTCTGAGCTACTATGGTAAAAATCTACATGAGGATGAAGCACCTACAGTGAACCTACAGTGTTTAGATGTAGAAGATGAGCCACATTTAAGTGAGCGTTTTGGAACTTTGAGTTTCTCTGAAACAACCACAGCAGTAGCCACCTACGCCCTTACTGATGGTATTCAGTTGGTGGTGTATCAGGGGGACATCACCACGTTTGAAGCTGACGCCCTGGTGAACTCTGCCAATGAGGATCTGAATCATTGCGAAGGCGTCGCTGCTGCCCTGAGTCAGGCTGGGGGTCCTGAAGTACAGAGTGAAAGCGATTATGTAAAGAAATATAAAGGAAAAATCCCTACAGGGGAAGTGGTAGTGACCAGGGGGGGCAAACTACGCTGCAAAAGACTGCTGCATGCTGTCGGTCCTGTGGGTGGGAAGGCAAATGGGAAGGAGAGGATGTTACTGGAAAGAACTGTTCGCCGTGCTCTGAGTTTAGCAGAAATGATTAAATTTAAATCCATCGCCATTCCCTGTATCGGCTCAGGAGTGTTTGGCGTTCCCATCAAAGTTTGCTCCGAGGCCATTGTGTCTGCTATCAAGGAGTTCTGTAGTCAGGGTGAGCTAAGTCTTAAAACAATTGCACTGATAGATGACAGAGGTGAGGTGGTGAGGGCCATGCAGGAAGCATGTGACAGGCTTCTTCTGGGGCAATGTGCTGCATACCCTACAGAAAGCGAAGATCCACTAGGAGTGGAAGTTCAGTTTGATTCTGTATGCCAAAACGTAGCCAGAGGAGCCACTGCTGATGCTCAGAAGGGCCTTGTCCATGTGGAGATTGTTCTGGGGACCATTGAGAGCCAGCAGGTGAGCATTTATTTATCTAAAAAAAGGTTGATTTACCAAACTGTAAAGTGGTTTGATCAATGCAGTGTGACAGCACTCAGCAAAGTCACTAGTTTGCACAAGTAAGTTGGTAATCTGTGATTTTGAACTTGTTTCAGACAGATGCACTGGTATCTCCTATGGTCCACCACGATCCTCTGTCCACCCGAGTTGGAAACATTCTCAGCAAAAAAATTGGTCCTAAGGTAACCAAAAGGGTTAGACAGGAATCACGAGAGGAAACGATGCCTGGCGACTTCGTACTAGTGGAAGAATTGACTGGAGTTCCTTTTGGTGCCGTGTTTTTCCTCAGCCTTGTTCCATGGGATGAAGAAGACAATGGAACTGCAGTTGAGGTGAGATAATTAATCATTTTTACTACATTTACACTGTCCGGATCAGTTTAAAATAATTTTTTGTTTTTTTCTGATACTGATTTGTTGAAGGTTCTCCGACTGGGCATCAACAAAATCCTGACTTGCTGTGAGAACAGAGGGTTTGGATCTGTGGCCCTACCTGCACTCGGGGCTGGCATTGCCCTTCGTTTTCCGGTCGCTCTGGTCGCCAAGGTTTTACAGGAGGAGATCTGTAAATTTGAGCAGGAGAGAACCACCAGCACACCAGTCCGGGTTTGCATTGTTCTACCCTCGAAAGATGAAGAGGCTAGTGAGGTAAAGTGCACACACAGACTGCTTTCAGATAAAACATTTTGTCTTTAGGGATAAGTTTACGACAGAAGGGTTTTTAACTAATCATAATGGAAGTATTAAATTAAAGTGGAGGAGTTGTAATATTTTAGCTATGTTGAGCTTCTAGCCAGCCACTAATACCTAACAATGAAGTTAAAGTACACAATATCTAATAAGCACTAAGGTACCCTTGACAAGACAAAATGAACACTTTGAAGCTGTATTGCTTGAGAGGACGACTGCATGTGAAGTTTCATTGCGTCTGTGTAGTCATCACCACAACAGATTTTTTTAATAGCCATGATATACTGTTCATGGGAAGCTGAAGTCAGTAGTCATATGTGGCTCTAAAACATGCGTCCTGCGATTGAGCCAGTCCTGCATACGCAGATCCCAACTCTCTCGCTTACACGAGCAAAGCACAGCTTGGTAATACATATAGTTTTAGTCACCATATTTTCCCGACTGTAAGTCACACTTTTTTCCATAGTTTGGCTGGTCCTGCGACTTATAGTCAGGTGTGACTTGTATAACAAAAATATATTATTTAACACGTTCTTAAATGATAATTGATACTGACTGATGTGACAAGAGGGCGCTCTAGGCTTGTGACTGCTCCTGTACCACTGAAACATTAACTTAAAATGGAACGAAACCCCAAATCAAGTTTTTTTAGCAGATCAACTGTATAAAATGCGCCTTAAGGATTTTATCCTTATGTTACTGTGGATTTTTTTTACATTTTCATGTAAACTTGTTTGATTCTGCAATATTTGTCCTAAAACCGTCTGAGTGCTGCCCTCTTTGGGTTGAACGGTGGCTACTGCAGTTGAATTTTCCTATTGGTTCAAACGGCACAGCTTGTTACATGCTTACGTCACATCCCCATGTTCAGGTATAAAACCATCTCACTTAGACACATTCCCCCATAGCGAGTCAGGAGTTGCAATTGCAAGCATTGATCATAGGATTCGATCATATGCTTTATTTGAAATAATATAACTCTACATGAAAACGGAAACTTTCTGAAAGTTTGTTACTGCTTTCAACGTTAGCTCATGTTAGCAATGATGCTGCTAACATCCCTTTATTACTTAGAAGCTGGACCTATTCTGTCTTCCATTGCCTCGGCAGCGCCGGCTCTGGGCATCGCTGAGTCAGCGCCTTGAGCCAGCGGCTCGAACTGATAAGGCTCATGTCTGCTGGGGTCCAGAAAGCGTCCCTCAACCTCCGGTGACGATAGGGGTGAAAAATCCTGTACTTTAAAATACCGATCTGTGACGAAACAACCAGTTTCGCTCTGCTCACTCTCCATCTTTCAATATGTCATATTCAGCTATCTGCCACTTTCCCTCGTCCTCCTGACCACAGCCCTGCTCCAGTCGTCCCCACACTTGGCCGTACCCCTCAGTGTCTCTTGGCACTGCCCACTTTGGTGGCGTTTTCAAAGTTTGTCTGGGGGCGGGGTTATGCTTTTACATCGGGTTTAGTTCCACTTTAAAGACAACTGAGAAAGACTGACCACAAACAAAATGCCCCCAAAATTAAAATTCTATTCTGCAGATTGCAAACTACAAGTAGTTAAATATGCAGCCGAAAATGGTAATTGAGCAGCAGATAGAGAGGTCTGAGTGAGTAAAAAACTTTTGAGGGACTGGCTACAAGCAAAGGTTACTCTTACTACAATGAAGAAAACTAAAAAAGCCAATCGCGAGCTGAAAGCAAGATGGCCAGAGCTGGATGGACGAGTCCACAGATGGGTGCTTGTACAGAGTGTTGCCGGGAGAGGCTCGTCGACGGTGCAGTTTCATCTCCATGCCCTGGCAGTTGCCAAGGAGATGAATATAAATGACTTTGTAGACGAGCCTGTTGTTCTGTTTGCTTTTGTGTAGTTAAATAACTTGCCATTTCAGATTAAATGTATGTTTTTGGACTTGGATTTTGTGAAATACATTTCTAAATCAATGCAACTTATAATCCAGTACGACTTCTATATGTTTTTCTCCTCTTCATGACGCATTTTTTGACTGATGCAACTTATACTCCGTAGTGACCTAAAGTCCAGAAAATACAGTAGTTAATAAGTGCCATGCGTTCATGCTCTGTACTCCCGTAATATATTCTGGGAAACTTTTTCTTTAGAGCTTCAGAAAGTATTTGTTGGGAGGATTAAGATATTTTGCAAAAGGTATTGAGTTTCCAGAGGACTTTACCCAGAGCTGCAGTTTAAGGCAATAAACCCCATCTGAGGTTGCACATAATTTTGAAGTTGGTTGGAGGAACTTATGAGAATACTATAGCAGTGGGATGAACAATAATAAAGAAAATAGGAATGACACTTTTACCTTTATGAAATGCATCAGTTACATTTATTTTGATTTCTATGGGGGACATTTTTGCTTACAGCCTCTTGGGTCAACATCAAATCACCTTATTGTATGATTTTCTTTTTTTAATAGAACCACACATTCTAGATGGAAGCAAAACCATTAGGATTAAATACAATATAATAAAGTCAAGTTTATTTATATAGCGCTTTTCAGCAACAAGCCACCCAAAGCGCTGTACATGAGGAAAAACATTACAATTATACAGAAAATCAAACACAGAAAAACAAATCAAATGACACTAATAAGAGCTGGTTCTAATCCAATCTTTCTAATAGAGGTAATTGGCTCATTAAATCCTCAGTGGTAAGGAATTACCACAGAATAAACATACACCACATTGCAAAAGTATTGGAACAAATCAGTGAATTCAAATGTTCCAATCACTTGCATGACCACAGGTGTACAAAAATCCAGCACCTCAGCATGAGGACTGCTTCTGCAAACATTTGTGAAAGAATAGTTCACTCTAAGGAGCTAAGTGAGATGACTGGGAACAACAACAACAGCTCAGCAATAAAGCAATGTATTAGGTCCTGTAAAATTACATAGCGGATTCAGCTACGGATCTAAGGTGCACAATGCGCAGAAGTCGCCAACTTTCTAAAGAATCAATAGCTTCAGACCTCCGAGCAGCTTCATCTTAAGCCTTAAGATAACAACTGGAATGCAAAACGTGTGTCTGTTTCTCTAGGCTGAGCATACACATACATTTTAGATAATATTATGCTCTTGACTCTGTAGGAACTTTTTAGGATAGGGCTCCTTTAGGATAAATTAAAGAATTTGGTGAGCCATGAATTCTCGTCCAACATCGGTGTCTGATGTCACAAATGCTCTAATGTAAGAATGGTCAAAAATCCCCATAACCACACCAATGCAGCCTTTGTAATAAAAATGGGATGTCATCAGGTTTAGGTGTGTATAAATGCAAGTGACTCGATATTTTTGGCAATATGGTGTATTAAACTCTTATATATTGAATATCTTGTCTCTACAGGCCTTCATGCATGTCCAAGAAGATATGAAGTACAAAAGATTCACTGGTAATGTTCTGGAGAGTGACCAAGATCTGGGTGGGTGTAGATAATAATAACTGTAAGATTTAAGTTTAATTTTGTTTTCAGCCAGGGTTATTGTATTATTTTAATATTATATTCCACGGCGACTGATGGTGGATTTCCTTCAGCAAAAGTATGATAAAACAATTATTAGAGAGCAAGAGAAAAGTACTTAACAGCACTAAAATGTTCTAGATTTAACTCTGTATTTCATTTTCTCCAGAATCCAGTACAAAGAGGATTGTTCTGCTGGGGAAAACCGGATCTGGGAAAAGCCACCTAGGTAACACCATTCTGGGAGAGGACGTTTTTCCTTTATATCATTCTCCTAACTCAGGAACATATGCATGTCAGTCAGAGACAAGAACGGTCCGTGGGAGACGCCTCACTTTGATCGACACACCTGGTTTCTTCGACACTGGCAAGACTGAAGAGAAGTTGATGCCTGAGATAATGGGTTGCCTCACTGAGTGTGCGCCTGGACCACACGTCTTTCTCATTGTGCTCAAAGTGGACAAATTCACAAAGCACGAGCAACAGCTTATCACCAAAATATGCGAGCATTTCTCAGAGCATGCTTTAAATTATGCTGTAATCGTGTTCACTCATGGTGGCCAGCTCCAAGAAAGGATGACAATCGAAGAGTTTGTCAGTCAGAATACGGATCTGAGTAATCTGGTGAGGAAGTGTGGAAGTCGGTGCCATGTCTTTGATAATAAACACTGGAACGGAGAAGAGAAAGACCATTACAGGAGCAACCAGGTCCAGTTGGAGGCGTTCCTTCAAACACTAGACAAGATGATGGTGGAAACAAACGGATCTTACTACACCAATGATGTTCTCCAGCATGTAGAAGAAAAGATCCAGAAGCAAGAAAAGCAGATTAGAGAGGTTTCAGTAGATTTACCCCCACAGGAGATCAGAAAACAGGCTAAAGCCCTTGTGTCCAATGAATTTTTGACCAAGCTAGCAGGTACTGCCACCGGCGCTGTGTTGGGGGCATTTTTTGGAGTGACAGCATTAATGGAAATTGTTCTGAGGCTTGTGAAAAATCCAGCCCAATTGATGAATCACATGAGAAGCCTGAAAACGATGGCACCTGCAGCGGCTGTAGTAGGAAGTGAGGTGGCAGTTACAGCCGTTGGAGTGGTGGCAGGTGTTACTGCAGTAACTGCGGCTGCTGCAGGAGGAATACGAGGTGGGGCCATTGGATATAACGTATCTACGGAAGCAAAAACTCCACTGGAGGCCATAGAGAAGACTTTTGAGGCTGTCAAGGAGAACAGAAATGCGTTAAGGATGCTTCCACCAAATTAGTATTTGGCATTGGCAGTTGTAAAAACATGGAGTTTAATGAATATTCTTATCCTCTGCAAAGTTATCTTAAATGTCTTTTTTTGTGCAATCACTCGTCCCATTGAGCAGAATCATTTCAGTGCCTTTAACCGTGGAAGTTTCAGCATCAACTAGTCAAACTAGTTTGTCTCTTTATTTGAAGGAATTTCTATGCTTAAACTGCACCTGCAACATATAATCAGTAGGGGGAACCCTGCACCTTTTTTCTCTCTCTTTAAAATTTTTTATTCCTGCTTTTGTAAAGGTACTGAATGACATAATTGTCATACTGGGTCATTGTTCCACAAACATACACTGATAAGGCATAACATTATGACCAGCATGGGTATGACTGGTCTTCAGAGGGTTCAGCACCGTTTGTGATCAACAGAGAAACACTGTGGATTCTGATAGCTTTCCCTTTAGTGTGTTGAGATCAGTCATGCAGAATTACTTGTCTAAGATATTGATTTGTAGTTTTTGTCTATTTCTAAACAGTTTTTGTTGTGCTCGTTTATGTACTCAGTGGTGTACTTGTGTTAACAGTTAAGTTTACAGATTTTAAAAATCTTACCTTGTCTTAGGCGTATGGGTTTGTTATTTAACTCTCTAGTCCTTTAAATTCTGTGTTCATTCTTTCACATAATTTACCAGTGTGTGCTCCAAACTTTTTTGTCTGTTTTTCGAATAAGATTCTATTGAAAATTAAACATTTTTGTTAGTCTAGGCAAACTTATATATATATATAT
This sequence comes from Crenichthys baileyi, assembly GCA_036173005.1. Lineage (NCBI taxonomy): Eukaryota > Metazoa > Chordata > Actinopteri > Cyprinodontiformes > Goodeidae > Crenichthys > Crenichthys baileyi. The sequence continues at coordinate 933,166 of JAHHUM010000595.1, forward strand.
ATTTTATATATATATATATATATATATATATATATATAATATATTTTATATATATATATATATATAATATATATATATTAATATATATATTATATATATATACTTTATTTGAAGGATAATAAAAAAATCCAGGGATAAACACTGAATTTCTGTCTTGAAGGGAGCCCCTTTTTTTTCTTTAACATGTCCTGTATGGCTGAGTAGTACTCCGAATTGTTGTCTGAGTGCCCAAAAGACACCAAACAGATGTACCTTCACACGGCCATTGCTATAATGCTGCGCTTGATATCAATAGAAAACCTTATTAGAAATTGCTTTGGGATTATTTCAAATCTAATAGACACAGAGATTGAAACTAATGGGAAAGAAAGAAGGGGAGAGAGAGAGGTGGGGCAAAAACTTAAAAGGAGGTAAGAATAGAGAGATAACAGCCGACTACTTCTACACCTGCAGAGAGAGAGAAAACCCCTGGTACAAACTACACGTATATCTCAACATTACTGACAAGTACACGGTACTAAATAATATAAGATGTATTTTCTGTAAACACCTGTGGCTGTATGTGTGAGCGCGCTTGAGCCACAGACCTGACCCACAGGACCCAAGTCAGATATCCAATGGCCCCCCAGAGCATGGGAGCCCGGGGAAGACCACAGCCGGGTCTACCGCTCACCCTACCCCGCCATAAAAGTGCAGAGCCACAGTGTAGAAGCATCTGGCCTCGCCAGCTGTGCAGGAGCAGATCCATCCATTGACCCAGAGCGACCTTGGACACTGAGAACCACCAATGCACTGGCAGGCAGAGACACCAGCCACCGACCTGGAGAGTGACGGCGGGGATATAGGCCCCCACATAGGGGCAATAAGATGTTCCAGGAAACGGGGCAGCCCAAGACCCAACCTGACAGAAAAATGTCTTGTTTTTATTTAAACTAATAAATAAACTGTAATAATAGGTGTTACTGAGAACCTCCTGGTATAAGAACATGTATGGTAATCATAGTCTATGTGCTGTAGATAATAATCAAAAAAGTATTTTTATTGAGTTTCAACAAAATTATTAATGTAGTCTGACTGACTGACTGACTAAATGGTCTTTGACTCGGTATTTTGCACATTTATTCAATGTTTGTTGACTTTGAACAAAATTACATGTCATTTATCCTTTCCGTTATCTGATAAAACTTTTAAAACCCCTTCATAATGTCCAGCGTTTAACATCTGATTTCTTCCTCTTTTAATGAGAACAGATGTTTTGTTTGATCAAATTTGCCTGATTACGTCACAGCGCAGCGACGAAGGCTGTCCCAATTCATGAATCCTTCCGAGACTTCAAATTTGACATTTCAAAATGAATTTTGGTCCCCTTTAGCTGGGACATGTTTTGAAAATAAATATGTTAAACGTTATTTTATTTATCATTTTAATTAAGTAACAGAAGTAGCAGTCTTAAAGAAGAAAATGAAAGTGCAGTTTGGATTATCTATTAGTCATTTTATTTATAACTCAAAAAATGTAGCTTCATTTTGAACATGAAAAAGCATTTATTAATCCAATTTAATTTGAACATTGGGACACATTTCTTCCATATAAAATGAGTTATTTCCTGAACACTTATTTTGATATTTTTAGTCTGCAACCTTAATATGCAGTTATGCCCAAAATTATTCACATCCGTAAAAGGTTTAAATTTGAAATCATTTTCATTCAAAAGCAATAAAAGATAATTAGACTGCAGAGAGAGTTTTTAGCTGTATGTATATCCATATATATATATCTATATAATCTATACATATATACACACACAATTCACTATCAAATCCCCAATGTTTGAATAGGAATTTTATTCTATAAAATTTACGGCTGTAAAGCAAAACACCAAAGGTGACTCAAGTATGTCACCCTAAGTCGCACACCTTATAGTAAAGCATGGCAGTGGTAGCATCATGGTGTGGCTTTGTTGCAGGGATGACTTGGATACTACTGATGGTATGATGAATCGGGCCAAAAACAAATGCTTTGAGAGTTGAGACTGGGTCGGAGCTTCAGAATGGTCCTTAGAATCTCTTGGAATAAAGATAAACCCCAGCTCTCTTTTTGCGTGTATTCTTACAAAGTGTCTGTGAGAGATTAGCTTTATAGTAGCAGACCACATCCAGGATAGTAGAGTTGCTTTGCTTTAATGAACCAAGCTTTGTAAGGTATACCCCAAAAGGGGCTCATCAACTCACATGTCGAGTCCAACTTGACATGTAAAATCATTTCTACGGGGTTGTTTTAATGCAAAACAACATAGGAGTCATTCAGTAAATCTGCTTTTCCTTTACAACTGGAACAACTGAAACTAACCAGCAGGTTATTGTTGGCTTCTGTTTTTTCTGTTGACCTTATCAAATATGACGAGAGCCTACTATGCTGTATTTGTTCCACTTTGAGATATCTCCCCAGAAGTCATTTACAATCGGCATCATATCAGATTGAGTAACCAATCAATTGCAATGCGTCTGTCAGCTCAACACATTTTATCAGGGCATGCAATAACCATGTGATTATGGCAGAGGGTGGACATTGAAACTTCTCTGCTAGGGTCGTGTTCATTTATTTTCCCAGCAATTCGAAACGTAAAACTATTCCAGCATTCCCTTCTGTGTTGCCAGCTGTTACCTAAATGGCTGGTAAGGAGGAACAACTGCAGGAGAATCAATACGGAGTTAATCTGGACCGTGAGCAGTTCTGCTGCTCAGTTTGTCTGGATCTGCTGAAGGAGCCCGTCACCATCCACTGCGTACACAGTTACTGCAATAACTGCATCGAGAACTGCTGGGATGAGGAGGATGAGAAGGGGGAATACAGCTGCCCTCAGTGCAGGGAGACCTTCCATCCGAGGCCTGTTCTGAAGAGAAACAACATGCTGGCTGAGGTGAGGGGAGAGTTGGCATAAAAGCTGATCAGTTTAAACCTGTATAGGCTTACAAAGTCTAAAAGGGTTGTTCCATCAGGAGCTGGTGTTCAACACATTTTAGATGTTTCCCCAGTTAAACTCAATTGATATAAACATTGACAGAATTTGAGGTTTGCAAACACAAGCCTAATCCACAGGCTGTACCGTCTAAAGCAGGGGTGTCCCAAGTGTGGCTCGAGGGCCTTTTGCAGCCCCTGCAGTGGTTGTGTTCAAGCCCTGACCAAAATTCAGAGATGACAGAAATTTGGCCTGCCAGCAGAGATGAAAGATGCCGATAGAAACTTTTTAATTAGGGCAAAATTATAACAGAAAATTTTGAATTCTTCTTACAAGGGAAAATGTTAGATACAACATAAAGTATTCATCTTTTAATAACCACACATTTCCATTCTCTTTAATAGTAAATAGGAAGACATCTAGCCAGTTACTTTTACTCCAAAGCAGACTTTGATGCAACCAAATCTGCTTTTAACCAATACTTAGGACATCCTGTTATTGTGTCAAGAGTCACCATCAGTCGTCATTTCATACAATTGAACTCCAGATTCTTGATATCTCTGGCAGATTTAGGTTTAAGGTAACCTTTTAGTTTGACCAGCATGTTTTTTCTGACTGGATGCACTAGGATTTTAGAATGGCCCAACAAGAGTCTCGTCTTGAATCTGATAGAGAACCTGTGGAGGCTAAAGTTTAGGGTGATGGCAAGGAGGCCTTCCAACTTCAAACAGTTGGAGATCCTCTCCAAAGACAAATCCTCAAAATACCAGTGTAAAAATACAAAAGGCTTGTTAGCAGATTTTCCATTGGTTACTAGGAAGGAAGTAAATAATGTTGACATTTTATAAATTGTAGATTTTTTTTTTTTTTTACAAAATACATTGAGTGTTTTCAAAGAAACAGTGACCCAAATTTTGTTCTTAATGCTGAGAGGTCAAATTATCAGGCAGCATAGGATCAAATTTTCAGGCGGCATAGGATCAAATCATCAGGCAGCATAGAATAAAGTTTCACTGTTACGCTGATGATACTCAGCTTTACTTATCCATAAATCCTGATGAGCCCAACCAGTTAGACTACAAGCATGTCTTGAAGACATGAAAACTTGGATGACTTTACATTTTTTGCTTCTGAATTCAGACAAGACAGACGTTGTCGTCTTTGGACTGGAGTGTTGTGATTATTAATCTGACCATATTTAATATTTTATCAAATATTTCGGTCTGTTAAGGGTTGTCCTGTGAATACCAGCCCAGTAAGGCGATTAGGACAAAATTGAAAGGTGTGAGCCATGCTCTGACATTATTGAACAGCATAAACTCTGCCCACACATGGAATGAATTCACACAATTTCTTAAAATACAAGAATTTATTAACAAAATTAAGTCAACTCAAAGTCAAACATATTTCAATCTACAAACTCTTTGCTATGCTAAAACAATCCAACTAAACTACCAAGCAGAATTAAAGAATGACGAAGACTAATGGGCTATGTACAATATAAACAAGTTGATCAAAGATGATTGAAAACCATGACCAAAAGAGTGATGCAACATTACCATGCAATGTTATTTATGTCTGAAAACCAAGGATTATCTTGAAGAATCTGGAAATGAAGTTAAGTTAGTCTTGGAACCAACTTAGACAGTATTTAGCAAACGTTCAGACAACCATTCACAATGCAAGATCAGATAAAATATTTTAATAAAATAATATTTTAAAGAATGATCTGCTGAATAAAACCAACCTTCTGGATGAATAATTTCTCAATGGTGTCTAATTAGTTGCCTTTATTAAAATAATATTTTAAGAAATATTAAGGGAATATTTGGAAAAGAGACAAATCTTTCTGGAGAAATGGGGCTTAATGTTGTTTACTTAGTTATCAGATTTAGTAGAATAATGTTTAGAGATTATTCACTAACTTGAAAACTAAACCTTCCTGTTAAATATTCTGTAGCGAACACGTGTTCTTCAGCTGTTAGCAGTTAAGCTAATAAAGGAGGCCCATAGCTTAGCTTAGCACCAGAACCAAAACACACACCTTTAAAATACCAGGGTCAATAAAAGGGTTAAGATGCATAAGCGCAGACGGCGCGTTATGAGCAACCTTCTGTGTTTAAAATCACCCTTTAAATAAAGTTTGTCTTAACTTTAAAAACACAAACACAGAACATAAAGCTGATCACGTGTGCTGCAGATAGCCTGCTAGCACTAAGATAGCAGTTTCACACAAACAAAACCAAACTTCATAAAATGAAAAACGTTTAGATCATTTCATCCTAACCGTTATTCTATTATTCACTCTGCCCAAACCTAACCTCTGACCATGTTGAGGAAAAGATGTCCGGGGCGGCGAAGTTTGAAGAAATGGTCACAGTCAACAAGCGGTTAGCATCGGCTAACCTGACCTCCGGGGCTGTAGCTTAAGATACGGCTCGTTCTGTCGGCCGGACAAAACTGCACGTTACCGGTGATGCGGCGTCGTCCTTCTCTCAGGCGAGGAAAACCGCTTCACTCGGGTTGTCGAGACCCGGGGCTTCTCTCGAACACCGTGTGCGTCTGCAGGGCTCGGAGAGAAAGTCAACAATGCTGGTGCCTTAATTCCCCTTTCGTGAATGAATACCGGATACACAAACAGCAATTCATTCAATACTCAACTTTTGCATATGATCGGTGATCATATGAGACTCTTGGATCCAGTTTGAAGAGTTAAGTCCTTTTTGCCAGCAAAAAGACTTCAGCGCGCTGTGTCTCCTCCTGGTCCGATGGTCAACCGGCTTGGAGAGATCGGGGCATGTGGGAGAAGGGGTGCTTTTATACAGCCAGTGGCATCATGGGAGGTCTGCTGCTACCCCCCATTTCCCCTTCTGAAGTTGTGCTGAAAGTCTGTTAAATGCAATTTATTTTGAAAACTCCAGAAGAGTTTGTACCGGAGTTTTAATGTTGAAATCCATGGCTTAGGGTTCCAACAGGAGTCTTTAAAAAAGAAACTGCTTAGTCAATCACTTAACCTTGATGGCATTAAATTGACCTCCGGTGATAAAGTAAAAAACCTTGGTGTTACTTTTGACCAGGACATGTCATTTAAATCCCATATTAAACACGTTTCTAGGATTTCCTTCTTTCACCTCCGGAACATTGCCAAAATTAGAAATATCCTGTCCAGGAGTGATGCTGAAAAACTAGTCCATGCATTTGTTACTTCAAGGCTGGACTATTGTAATTCTTTACTATCAGGATGTCCACAAAATGCAGTTAAAAGCTTTCAGCTGATCCAAAATGCTGCAGCAAGAGTTCTGATGAAAATTAAAAAGATATGTCATATTTCTCCTATTTTAGCTCCCATTTCAATGGCTCCCTGTTAAATCCAGAATAGAATTTAAAATTCTCCTCCTCACATATAAAGCCCTTAATGATCTAGCTCCATCATACATCAGAGATCTGATTGTTCCATACGTTCCTAACAGGGCACTTCGTTCTCAGACTGCAGGTTTACTGGTGGTTCCTAGTCTCTAGAAGTAGAACGGGAGGCAGATCCTTTAGTTATCAGGCTCCTCTCCTGTGGAACCAGCTCCCAGTTTTAGTTCATGAGGCGGACACCCTGTCTACTTTAAGGCTAGGCTTAAAACCTTCCTTTTTGATAAAGTTTATAGTTAGAGTGGCTTAGTTTATCCTGAGCTATCTTCCTTATTTTACCTCCATCTTCTTCCCTCCCTGTTGGATGGACTAAGGGGAAGTCAGGTTTAGCCTAAACCGGCTCAGTTGTGGTTGAGGTGCAAACACACCCTCCATTTCTGCTACCTGTATGACCCCCTCTCTTTTCCAATGGTTATAATCAGTCTGACAGAGAGGTATCCCTAACGTTGTGGTTTCTAGTATAACAATGGCCATCAGTGGGCTCTAGATGGATAAACTTTATCAGTTTATTATTTTACTTAGTTCCCCTACACGTGGCCCGTTCTGGTGTAGCCGGGCTCTGGCACTCGATGGTTTGGTCTGGCCTCCCCGGTGGCCCCGCACCATTCCGGACCCTTTGTAAAGTGCCTTGAGACAACGTGTTGTGAATTGGCACTATATAAATAAACTGAATTGAATTGAATTGAATTGAATTGAATTGAATTGAATTGAATTGAATAGACCAGATTTTTTTCTATTATTTTTTAATCAAGCCCAAAAGAATTTGCAAACCTGATGCCTCTCAATGCCTTTTCATAAGGAAAATGAGGAAAACCCTTTTTTCTAATTTTAAATCTACAATTATTTACAGATCCTTTTCAAATCTGTTTACTTTATTTGTTGAATTTGATTATTACATGCTTAGTTTATTGTTGTTCAGGAAAAAAAAAATAAATTTTTTTTAACTTTAATTTACAAAAAACTATATTTCATTGGAATTTTGGCACCGCTATTCTAAATAAATCTTACAATGTCTCTTAAGCATCAGATTTACTTGCTGGCCCTAACTTCATTGCCTTCCTTATTCTTTAGGTTGTAAAGAAGCTGAAGATGAGATATCCCCAACAACTACCTCCTCCACTGACCCCTGACGCCCCGCCAGATGTTGTCTGTGACTCTTGCGGGCTCGGACAAAACAAGGCCGCAAAGTCTTGCTTGACGTGCTTGGCATCTTACTGTAACAAACACGTTGAGCTTCACTACACTATCCCCGTGTTGCAGAAGCATGAACTAATCTCAGCTACTATCCCAATAGGGAAAATTGTGTGCGCCCAGCATAGAAAGCTGATGGATCTCTACTGTCAGAGGGACGAGGAGCTCATTTGCACCGAGTGCACAGTCGACAAATATAACCATCACAAATTTGTGTCAATTTTGGAACTAGAGGAGACAACAAAGGTAAAAACAGATGGTGTGATTGAAATACGTTTAATTAAACTTATCCCAATTCAAAATTATTTCAGGGGAAACTTCATGGTTTCTTCCAGAAACGCCTGGAGACAGTTCAAAGGCAAGTGCAAAAGAAAGTCCAGCAAAGAGCAGAAGAGCTGGAGATGCTCATACAAGCTGAGAGGAATGTTAAGGTATGGGCAAAAAAAATGAAAAACAATACGTAAATTAGATTTTTGCTTTCAACATGTGTAAATGGTACAGCTGAACGTGCTGTTAAAGAAGAAAAAAATAGAGTTTGGTTATGAAATGTAATCTTTGAAGATCTAAGCAGGAACACCATGTCTCCCCCAGATGTGATTCAGTGATTAATTGCTGTAAAATTTCACCAGCTAGAACATAGTGTGGTATTGGGTGGGTTTGATATGACGCCAGAGCTTCATCTGGGGCTTTTCCATTAATAACTTCTCCCTTCAACCACTTGATGGCAGCACAGACAAATCATACATTAGTAAAGTCTTACACTTTGGAAGCAGAGCCACTGCATATGTAACTTTGTAGCTTGTTAATGTAGTATGCACTAAGAGTTGATAAAACCTCTTGCTAATGTGAGTTTAGGAATTTGCAACGTTATGCAAACTTAATATATATCAGAGGCATAAAAAGGCCTAATAAAAGCTCAGAACAAAACAGAAGCAGTAATAGTATTTCCTGTAAAATGAAACCATAGAAGCCCTTTTTTTTATCCTGATATTATTATATTTTAAAAAATGTGTAATTTAAACTTAGGTAGGAATTCCTTATGAACAGCAATGCACTACAGTTCTGATTGCATCCCTGAAGAGAATCCAGTTTTGCCTTTAAAATTTGGGGTACATCTGCTCTGCACAGTGTAATCACATTTTACAAAGAGCTGCTTTTGTTCCAACAGGGCGGTGCTCAGACTGCAAAGACTGACTGTGCCAAGATCTTCTCCGAGTTGATTTCCTCCATGCAGAACAGATGCGGTAAAGTGGAGCAGCTGATAGAAGCCCAGGAGAAAAGTGCCGTCGCTCAGGCCGGGGAGCTAACGCAGCAGCTGGAGAAGGACCTCGCTGAGCTGAGGGGGAGGGACACCCAACTGTTGCAGCTTTCCTGTGCTGATGACATTGTTTACCTGATGCAGGTACAGACAATGTTCAGACTTGTGAGCACTTGTTATTTTTTTCTTTTTAACTTAAATAAAACAGGGTTGCCAACACACTTACCACACACTGTGTTCAACTTGCTTTCTGTATGCTCTTTAATTTTTTTTCGTGTTATTTTCTAATGCCATTTCAGAATTATTACAAATTTGTGCTAGTAAAAGGTATTCAGAGTTATTTTCTACAACAATGGGACCTGAAACACAAATAACTGCCAGTTTGTAGAAATAGGTATTTTCTTTAGTAACATGATTCTTCTGACTTGGAGTGATATTAATGTTTTGGATTGGCTAAACCAGAGTCCTGACCGAAATCTGGTAAAGAATATATTGATGGAGCTAAAGATTAGGGTGTTGGCAAGGAGGCCTTCACACCTCAATGACCCGCAGCTTATCACTAAAGATAAATCGTCAAAATACCAGTGGAAACATGCAAACAGCTGTTTAGCAATTATGTCAAGAGCTTGATTGCTGTAAAGCCAATAAAGATTTTTTTCATTATTATTGAGAAGCGTGTATAACAGTTTTACATTCTATTTTTTTTATTAAAATGTAAATACAAATGATACCTTTATGATGACACTCTCATTCACAATGAGTGTTGAGTTCTTTATTATTATTCACTCCCCAGGTATATGAAAGAGTACCGGTATTAACTAGTGTCTCCTCATATTTTTTAGTTTCACTCCATTTTGGAAACGTTTCAAGGGCACTGGTCCTCCACGCACTTTCACAGATGTGACTGCCTGTGTGACTGAGCTAAAAGATAAAGCAGAAATTTTACTGAAGGAGACATGGCCCAAGATCTCAACTACAGGTAATAAATATTTGAGTAGGAGTCAAAAGATTTTATTTATTTCAGGGTTAAAAAAAGAGTGCTGGGTCTTCTCACAGTCTCTTACATGGATTTCTCCCTACCGCCACCACCCAACAGCAGAGAGGAGTTTTTACGTTGTAAGAAATCTATATAAATACATTTGTGTTTATTAGCAATAATTACTACCAGAAAGCAAGGTTGTGATGATTATATTTCTGTTTTCCTGGTAGATTGGCGTCCCCTTAACCTTGATGACACATCAAATTACCCTAACCTGAACGTGATGGACAACAACCGTAAAATAAGGCCTTCACCTGTCCCATATTCTCCTCATCCAAACAGATTTATCAGGTTCCCACAAATGCTTTGCAAAGAGGCTTTAACAGAACGATGTTACTGGGAGGTGGAGTGGTACGCTCGCACCCTGTCTGCGACTGTAGTTTAGGAGGACATCGACCGAAAATCGAACGAGTCGGAGTTTGGGAAAATGACAAGTCTTGGACTTTAGAGTACTCAGGAAACACTCTGAAGTTTTGTCACAATAATGTTGAGATGAAATTACCTGGTTCTTGCTCCCAAAAGATTGGAGTGTTCTTGGATTACATAGCAGGAATTTTGAGTTTCTATCAAGTCTCTGAACCAATGCTTCTAATCTTTGAAGTTCGGACCACATTCACTCAGCCTCTTCTTCCTGGTATTGGGCTGAACTATGAATGGTATGATACTGGAGTATTTGCACAGCTGGCTAAATTGGATTAGTAAAGGGGTAACTGGCGGGTGTGGTAAAAATGATTCTCTGTAATGAAAATCCTGACTAAAATTTGGAAAGCCTCCAAAGCTAAAGTTGAAAAGGAAGTAATAACTAAGCTCTGTGTTGCATGATTCCACAGGGAGAATCCAAGGAAACATTATTTCACTTGGTTTAATGTGTTTTGAATCAACCAATACTCCCTCAAGATTATCCCCTTAATTTTTTTTTCTTGCAAAATCCACCTTCAAAAACTTCTCAATGACTTTCTGACCAACTCACAAGAGATGAATCGGCCACTCTTCTGCATTTGAAATCACTGAAAAGTATTTGCTAAATCTCCCTTTTATTATTTTATGTGGAAAATGTCACTTGGTCTATGGTGCAATGAACACAATCACCATCAGAGAAATGTATCTCCCAGATGTTCTCGAAGTTGTTTTTCTACTTTTATTGGTTTAAACTGAAATTGACGAGAAAAGGTTAAGTTTCTGAGCCTGTTTGACCAATTTGAAAGTTATCATATAATCTTTAATGGTTTTTTGGTGAAACCTTTTTGGATGAGATATACAGCTTTTCCTATTAATCTAACTGAACCTATGACACAATGGCATAATGACAAAAAACATTATTCACTGAAATATGCTTTTAAAAATGATTAGATTAAATTAAATTAAATTAAACTTTCTTGGCAGGAGTTTCTTTGTGTCCAGAATCTTTTTGTCTTTTGCTTATTGGATTTGGTTTGATGAGTTATCTTAATGTGTAACAGGATTTTGCTTTCCTAGTAAGATATTGCCACTGCCAGAGGCAAGAGATGGGGGGTTTATCTATTTATTTATTTGCAACTAACCCAGGTTAAATGTAGGCCAGTAGGAAAATAATACATTTGTGCTTGAAAATCTGAATTTCTCTACTCCAAGTCAGAAAAATTAAATATAGAAAGCCGAGTTAAAGTCAAAATTCAAAAATTAGAGTCAAAATTTAGAAAGTCAGAGATCCTGGCCAATCCTAAATTAAGATTCAACATGCCTGTCGTAGTGAAAGTTAATGGATTATACCATCTATTTGTTCTTAACATTAATACAGTAGACTGCAGTCTGATTCTTTATCAAGTCATATCTGCCTGCATTGTTAAATCAGCTTAAATCTAATCAGTTTTCTGGTAAGACTAAATAAACAAAGGTATTTAATGGAACTCGGTATCCAGGAGAAATAGCTACTCAACCTGTATGACAAAACTTTCCCCTGATTTGTGCACTAAAATAATAAAGCATTGCATAAGCTCCCCTTTTAGAATCCTGCGGCGTAACTTGAGAGTCAGTAGATTTAGTGTCTGCACCTTCTTTTAGTTGCAGCAACAGAAGAGGAATCTTAAGTCAGAACTCCTTGGTTTTAAAGTGTTCCCCCTTTTCCTCTCATTAAAGATTTGAGCTAGGACTTTAGTTTTAGTCTAATTTAATTGTTTGTGCTTGTAATGTTCTCCATACGTTCTGATTCAATCTAGTTTATATCTGAAAAACGTAGTTAATTAACGTTAAATGCATTGATTACACAAAGAAAAACCAAATAAACTAAAAAGTCTAGAAATGAAATCTTGCACTAAGCCTTCTTTCATTGTTGGGGTAATCCTGTGCAGAAACACATTATATTTTGCGATTAAAACAAAAAAATCATGTATTCAATCAATATTTGTTTCTTATATGCATAACTAACCATGACAAAAACCTGACATCAAAAGTTTCCAAAAGGCTCAGGATCAATGAAATGTTGAAATCCTGGTTAACAATGGCGGTAAATTATTATTGATACTAAATCTAGAAATTTTGTGCAAAGTCTGATTCTTGTGTAACATATCAACTGTATCCTTTATTTTCCATATACGTTAGTCCTTATTCAGTGCTGACATGAAATTTTCAGATGTGAAGTTCTTTGGCAAGTGAAATCAAAAGGAATTTAGTTCTATTTAATGCAGTGATCCAACAGTTACCTTGAGCAATTCCAGGTAACTGTTGGATCACTGCTCTGAACAATTGACAGGAGGAATATTTTACGGGGCTGTCAGAGCAGACGGAGGCAGGCCAGGTTAATAGGGACACACCCATCCTCTGTTAATACGTGTTGCAGCTAGCAGGACAAACCTATGGCATGAGACAGAGAGAGAAATGGGCGAAGGATGTGGGTGGGGAGGAAGACGGGGGCAAAAGCAAAGGTAAAAAGAAGAGGAGGAAAATAAACCATCTGAAACGGACCCAGTTGTGCTTTTCCTTTACTCATGGATTCAACTTCCTTGGTGAGTCTCTTTTTCTAAGTCTTTATGAATCAACATGTGGTAGGAATCTAAGATGTACTCAGACTTTTTGAGCTCACATTAACACTTTCTATATTTTTCAATGGATTGTAAATGTCTGTTTTTTGTCCTGCAACAGTTCTGTAACTGATTATTTTTTAAAAACAGATATAGATCCAAAAAGCCCCGGTCCAACCAAATCTGTGCACTTATGTACTCCACGTGTGGTGTAGTTTCTGTTAAGTGAGCGTTTTTTCATAGGTGCAGCAGGTGTAATTCTGATGGAATGCTATTGTGTCACAGTGTACACAAAAACACACCTTCTGAGTCATTCAGATCAGTCTTTGGAGGGATTTGTTTGTACAATTGATAGCAGGGAAACGATAAGCAGCAAGTGTGCTTAAGGCTACAGGAATAGAAGCATGATGGATAATATGATGATGGATCCAGAGCCCAGTTAGGGATGATTTCACCACCATGCTACAGGAACTGTGATAAATGTTAAAAGTGAAAAACTAAAACTTTGTCTGCTGTGTTTGGATCCCTGATCACATTTGACTCGCACTCATCTATAATCAAAACCAATTACACAGGGATATAGCCCCATGATGATGGTACAGATCAGCCGGAAAATCATATAAACTTTGTCAGAGGGCTACACTGAATTTTGGCACGTTCTGCCAGAAGCTGATGTTCTACATATAGCAACAATCTCAAGAATGGGGTTTGAAAGACAGAATAATTTTATCCCAAATAAAACATCCAGTCCTGGATAAAATCTCCCAAAGTTAAGTGAGAGATTGCGTTGTGGTCTAATGACACCAAACTTGAACTTTTGGGATATAATTCCAGAAGAAATGTTCGTCATGCTTGAAGTTACTTCTCTTCAGAGTGGGTGTGTGGGAGTGAGAGTTTGTCACCTGGAAATTTACATTTGGAAGTGTGGCAAGAATGGTAGAAGGCCTGAAATCCACAGCAGCTAAGAGCAGCAAAGGGCAGGTAGACCCATCTCTGAAAGGCTGCAGAAGTCCCAAGCAGCCAGATATAGAGCATCACCCCAGGGAAACCATATTCTCTGCTTAGAAATGGGTCGCCAGCAAGCCACAGGAGCAGCAGCTCCCAGGTCAAAGATGCACAGAGTTAGATGGAGGACACTGAGCTCCTCCCGACCCATCCACACCGCAACTCCCAGCCATGCAGGCCAAGCGCAGGACCAAGTCCGCCAGAGGGGCTGGTTACATCAAGTTAAAAATCAGCTACATTTTCTCTCCGCATGTATTTCTGCCTGTTATGGCTGTTTGGTTTTGCAAATCTCGGTTTTGAGGACTTTTTTCTGCAAATTCACATTGAATCGCTGTTGGGTCAGTTCCTTCTGACTGACTTGACACAGTTAATGGGTTATTGTAACACTAACTTATATTTTGAAATTCAAATCAGCATTTTGTGGGTGTTGATGTAAGTGTAACCATTAAGTGCCTAGTGCTTAGCAAATGCATGTGTGTCTGATTAAGAAACCGTGGTTCCTGAGTCACTTAACAACAACCAAAGCGGGATACTTGTCACTTAACATGAAATCTAAAATCTTAATAGCAAAAGTTGAAATTAAAAGGGTGCAATTGGGTCTGGCTCCTTGAAAAGAACAACTATGTTACTGATGGAACTGATGAACCTAATCTTTAAGATGTCTGATTGAATTACAGTTTTTTTTCAAAACCACAGGTTTTATCTGCTCAGATGGCAGCTGTCACCACTCTGGGAGGGTTTTCTACTTGCTTTTGATGCTTGATTATCTGATTTCAATCACTTAAGGGAAATTAATAATTGAGGTACAAACTGATCCTCTTGTACAGAAAAAAAGAGTATTTCGCAGTTGTTCAATAGGACATTCATTTAGCTATTTTTCATGCAGCAGTATATGTCACGTTTTACACCTCAATCACATGAAAGGGGCAAAATCTGTCTGTCAAAAATGTGAAGATGTAAAAGTTCCACTGAACACGCGGAAGTATATGTGCAGAAGTTTCTGCAGCGGTGCAGTTTTCCCTTTTTGCAGGATGTCATGTTATCATTTTCTGGAATCCTGTTTATTTTTTTGTTTCATTTGTTAAATTCTTAAATGCAAGCATTGCTATGTTCTTATGTTGGTGCAGAATGTTTTGCTCCATCAGGCATGTAAATAAGACACTTGCTGTAAATCATTGCTCAGATCCTGTAAGCAGCTGTTATTGTTGCACTCCGCTCATGTCTGGTCTCGCTGTTCAGGAGTGTTTAGGAGTCCCAGTTTAAACCTGTTATACTTGTGCTGCTCTCCCACGCGTTAATGCAAAAAATTTATACTTATTGAACTCACACCCACACCAGGAAAAACATGGCATTGAGGTCCTTTCTCTAGACAATCTCTAAAGGTAGAATGCTGCTAAAGAAAAAAAAGCTTTCACTTTGTGGTTACAAATGTGTGGTCCTTTGATAAGGAAATAAATAAATGAAACCTTAAAACCTCTTAAGCCCCAAGGGATTTTCGTGAAGTTTGTGCTAGAAATAACACCCCCCAATCTAATTGAGTTTTTCTGAAAAATTACGAACTCTGTTTAGATAATCATTATTTTAATAATAATCTTAGGTAGATAGTGACAAAACATTTATTTTTGGAGTTCATGGAGATAGTTCATTTACAAAGCTTATAGCCAAGATTCTAACATTTCAGTGCATACCACACATGTTTATGTTTAACTAAGTGAACTTACAGAAATGAAAGTAGAAAGAAAAGTTGAATTCTTCGTGCAGTACTAGGGGTTGAGGCTTAAGAGGTTAATGCAAACCATTCATCAATTCTTCCTCTTTGCCAGGTAACAAAGATGCCCCACAGTAACTGCTCCTCTACCAGCTTTAATGAGACTATTGTAAGTAGTCCAGCAGCCACCAACTTGGGTGCCCTCATCCTCACTGTTGTGTTTCTGTTGGGATTCCCTGGAAATCTATTCATCATCTGGAGCATCCTGGCCCGGGCCCGAAAGCAGAATGTCACTACCCTCCTCATCCTCAACCTAGCTATCGCTGACGGCTCCCTGATGGCTCTTACCCCGTTCTTCATCGCCTACCTGGTTATGAGGGATTGGACAATGGGGAATGTAATGTGTAAGGTCCTCTTCTATCTCTGTTTGGCCAACATGTATGCCTCCATCCACCTGATCATGCTGATGAGCATTTACAGACTGGTGTTGGTGGTGTGGCCACACCGCATCAGCGTGATCACTGGCAAGAGGACTATCACGCGAGTGCTGGCAGTGGTGTGGCTGCTCGTTATAGTCGCCTCTATTCCTGCATTAATCTATCGAGAAGTAAAGTGTAAAGGGAACGCTCCAGGCTCAGTGTGTGATTCATTCCAGGGCAAGGACAGCGAAGTAAGTTTGGAAGATCATTCATATCCTATTAACTCTATGAACATGCATGAATTAAGATAAAGTTTCTCTTATTCATTCCTATTTTTACCCCCATCCCCCTTCCTATACACGCTAAAACACAGGTGGTTCTGCAGTACACACTGGAGCTCGTTCTGGGCTTTCTGATACCTTACACGATCATTTTAGTCAGCTACATTTGCATCTTAAGACGGATCCGGCAAACCAAATTCCGCCGTCGCATCCATAGTGAAAAGCTCATTCTGGCCATCGTGCTGACCTTCTGCTTGTTTTGGTTGCCCTACCACGTTGTCAACATGGTGCAAGTATGTCACATTCTTCTGCGCATAATGTGTGTGATTGTATGGTGTTTATTCTCAAAAACATTCATATTAATGTTTGTAAATTGTTAAAAATCATATTTTTGCATTCCACCCAGGTTGGATGGGCTTTGTTTCCAGAAGGTTCAGAAAAACGAATATTGTAAGTGATTCCACCACAGCAAATGCATGCATTTTGTTTTTTTAAAACTCAAACTGACAATGTGTTGTCATCCTTCAGGGTTAACTTTTAAAATAAAAGCTCCAGGTGCAATTGTTTTAGAACAAAACTGAACTGATTTGCTTTATGGGAATTTTACTTTGTTCACTACTTCTTGATAGCAATAAATGGACTAAGGGCAGATCCAGAAGCTGATTGGCTCAGCTGTTTCATTAACATAGTCAGTTCTCCAAATAACAGAACAAATCATTTTGCTCTACTAGTGACCAGCTAATTCTCACAGTAAGTTCAACACATTTGGGTTTGGTCGTCTAATGAGCTAACCAGGCTAAAACTAAAAATCAATAAAACTAATTTAAAATAATAGTTCACCCTCTAAAAAATAATACGGTCCAGACAGTTTATATGTTTATTACAATGTTAATAATAATTTAAGATTAAACCTTACTAACTGGTAGCACTGTTGCCTTGCAGCAAGAAGGTCCTGGGTTCGATTCCCAGCCGGGGGTCTTTCTGCATGGAGTTTGCGTGTTCTCACCGGGTACTCCGGCTTCCTCCGACAGTCCAAAGACATGCCTGTTAGGTTAATTGGTCGCTCTAAATTGCCCATAGGTGTATGAATGAGTGTGTGCATGGTAGTTTGTGTGTTGCCCTGCGATGGACTGGCGACCTGTCCAGGGTGGACCCCGCCTCTCGCCCATAGACTGCTGGAGATAGGCACCAGCTTCCCCAAGACCCACTATGGAATAAGCGGTAGAAAATGACTGACTGACTGACCTTACTACCAACAAACGTCTGTATTCAGAGCATGTGACTCTGACACATCATAGCAGGGTTAGTCTCCACTATAAGCACCATTGCTAAGTATGGCTTATGCACAAAAAATATGACTATATGGATTTTTATCAGTTTCTAATTTGCATTTGTTCTTCAGAGAGGTTTCCTTGTATTCTCAATGTCTGCAGAAAACAAAAAAACATAAACATAAATATGTTGAGAACTCTGCTAGGTTTCTGCATAATTTGGCCACAAAAACTAATTGAAGCAGATTAGAATGGACTAAAACAGACAGAATCTATTTTTTCAGTACCATCTATTTAACTGACTGAGACCTGCAAAATAGATGCATCATCAAACCAAAACTGACAAGAATAATTGCCAAGCAGACGGAATGTCAATAGGTCCAGTGGAATCAATAAGCTTCAACATGACTCTATATGATTTAAGTTATGTTTCAATTATGACTTAAAGACGAACATGTGTTGTGGTGACTGAATGAACAGACATTAAAACGCAGCAACTGATTCACTCATTAACAAGTCCTCCA
This sequence comes from Crenichthys baileyi, assembly GCA_036173005.1. Taxonomy (NCBI): domain Eukaryota; kingdom Metazoa; phylum Chordata; class Actinopteri; order Cyprinodontiformes; family Goodeidae; genus Crenichthys; species Crenichthys baileyi. The sequence goes on from JAHHUM010000595.1 coordinate 951,237, forward strand.
TATTAGTTATGTACTTTGTAGAGTGTTTATTGTGTACAATGGTATTTCAGTATGTATGGCAGCTTTGCTGGCTTGTCACATAATCAAAGCGACAACAGCAGAATAGCACAATGGCCAAACTTGGTACCAGTTTAGGTACTGAATACGGTCATCAGCTTTGTCCGTGCTTGCTTCTGCTTCATCATCCTCTCCAGCATCTGTCATGGATCATTAGCATCATATCTTAGCTCAGCAACATACAAATGACGTGCTTGTAGCTGGAAATGACTGTCGGGGCAGTTTGTATTCCTCAGGAAAAAGTTTGTGGATGAAAATTATTCAGATTTCCAAACAGAATCTGTTCAAAGTCACTCATCCAGCATAGTGTTTACTAAAACCAACAATTCATCAAGGGCTGACACATCTTTGTGTTTATCCTCCTTGATTACAATTGTTTTCGCCATCTATGGTCTGCCCACCTTTGACATAGGATGACCTGACTGTTCACTTTGCAGAAACACTTGATTTTTGAAGTGTGCGTTTTAACTTTGTTTATCAGTAAAAATTTTTATCCTGATGTTTTTTTTTTTTTTTTTACAATTGAACAGTTGTTAAAATCGAAATGCTCCATTTTTCATTCACTTTAAATGATTAGTTTGACTTTTTTGAAGTGAAGTTAATACTGATAATAGTTTTCTGCCTAAATTACAAAGATCTCATCGTGAATTGGTTGGAAAATATAGTAAATACTCCAAAATGTTGGAAGGCTACCAGGCTAGTCAGACGTACCCTTAGGAATAATAGTAAAGGTAATGTGGAGTCAGCATCTATCTCTGTATTTGTCCATGGACCATAAAAATGACATTTTCCTTGAGACAGTATATTGCAAACATCTTAAAAGACTACTGGTCAAAACATTTTTATATTTTAAATTCTTCCGAATAGCCACCCTTTGCTCTGATTACCTCTTTGCTCTCTTGAAAGAGTCTCGAAAGAACTTCCCTGACGTTCATTGAGAGACGGCCAAAGGTTAATATGTGTTCTTTCCCTGTTTTGATGCCTTCAGCGAGAATCTACGTACAATGTAAACTGTCATAAACATGAAGAAACCATTAAATGACAAAGACATTCTAAAACTTTTCACCGGTTCTCGCCATATATATCTATATATATATGTGTGTGTGTGTGTGTATGTATCGATCAAAAATAAAGAGTTTTTTATTTGTTTTAACATGTCAAATGCTTCTCTCAAATCTTCTCACTCCTCTATTAATGTTTTCTCTTACAAGGTTGGGTAAAATATGGAAAAGGGGTCGTGCTGTTACCTCCACCATTGCCTTCATCAGCAGCTGTGCCAACCCGGTGCTCTACTTCTTTGCAGGAAAGTCCTACATCAGACAAGAGGGGCTGGCATTCATGGCTCGCTTGTTCGAAGCCACAGGTTTGGACTCCAGCAGAAAGACCCGGATGAACAGCCAGAGCAGCCGAGACAAAGACAAAGATGCAGAAGTTGTGTTGAAAGACAAAGATGCAGACTCATCCACAACGTGAAACTTTGATGTCAAATCAGCAAATAATAGAAAAAATAGAAGGGAGCACCCTCTGGTCTTTGTATCTTCCTTCTGTCCAGTCATAATTAAAACGTACCTTCACAAAGACATGCTCAACAACATTTAGTAATGTTCAGCTGACTGCTGAAACACTCAAAAACACATCTACGTGATGGTCTTTTGAATACATTTGCAGAAAAAGGCCTGTTAAATTCTGATGATGTCTCAAGCACATAAGAATATTTACACATGGGCCTAACACCCACATGGACGTTGGAATATAAGATAAACTGTGGAGTATAACCCAGGATGCTTAGTAGTCCATTTCTTTCAAGATCCACACCTCAAACTTTGCCCATTCCTATTGATAATAATAATTATAAATATCAATATTATATACATAGCGAGAGAGAGAGAGAGATAGACTACTGGTTCCCATTAAATGAGAAAGTGTTTCTAAAACTTTTCACCGGTATTGTATATATATACATACATATGTATATATACATATGTATGTATATATATGTAATTTGTTTATATATATGTAATTCTCAGAAAAATACCTACTTTTGTCAAATACTGTCATGGAGATAAACAAAGAGTTGAGCAGCTATGGATGTATGTTTTTGCATATAATAAACACAATGAAATTTCTTGCTAACAGTTTTTCTCTGTGATTTACTTTTTGTCTGCTGTCCTTTTTGCATAATAGCCTTTGTCATTGTTTTCATTGAAATAGATGTGCATTTTTAGAGCTCACAAATAGTCAGTCATTTTCTATACCGCTTCTTCCATAGTGGGTCGCGGGGAAGCTGGTGCCTATCTCCAGCAGTCTATGGGCGGGAGGCGGGGTACACCCTGGACAGGTCGCCTGTCTATCGCAGGGCAACACACAAACAACCATGCACACACTAATTCACACACCTAATGCAGAAAGATCCCCGGTGGGAGTTGAACCCAGGACCTTCTTGCTGCAAGGCAACAGTGCTACCAACTGCGCCAACGTGCTTACAAATAGTTCCATTTTTATTTGATTTGTGTTTAAAACAAAATCCTTGTGTGTTTTATGTCAGAACAAATAATTAATATTAATAGAGAATATTGGTCTCACTATAGCATTACACTATATTGCTGTTCAGTCAAAAAAAAATCTTTCTGCATTTTCCAGGACTGATGTGCTTTTTCACCCCCACAAAGCTTTAAAAGCATAGTTCGCAATTCATGCCACTAGATGTCACAGTTTTCCAACAGCTGAACCTTTATTTCATCAATCTAATTGTTTTCTGGCAATTTGAGGGCAATAAAACAGTGTTGTAACCCCAAAAGCCACCAGAGTAAACGGCCTCTTCAAGAACTAATTCCAAGAAAGGTAAGTGAGTTTTTTTCTCCATTTAAGGCGTACAAGATTGAATTATATTACAAGTAAATGTGGAGTTTTTCTGGTTAGTGAATTGGAATTTTCAGCTGTATGGTACAGAGATATACATCTAGTAAGTACATCTAGTAACCAGTATCCATCTCGTTTCATAATCATTACTGTCATTTGATTTCATTGACTCCTGCATTGCTTTACAGAATGTGTAGTACTCACTACAGGATATTTTGAATTTTGTATTGTTTTTATTTGCATCAGTATCAAAATCTATACACGACAGACCAGACACTGTATTAATTTCTGTCGTTGTGGTGGCCGTAGGGGTGTTGAGTTGCCTTTGAATTTAATTCAGGCACACTTACTCAATTTTGTCACAGGGTAATGTTGGTGCGTACTTAAGTGGGTGGCATTTTTAGTCTTGAAACAGTGATGGATTTACCGCTTGTAGACGTTGTAAGACTTTGCGGGCATGATTCTTGTGAGACTCCACATCCTTAGAGAATATTAAGATGTGGTCAAGGTAGACAAAGACAAACACATTAATGAAGTCCCTGAGGACGTCATTAACGAGGGCCTAAAAAACTGCTGGAGTGTTGGTCAGGTCTAAAGGCAAATGTTCAAAATGGCCCACCGGAGGTGGTCTTTCGCTCATCCCCTTCTCGAATGCGGACCAAGTGGTAGGCGTTAGGAAGGTCAAGCTTGGTGAATATGGTGGCTCCTCGGACAGTTTCAGAAGTGGAGGGTAGTAGGACTGTTGGTGACCCAGAAATTAGAGAAGTAAATTATGTTGTCCGAGCAAGATGCCCTGTTGAGAGAGTGCCATCTGAAATTATGCCACAGAGTCAGGTTGGTCAGATTGTTCTGTTATATTGTATCAGAACCAGGGGGATCTGGTGAAAGCACAATCACAGAGACAGAAATAAAGATTTGAACAAGTTTATTGAAAGTACAGGCTGACTCGGAATCCAGCAGGTGTCTGGAAGTAATGAGAGGATGATTTACATTGTTGCTGGGAGAATTGAACACTTACTTGGAGATGGATGAGAGAGTTCCGGGAGGAAATGAGCAAGCCATGGAGATTGAGGTTGACAGGCTGGTGTGCTGTGTGAGCAGATTCCTCGAGGAGGTGAGTTGTGTTGGAGGATGGACAGGCAGGACGTGGAGCTCGAGCAGCAGTTCTGCGAATAGCTCCAGGAAATCCAGGGGAGTCATAAAGCTTAAAGTCATAAAGTCATTTAAGCATTTACCAACTAGCCAGGAGGCCGAACCACGACGGGTAATCCAGGACAGGCTCTCACTGACAGCAACCTTTGGAAAGGAAACACAGCCAGAAAGGAATCAAACTGTTTTGAGCACAGGTAGACACAGCATTATTCGTCGACTGATTACCACTCTAGGTGAGCAAACAATCTTAAGCCTCCTCCAAGGTTCCAGCATCTTATGAAGCTTTCCTTGATTGCTCCTGACGAGGAACAGCTGTGCAGCGGCACAGCATGGCCTGACACAAGGCAAATATAAAACAAATAAATATACATAATAAATGATACAGATGTAGTATAAATAAAGGAGTAAGTAGGGATGAATTATGTGTACATTTAGGATGCATATTTAACAGTTATTAACTGAGGATAATCTCAGCTTGCCTCTGACGTCACGGGGACACAGATCAACTACGCCTCCCATCCCCCTCATCACTCCGTGTTCACTCTCTGCTTCTGTGTTGTAGTTTCTGTCTCCTCTCGCTATTCTGATGGAGATGGAGCCAAACCTGAGGATGCACAGCGGTGCAGGAGCTATCATACCTGCCATCTGTATGCTTTTGCAAATTGCAGCTGCCTTTGTGACGAGCAAAACAATGACAGACAAACACTAAGCGTAATTATTTGCAGCTTTAGTGAAACACACTACAAGTGTTAAATCAACATATTTGCATCCGCTCTTTCCAGAATTTGGGAACTTTGTGCTGAGCCCAGTAGGATACTGCATATTAGATAGATAGATAGATAGATAGATAGATAGATAGATAGATAGAAAGATAGATAGATAGATAGATAGATAGATAGATAGATAGATAGATAGATAGATAGATAGATAGATAGATAGATAGATAGATAGATAGATAGATAGATAGATAGATAGATAGATAGATAGATAGATAGATAGTAGATAGAGAGACAGACAGACAGACAGACAGACATCAGTCATAGCCTCTCAGCACAGTCGGTCTGCAAGTGTGAATGTCTGCTCTCTCCTTTCCTCTGTTCCTCAGTGCCAATCCAGATCATTCGGGCAGATCCAGTTTGTATTAAACCTTGCTTTGTACATATGGAGTTTAAACAAAAATTCAACATGGAAGACTCACCATCACCTCCAGCTTCCTCTAATTACTCCCCCATGTGGCTCTGCTCCACCAATCAGCGTCAAGTCTGCATTTCTCCCCAGCCAATCATCCTTCAAGGCTCCGCTCTAAAAGATCTTCATCTATGGAACCCTCCGTTCTGCAGCTGAACTTTGACCCTCCTCCACCCCATCTCCACCATTTGGCTTCCAAACTCTTTGATGTTCATTCAAGCGCACGTCATTTTCAGCATTCGCGTCTTCCACTGGGGTCAGAGCGCCAAAGAAATAAACATTCACTAATAAACTTTTCTAACTGCATCCCTGTCTTCTCTTTGTGAGTCTTTCCAGGTTGAAATTCCAAATAAACTGGTAAACTGCTGTTTAGCCTTTGTAATTGTGTGTCCCCACTCAGAGTGGGTAAAAGCCAGCATTATGACATAGTTTCTGTGTTTAAATAACCTGCTGACAGTGTTCTGTTCTGGCAAGCAGATACTTCCGTCTTTGGTCAAAGCATAGATTTCCTTTAACAGCCTACACTTTTAGTTTGTTCCTGCTGACCCCTTTCCTGTAGGGGTTTTCCTTTTAATCAGCCAGGTGCAAAAAATCAAGGCCGGCAGAACTCTTTTGCAGTAAGTGTTGATTTTGCATGGTTCAGCAGGTATACTCTCAGAAATTGCAATTACATTTAATAGATTGGCTTCATGTTTTTCCTAAACTTTTTTTTTAGCTATTATGCTTAATTACCATATTGTTGAGACATGTTGAGACATATGTCTCAATACAGTGAATTGAGTGACTTTTAAGATGATAGAAAATGATTTTTTTTTCTTACTATGTTGGGTATTTCATAGGTCATGATTCATTCAAATGTATAGTTCAAAGCCCTTTGAAGTGGCATTCTTAAGATGTTAGAAATTCTTATTTTACCAGCAGTGGATAACTAACTTATACCCATTTCACAATATTGTGTATCAGCCATTTGTGTCAATGGTCTTGGAAGATGTAATGTCATAGGAAAATGACCGCTGCACTAACCCATTAACCTAGCCAATCTTGCACTAAGCTGTGCAGATGCTTCATGCCGTTAAGGATGTGGAATGGTTGAAAGTGAGGAAAAACTTATGGTATTGGTTACCTAGAATTACTGATTAATAATGATTACCTAAACACTCACAAGGGGGGGCACTCATTGAGTGCTGAAATGTCATTCCAGAGGGTGAGATGATATAATATTAGGAAGAAATAAAATGAGACGGTAAGATGTATAAGTAAAATTCCTGGTGATGTAACAGAACTCTGTGAATTCAACAGCACTGATCTGGGTATACACAAACTTTTCAGATCTGGAGCGCATTAAAAAATGACACACATGCTTTAAAGACGGGACTTGATGTTTCTGAGAAACCCCTTGATTTGTATTTAGGCCATGTTTTTCAAAACCCCAGCACACATGTTAAGATGGGAAACAGTGTAACAAATGCTTTATAATCTTTATGCTAATGAAACAGAAGCTAGTTTTATATCTAACAGATATTTGGAGCTGGGCCATGAAGTCAGTTTTCTACAATGTCAAGGCAACTGTATTGGTAAAAATCATGTGATTGTTTTGCTAACAATATTTTATAATCATTTTGACTGCTGTGACTTTTGAATTAAATTGTTATTTGATATTTAGGAAGACTATGGTGGGGTGAATAACAAAAGTAATTTTTTTTTTATTATAGATTTTTATTTTTTTATAACAATGAACGAGTTACTGGCTTCGAATACTTAAACATTCTGTTTCACAGTATGTCTCTTTTCTTGAGTTTTGATTTAGGAGCATTTGTGTTCTTTGGCCCAGTAACCTAGAAATAAATAAAGAGAGAAGGGGGAAGACATGCAGTAAATCATCTGGGGCAGGAAGTCAACTGGGTCAAGGACTGATAGCCTCTTTTTATGATGAGCCTGCACTACCTTATTGTTTGGTTTAAATAACCATTTTGGTAAATGGCATTTTAAAGCAACAGTGAAGTCACTGTAGAGGATTCTAAAATCGGGCCAACATTTTTGGGCTATGGTTGTTTCAACACAGCAGAAATCCCCTTTATTCTTGGGCCAACTTAGACAAGGCATTGGTTCTAAAATAAAAGTGAAAATGCCAGTATATGTACCTACAGCAGGGAAGATATTGACTCCCTATAATATTTAAAAAACAAAAACAGTACATAACACAAGATATTTTTCATTAAATTTTTTTTGTCAGAGGACATGTAAATGTTTTAGTCAGATTCTCAGGTGTGCAAATTACAAGGACTAATGCCATTTAAGCTGCGCTTAGATGATCTTTACTAAATTGAATATTTAAATTCTTACCCAAGTAGGAAAAATCATTTTGTTTTGTTGTGATTATGAATATGAATATATCATTTAATATTAATACTTTAATATTTTATTAAATAATATTTCGGTCAGTTAGGGGTGGTCCTGTGATTACCAGCCCAATAAGGCGGTGGTATTAGGACAAAATTGAAAGGTGTGAGACGAGCTCTGAGATTACTGAACAGCATAAACTCTGCACACACATGGAATGAATTCACACAATTTCTTAAAATACAAGAATTTATTAACAAAAATAAGTCAACTCAAAGTCAAACATATTTCAATCAACAAACCCTTTACCATGCTAAAACAACCCAACTAAACTACCAAGCAGAATTAAAGAATAACGACGACTAATGGATTATGTAAAATATAAACAAGTTGATCAAAGAAGGTTGAAAACCATGACCGAAAGAGTGATGCCACATTGCCATGCAATGTTATTTATGTTTGAGAACCAAGGATTATCTTGAAGAATCTGGAAATGAAGTTAAGTTAGTCTTGGAACTAATAAGTGGTATACCTTTAGACAACCATTCACAATGCAAGATCAGATAAAATATTATTTTAATAAAATAATATTTTAAAGAATGATTTGCTGAATAAAACCAACCTTTCTGCACGACCAATTCTCAACGGTGTTTAATTAGCTACCTTTATTTATTAAAATAATATTTAAAGAAATATTATTTCGAATAAGAACCAAATCTTTGAGAAATGGGCTTGATCGTGTTACTTAGTTATCAAGTTTAGTAAAATAATATTTAGGGAAATATTATTTTATTAGATTGAAGCTAACAAAAAGCTAACAAAAGAAGCTTATAGCTTATCATCAGAATCAAACACATACCTTTAAAATATCATTAATAAAAGGGTTAAAATGCATAAGCGTGGACGACGCGTTATGGCCGATCTTCTGTGTTTAAAATCACCCTTTAAATAAAGTTTGTCTTAACTTAACAAAAACAAACAAACACAGAACACTCAAACTGAGCATGTGTTCTGAACAGATAATCTAGCACTAAGATGGCTGAGTTTCAACACTAACAAAACAAAACGTCATAAAACGAAAAATGTTTAGATAATTTCACTCTAAACTACTTCTCTGCCCAAAACACAACTTCTTATGTGAACCGTGCTGAGGAAAAGTTGTCCGGGGAGGACGAAGTTGAAGAAAGCATCCACAGTGAACAAAGGGTTAGGTTGCAGCTAACCTCTGTAGATGTACCCCCGTTCATGAATGAATACCGGATACACAAACAGCAATTCATTCCTACTTAACTTAGTGCATATGATCGCGTGATCGTACGACACTCTTGAATCCAGTTTGAAGAGTTATGTCTGTTTTCCAGCAAAGAGACATTAGCGCGCTGTGTCCCTTAATTCAGTTCCGCTGGGGACCTGCATGGAAGAGGTCAGTTTGTTGCAAAAGTAGGGTTTTTATTCGGACAGTGATGTCACGGGAAGTCCGCTGTTGCCCCCCTGTCTGGCTGTGCTCGAAGTAGGTTAATGTGGTACATTTTGAAAGTTCCAGAAAAGTTCTTATCATGTTTTACCCATGGCTGTGGTCCCAACAGTAGGAAGGAAAGCTGAGTTTCGCATCAACAGTGCATGCATCTTTAATCTGTTAAAATGCCTATAAGTCTGGCTTTGAGAGCACCAACTGAGAAGTTTCCAGTACAAAGTAGATCATGATGCAAACCATGACAACATGACACATCTCCCGTGTTTATGAAACTCAATACATCCTGTCCATCTGCTTGACACAGATTTAGAAAGAAGACCGTATTGTACTAGGCATGTTGCAACAGTAAAACAGTGTATAAGATTGTGCTTTGAACTGAACTCATGTATGAACAAGATTCAGTCAGTTTACAGGAATATTCACCTTCCTCCCTTATTCACCCTCATGATGAAATCTCAAGTTGTTCATTCTTGTTCTTCCATTGAAAAACAGCATTAGTTTTTAAACATGCTAAAACATTATTTTTTCTTCCACTGATTGAGGACATTTTTATTGAGCTTTCCGTCTCATAAACTTTCTTTGCGTCATATTGCGTTTTCTGGAACATTGATGAGTAAACACTGCTACACAGAGACCAACAGTTTTTGAATGTCAGTAGTCTGCTGCACCTGCCAGAATAATTCAATATTAAATTAATCATTCTACAACATCAAAATATCAAATACAATATCAAAAGAAATTAGTAGATTGCAAGGAATACCTTGCAATCCGGTTAGTTCATGCTGGCTTCCTGTGGTCAATGGTTTTCCTCTCACATGACCATTCTTACTCAATACACTTAGTTACTCATCACACAGTCTTCAGAGAAAGGAACAGAGTCAAGGAGGAGAGTAAAAGTAAATTCTTAAGAGTGGTTTAATGGTGGCAAATTAAATAAAAGAGAAAATTTTCAGGTGAGTTTCATACTTTTCATAATATATAACTTTCACATTGAGATGAAGTTTTAAATAAAATTAAAAAGTATAACCTTCTTTCCAAAATAAGCTGTTTCACTCTGGAAGATATAAAAAAAGGATTAGAATTATTTGGCTATAAAAGTTTGTTATTGTTATAGACATATTGTATTCATTTAACATATACATTACAGAGGTATTTACTGAGAGGCTCATAGTAGTTTTAGCAACATGTGCTATTGTGGTGGTGAATTGTAATAATGTCATTGTTTATTTCATAATTTTACCAATTTATTCCTCTAAAAAGTTAAATGATTTCTTCTGCTGTGACTAAAAAACACATTGCACAACTATTGCAGCATTTACTGGCATTCTTGCTTTAATGGTCTTAACACAACATATCATGTTTCCTCCCTTTCCTCCTATTCTAACAGGTTTGGCAGTTTCCTGGTTGTTGAAGCCAAACTTACATTCTTAGAAGGAATTTGTCTTTGGGATCCACTATGAACACCACCACCACCACCACTATCCTCTTCCAGCAGCCCTCCTCCCCTGGCTCCACATCCCTGCCTATAAGCATCTCAGCTCGCATTGGCATCGCCATCCTGACCCTGGCTTTTGTGCTGGGATTCCCTGGGAACATATTTGTCATTTGGTCGGTGCTCTGCCGGGTGAAAAAGCGCTCAGTGACGTGTTTGTTGGTTCTGAATCTGGCTGTAGCTGATGCCTTCCTGCTGCTTAGCTCCCCTCTGTTCCTTCGGTACCTGGCAGGAGGACGGGGCTGGGAGTTTGGCTCGGCAGCGTGCAAACTGGTGCATTACCTATCTAGTGTGAATATGTATGTGTCCATTTACCTCATCTGTCTGATGAGCATGGACCGCTGGTTGGCTGTCACAAGACCTTTTGTGTCTCAGAGAATGAGAACCAAGCGCTCCCTGCTGTTTCTTCTGCTTGGTGTCTGGATGTTGGCTTTTATCCTGTCACTGCCAATGCCTTTCTACCGTAGGTAAGACTAACATGTATAAAGGTTTCAATAGAACAAAGGAATGTTTGATTATGCAACAATATAATTTACTGAAAGACAAGTCTATTGATTAATTTTTATAATGCATGTTTGTTTGAGTGGTTTTAAGAAAGTCTCTCTAGAAATATTTTCAGAGTTTTGACCTTTTATCGACCTTCCGTGGGCAGCTAATGTTTACATGCTCCATCATATGACAAAGTAGAGACTTCTAGACACTACTAGAGTTACAAGCTAGAGTTATAAGCTTCGACAAGACAATCCAATGCATAGTTACATACGGTTTAATGTGACCTTTGTTTGAGGTTTTTGGACTACTTCAATACAATTCAATAAGATTTGATGTACAGTTACAAATTATCATACCCCTGGCAGATCTAGGATTAATGTTTTAATTTTACCACCATCCACCTCCTAACTGGAGGTAATATTAATGTTTTGGAGTCTTGATTTCAGTCTGATAAAGAATCTATGGAGGGAGGTAAAGATGAGGGTAAAAGCAAATAGGCCTTCCAACCTCAACGAGTTGAAACTCATCATCAAAGATAAACCATCATGTTTCATGTGGAAACATGATCAGCGATTAGAAGAAGGGTTTAATATATATATATATTCCATATATAAAAACAGTTTATTTATTTAAAGGTTATCCTCCTTTTACATTGCTTTATTATCTACTGAGAGATTTCTGTCTCAATTGCAATCAGAACCATGGTTAGATCTAAATTTGCCAGGGTAATTTTGGGGTTAAGTGTCGTTCACTTTTGTTAAATAAATAAATAATTTTTTAATTGTGTAGAGTTACTTTGAAATTTTATATAGATTTACCAGTTATATTAGGAAATAATTTTTTTACTTCATAGAACAGAAAATACTTCTTTATGTTTATTTACAACAGTGACAATGGTTGGAGAAGCATTATTTATTGGTTTCAACAGACTCAAAATGTTGCAATACACCAACTTCCCAAAACCAATATGCTCCCTATCTTCCACTACACTTGTCTTTGCTCAGTGCTGACAGATATTTAAATCCTGATAATTGATCTTTTTCTTTTGTGGAGTTAAGACCTTGTGTTCACCTTTAATAGGGTATTTCCCATTCAGTGAAAAAATACAAACTTTCATTTATATTTGTGAATGTTGACTAAAGTTTATTTTTAGGAAAAACTGTAGATTTCATGATACTTCCACAAGCTTGGATGAACTTCTTAAAATTAGCCAGGACCGTTTTTTTCTGTTTTTTAATGGTTTAGCTAGAGAGTACTTTTTTAGCTTGAGCGATTTTTCCACTTGAGGAACCTTTACTAGGAAGCAGGGTCGTTCCATGGGGACTTTATCAACCCCTTACCATTCCCACTGCATCTAGCAGTGTGAAAACAAATTACCTGGGAAAAAAATTACCCCAAAAACCGGCTGTGGTAGAGAGTGAGCACGTTTGAGATTACCCTGAACTTTTGGGGTGGAGCTTTCCGAAGGGAGGATGCTATGCTTTTCTGATTGGTTCATTATTCCCACTCTTGTGTTCCAGCCATCTGTCTTTAAACTAGTTTTTTATAGAGAAGGGAGGGAAAAACATCATATTAATTAGAATATATGTTGTGATAAGGTTTGTTTGTCAGATTAAAAGTAGCTTTTGAAAATAACAACCTATAAGCAGGTGTAAAAAAATAATACTCACTAAGTTCACATTTCTGTATTAAAATGTTTTTCTATTGGTCTGATGTAATGATCTAATCTTAAATGTCAGACTTTCATTACCTGTGACAGAAAAATTATTCTAAGCAGAAAAAAGGCTTGAAAACATCTGTGTGTTTGTAAATAATCTTTATATTTATGTTAGTTAATTAATTAAAATAATTTTACTTTTCAATAGTATTGTAATATGATGAATATGACTGTATATCCCCACTGTGTTTATATTTCAGGCCACAAGTAAAAGTAACCACAACCACCTATTGGCATCCTTGATTAACAAATTTATCGATGGCTCATTTTTTGTGTGTTATTGTTTCTGCTGCCTCTCCAACAGTAATATAAAGTTCATGAAAAACAACTTCAGTCTGCAGCTTTGCATTCCATACCACTGGGGGAGTGTAGGTCACCGAGTCTTCCAGTACCTGTTTGAGACCACCATTGGCTGCTTGGTTCCCTTCTCACTCATCAGCACCTGTTACTCCTCCGTTATATGCAGACTGCAAAGTGCCAAGTTCCAGCGCAGAGGACAAAGCAGTCGTCTAATCCTACTCATCATCGTTGCCTTTGCCATATTCTGGCTGCCCTATCACATTGTCAACATCATTGAGGTGATTGCGTAGACTTCCATGACACATAAACTTTTATTGATTGAACTAACTGTGCTTGTAGTCAGAAATGATGTAATGTGAAAATGTACCTGTCATTAACCTAACATTAGGGGTATTTTTCCTAAGCTGAGTGGAGAGTTTATAAGCAGAGAGTACATTACCTGGAGTAAATAAGTGACCTTATTCAAATTGTATATTAGAAAAGAATATTTTGTTTAATTGTATTGATGTGTCATTCACAAAAGAAACGCGACTTAGAGATAGCTCTTGGGTGGGGATAGGCATGGTTTGGGTCTTGGCGACCCTGGTTCGGATTTTGGTTCCTTGTCTCGGTTCCAGTTCCTGACAGTCCTCGGTTCCGATCTGTCTGGAGGAGGGGTCGGAGGGCTCTGCATGGTTTGAGTGGGTGGGCGGGACAGAGTTGTTGTCGGGGTGGAGTGGTCTTAGCTTCTCGGTGGGTTTTAGTTTTGGCTCCGTGGGCTCTTTGCCTTCTCTGGGCTACAGTATGGGTTTTCTCGCGGGGCTGCTTCTGGCTAGTGTATGGGTGTCACGCATGTGTTCTTAGGTTTAGATGTTGTGGGTCTTCTTTTCATGGTGGTGCACTTTCACGTGAGAGCTTTATTTTTGCTTGGGGTTCTCTTTACTGCGTTTGTCCTCCTCTATATGGTGTGTTGTGGTGGTTGGGTAGTGGTCCTGTGCAGTGTGGCTTTGGCCGCCATATGTTGGTGCTGCGGGATGGGCATCGCTGGGCTTAGCGGCTGCATTGGGCTTCTCGGCTTTGTCCAGGGGTGGGGTTTGCTTGTCTGCTGGGTGGTTCCTGTTGGGTGGTGTGTACTTGGGGTTGATGGTTGGTGTCTCAATGGACGTATGGAAGGATGTGTGGTGTCGCTGTTGCTGTGGCGTTGGCTCTGGTGGAGCTACGGCTTGGCTCTGTCGTTTTTGGTTGGCTAACCTGGTTGTTGGTGGTCCTGCGTCTCACGGGGGTGCACGTTAACTTTCTGTGGTGCCCTTTGGCTTGCTGGGCCTGCGTCTTTCGGTTGGGCATGGTGGTGGGTGGGGTGGTGTGTTGCGGGGGTCTGCTTGGCTGCCTGGCTGGCAATTTCAGTTCATTTGTCTATGGAGGAGTGCATGTGCCAAGCTGGCTTGGGGTTTGCATTTGGATGGCCCTGCTGTTTAGGTGTGGCCTATTGGCCCACTCGATATTGGTGTGGGCTGTGTTATGTTGCTCCACTGGCCTGGTTGTGGCTGTGATCTGGTGCCGGGCTGGAGGGCATCTGGGACTGGGCGCTCTGTTAGCTCTGCGTTGTGGGCTCAGAGCTGGTTAGGCATGTTGGCCATGTGCCCTCCTTTGTTTGGCATATTCTTGTTGCACTGGGCCGGCTTTTTTTTGGAGTGGGGCCATGTTCTTGGTCGTTGCTGCGGGTTTCTGGCTGGCTCCCTGGGAGAGCATTTTGCTCCCCAGTCCTCCCTAGTATTAGCCTCACCTCTAGTGCCTGCGCCCACCTCCAAGGGTTAAGTTACGGTGGGGGTGTGTGGCAGACCCTTTTTAAATGCACTCTACAACAACATGCATCAACACCACATTTGAGCGGGCAGATGTAGGCTTGGGGTCTTTCCACACCCCCGTTCGCTGTTTGCCGTCTGGGTTGAAGGCTGCGAGAAGGAGCGGGCCTTCGGGTCGGGGTCTGGGCTGGGAGTCGGATCCTGGGGTCGATTGGTCTTTTGGCTCTCTCGGGATTGTTTTGATTTTTTGGTAATTGGTCCCTGTCTTCGGTGCCTCCTCCTTTGGCTGGGGTACCAGGTTCCGGCGGGGGGCTCTCAGCTGGTCAGTGTGCCTCAGTGTGGGGTGTTGGGTCGCCCCCATGGCTAGGGAGCATCATGCTCCACTTGGGAAAGTAAATCTATTGAGCTTGTTCCTGGCACTCAGGAGCAGTAAGTCATATATAAAACAGTTTGATTAGGAGACTTTTCCCCATCAAGGCAGTTTAGTATGTGACACCACAGACTTAAAAATTAAGCTTTGCACTGACGGACGTCCGCTTTGAGTCAGCACTGAGTACACACTGAACTCTGAGGAGACGTTCGACTTTGCAGTTCAGCTTTGTGAGCTCCTACATTGGTAATTTAGAACTATCTGTCTCCCTTTGTTCTAAATTTGACAAAGGCACCTTTGCTCTCTACATAAGGATTTTAACTGAAGGCTCAAGTTCCTACACTCAAACTTATTAGGTTACACTAAAGGATTTTTTGCTGCTGTATGTTTTTTTTTACTTTATTTCAGACAAATTATGATAAATGAACAAGAATTCAAATTGGAGCTATGAACGTAGAATATTTAGTTGGTTAACTTTGAATATGAATTAATTTATTTAAACCTGGCTGAACTGATTTAAGAACTAGTTGTTAAGGTTGAAGTAGCACAATTCTGAAGACTTCGAAAGAAAGCAAAATAACTTTAAGTGACATTTCTCTGGTAGATGTCAGAGCCTTATAATCATGTTTCCTCATGGTAGAGCATGAGTGAAATATGGAAACTTTCTTTAAATCAGTGATTTTCAAAGCGGGTGAAAAAAAAAACTTCTCCAGGTGGTTATGAACTGATGGTTGGTATGAAACATTTTGACATTAACAGGACTATTTCGTCCCTGGAAAAAGTCGAGTGTGAAATGACTAAAACAGGAATAAAACAAAATGGCAATTGAGCGACTTGACTTTAAGGCCCTTTCCACATAATGCTATATGTTTGGTTAAAGCAGAGATTTTTTGCTGCATTCACACCTTCAACCTAATTTAATTTAACAGAGTACTCCACACCTGAAAGAAAATTTCATTATAGTAGATCATTATCAAACAATGCTGTAACAACCTTTAAAAATAACTGTTCCACTTTTAATTTTCCTCATTATCACAGAAAAACACAGTGGGGGAAAATATTTTTTTTTTCTGCCCTTCACAAATTGATTCTTTTTGTTCATATTGTTACTTCATACTGCGGGGTGCATTTGACAATGCACCCCCCTTGAAAAGAAGGTAATTTTTCCCATAGGAGACAGGCTCCCGGTTTAAATTTCAGAGCTGCATATTTTTAAAGCACAATGTTTAGAAAATTAGAGAGAAAATGGGACTCAACACACCCATAGGATTCCTACTTAATCTGGAAAAATAGCCTACTGTTGTTAAAAAAAAAACTTTCGCCAAGCCAAACAGCATATTTCTCATCATTAATAGAAGAGAACAAGAATAATCCTAGGTTTCTCTTTAGTACAGTTGCTAGACTTACACAGAGCCATAGCTCTGTTGAGTCATCCATTCCCTTAGCTCTCAGTCGTCATGTCTTTATGGTCTTCTTAAATAAAATTGTTTCTATTAAAAATAAAATCTTTGACATACTCCCGAAGATAATTACTTCATCCTCAGCAAGTGAGACAACATTGGAAATAACTGCAGAACCCAATCTGTGTTTGGACTGTTTTGATCCTGTGGAGTTTCCTGAGTTATCAGAAATATTAGCTTCATCTAAACCTTTAAATTTTATTTAGACCCAAACCCCCAAATAATTTTTTAAGGGTTTCCCTCTGATTACCAGCACCATTTTAGATATGATTAAACTATCCTTAGTAAATTGATAGTCCACAAAGCTTTTAAATAGCTGTAAATTAAAAACCCTTTACTTAAGAAACCTTTCCTAGATGGAGATGACTTTAAATTACAGACCTATATTCAATCTTCCATTCTTATCTAACATTCTTGAGAAAATAGTTGCTAATCAAAAGTGTGAGCATTTTACACAGCAATGACCTGTTTGAAGGTTTCGGTCAGGATTCAAACTCATCATAGCACTGAAACAGCTCTGCTGAAAGTCACTAATGATATTCGAATGGCCTCAGATATGGACTTCTTCTGTACTGGTTCTGTTTTAAACTCAGTGCTGCATTTGATACAGTCGACCATAATATTCACAGATTCCAGTTTGTTCATTTAAAAGATAAAACATTTTTAAACTCAGGGTTAAATTGTGGATTACCACAGGGTATAGTACTTGGGGCAAATTTTCTTACTATAATATGCTTCCAATAGGTAAAATTATCAGGGTCATAGGATACATTTTCACTGTTATGGGGATGATACTCAGCTTTACGTATCCAAAATCCTGATGAGCCCACCCGTTTAAATAGACTACAAGCTTTTTTAAGACATAAAACTTGATAACTTAAATTTTCTGCTTCTAATTCAGACAAGACAGAAGTTTTGTCTTTTAACCCAAGTCTTTGAAAAAAAACTGCTTGGTCAGTCACTTAACCGGATGGCATTAAAATTGACCTCCGGTAATAAAGTAAAAACCTTGGTGTTATTTTTTCCAGGACAGTCAGTCAGTCATCAGTCAGTCAGTCAGTCAGTCATTTAAATCCCATATTTAAAAAGGTTTCTAGGATTTCCTTCTTTACCCCGGAACATTGCCAAATTGGAAAAACCTATCCGGGGTGACACTGAAAAACTAGTCCATGCTTTTTTCTTCAAGGCTGGACTATTGTAATTCTTTACTATCAGTATGTCCACAATGCAGTTTAAAAGCCTTCAGCTGATTTAAAATGCTGCAGCAAAATTCTGATGAAATTAAAAAAAAAAATCAATTTCTCCTATTTTTAGCTTCTCTCCATTGGCTCCCTGTTAAAATCCAAATAGAATTTCTCCTCTTACATATAAACCCTTTTAAAGATCTAGCTCCCATCATACATCAGAGATCTGATTTTTCCAAATATTCCTAACAGAGCACTTCGTTCTCAGACTGCAGATTTACTGGGGGTTCCTAGAGTCTCTAGAAGTACAATGGGGGGAGATCCTTTTGTTATCAGGCTCCTCCCTGTGGAACCAGCTCCCAGTTGTAGTCCGTGAGGGGGACACCTGTCTATTTTTGGGCAGGCTTAAAACGTTCCTTTTTGATAAAGCTTTAGTTAGAGTGGTTTAGGTTATCCTGGGCTATCTCTGTTTATGCTGCTATAGGCTTAGGCTGCGGGGGAAACATAATGACCATTTTCACTCTCTTCGCTACATTCTCACACTACTCTCCTTTTTGCATTATTTGCTGTTTTTCAGTTTTTAACTTTATGTTCCTCTCTTTTTCTTTTTCCTAGAAGCTACACCTGGCCCGACTCTGTGTCTACCTGTGACACCCCTCCGGAGGGGGGGGGTCGTCCAAGCTTCTGCTGGCAACAAATTAATGCTCACCCTCCACCGATGATCCACTTGCCCCCTTTTTCAGTGTTTTTAAACCCCGTCTCTCTCCTAGACATAGCTACTGACTGAGCTTCTACTGTAACTAATTATATGTGCTCACTTTCAGACTTTTAAAAATCTTAAAAACTGGAGTTTATCTGTTTTTATTTCTAGGTGAAAAGACAAAAAGCACCCCACTAACATTTTCTTTTCCTTCCCTAGAAAAAACTCCTGGATCAGTGCTTCTGTGTTCTTTTTTTGTCTCTGCTCTTTCTCTCAACCCCCCTCGGTCGTAGCAGATAGCCATTCATACTGACCCGGTTCTGCTGGGGTTTTTTTCCTATTAAAAGGGGGTTTTTTTTCCCTTTCCCCTGTCGCTACATGCATGCTCAGTATGAGGGATTGTTCAAAATCAACGCCAGTGACTGTCCCCTGTCCCCTACTCCATCCAGGAGAGTGATGCTACAAGTCACTGACTGTGCAATCTGCTGGGTTTTCCTTAAAAAAAAAATTTTTTTACCCAAATTTTGAAAAATAACTGAATCCGACTGCACTGTTAAAGGGTTTGGGAAATTAAATTTGGGGAAATGTTTTAAACCTGACTTGTGAAGTCCCTTGAAGCAACGTTTTTTTGTAAATTGGGCTTTTAAAAATTAAAACCCTAAAAGCTGAATTAAAACTAAATTGAATGAATTAAATTAAACCCTTTGCCCACAGGTTTTGGTAAAGAAACTCCCAAAAGATTTTAAAAAAACAGTTTTCAAAGTCCCATAATTTTAAAAAACCCCACCAAAAAACATAAAACCTGTCCTGCCCTTTTATCCTTTTTTATTTTTTAGGGGTCTCAAAGCCTAACCTAGCCTGGGCCCCCCTTGGGCCATGCTCGGGGGACCTTTTTTTTGGGAAATTTGTGATGGTTTTTAATGTTTACTTCAATGCCATCTGCTTGTGTAGATACTACAGCGCCTTTGATTGAATTCCCAAATAAATACTGGATTTTCCCAAATATGGAAGAAAAACCTGAAGTCTGAGGTACTGTAGCTGAGACTGAAGACACAATTTGCTCATACCTTGCTTACAGAACCCTCAAATAAAAAACATCCTGTTGCTTTGAATTATTTGAAACATGACTCTCATTTCATGTCTCTTCCCACTTCCTTAGGTGGCGTGTTTATTAAAGAACAGTGAGTCAGTAACCAACTGTTTTTCCCCGTGCCCCCCCCCAACGTTTAACCCGGCCCTTCCCCCTCTTTTAGCATTTCGGTTCAAAAACCCCCCTCTATGTGGGTTTGCTTTTAGCTCCCAAAATCCGCCAGGCGGGACTCAAACTTCATGGGCATTTATTCGGGCCCCCCAAAAACCCGGAGCAGGAGCTCCACCTTCACCCGCAGCGGACGCAGTGGCTCTTCACCGGACGAGAGCTCTGTCCTGAACACGCTGTCAATTAAAATCGGAAGGCCTTTCAAAGGACAGGGCAAGGAAAGAAGCAGTAGTGGAGTGGGCAAAGAAGCCAACGAGCCAGAGCTCAAAACTCTTTCCAAAAGTTGAACCTTTTAAATAGTATGTTCTACGTATTTGATGGATTATTTAAAAGAAAAAATAGCTTTTTTTTTTATTTAAAATTTTTCTTTTACTAAAGTTTTATTTTTTTTAGGTTAAAAATTTTTAAAATTTTCATTACCTGGGCCCAAAAAATCTTAAATTTTATCGGGCATCTAAAGGAAATTTTGAGAAATAGTAATACTGTGAAGGGGGCCTTTTTTTTGGGTTTAAAAAAGGGAAACCCTTTTGTGAAAAATCGAAAAAAGTGATAACAAAATATTTTAACTTTATATAGAACTGATTTTTTTAGGGGTGGTTTACCCCAAAATAAAATTACTTGTTTTTTTTAAAAAAAAACCTTTTTTTTAATATTTGGGTTCATCCCCAACCCCTTTTATTTATTTATTGATAAATGTTCCATTTTTAAATTTTTTTCATTTTCTTTTTATTCCCTTTTATTTGAGGTTTGCTCTAAAATTGTTTTATATAAAACCCGAAAAAGGTGAAAAACCACATGCATTATTGGTTTTTATCACATTTTAATAACAACAATAAACCTTTCTCAAGATCTTTGGGGATATGTTCTGGATTTTTTAAAATTTATTTTTGTATTTAAAGATTTAAGAGTCCTGTTCATTGATACGTACATGATGTTCTATTGTTAGTGACACAATGTTCTCAGGCACTAACAGAACATTGCACAAAAAACATTTCAACAAATGTCCTTCCTCTAACAGTTTCAGGCATTGCTCTTCCCTCCGTTTCTTAACCTTTCTAAATTTCTTTCAATACCCTGGGGTTTAAAACTCTTTTTTGGGGTTTAACTGCTGAAAATTCTGGTAACTCGTTGATATAAACAGAAAAAAACAGAGCATCATAACTGGAAACATGAGACACATTTATGAATCAGTGTGAAAAACCAAACTCACATCAAGACTTCTTAATGAGCTAGTCACTTAGAAACACAACCGCCATTCAAAAGTGAAGGAAAAAATGGCTATCATAGCCCCTCATCAGTCATGCTTGTTGATGACTAAGAAAGAGAGGTACATTATGCTTCTGGGAGGACCTGGTAAGACATACGCCATACCAGCTGATGACTTAAAACTATTTCTAACAAAAGACTAGTTTTTTACATATCTGTTGTTCTTGAAGGCCTTTTGTTGCTTTTTTATTTTGTCGCAAACATTTGTTTCTTTTCCATATTTTTTATTGCCATGTTCTTTTGATGAGGTGAGTTGTTTTCACAATTTGGCCACAAACCTTTAATGTACTGTATTTTGAGACTTGTGTGACAGACAAATGCAAATTATTGCATAAATGTAAAGTTGAAGTAAAATAATGCATGTTTTTTTAAACAAAAAATCTGAAAGGTGCAGTAGGCATTTGTATTTAGCCTAACTCAATACTTTGGAATTTTTCGCTGCTATTACTGTTGCATATCTGAGGTACAGGTGAATAGTCCAAGCTCAGTCAGATTGGATGGAGGGCATTTGAGGATTGATCATTTCATCAAATATATTCCATCGTATCTATGGTCATACGTTAAGGGTTGTTGTCCTGCTGGAAAATGGAACTCTGTCCCAATCTCAAGTCTTTTGTGGAATCTAGCAGGTTTTCTTAAAGGACTGCACTGTATTAACCTCCCTCCATCTCCCCATCAGCTCTGACCAGCTATCCCAGTAAAGAAAACCCCAGTTTTACAGTTTGATCTATTTTTTGTGTTTTGCTCCATACATGACTTGTAGCAAACTGGAGTTTAATGGCTTTCTTTTAACATCGGCATACTTGCCACTCTTAAATAAAGCTATGAACAATTAATAGTTGTGCATTCTAAAAATCCTATCAACAAGTTCTGAGACCTCCTCAGTGGCTCTCTGCAGCTACTCTAATGTTTTCATGGACCTCTCTCTCTCCTTTTGGATTGCTCCTCTGCCTAGCCAGTCAGTTTAGGTGATTGGCCATGCTTTGGTAGAATATCTTCTGTGCCACACTCTTTCCATTTCCAGATGAAGAGTTAGCAACTGGGATGAACAACTACTATCTTGCCAATTTCTAAGACCTATGCAGTCGTATATTTAAGCAGGCTGGTGAGAGGAGAGGAAACAGAAACACAGACAAAATCAAATACGTTGCGTTCTGGATTAAGGTACGGTTGTACAATCGTATGCAGACTTATCGTACTGTCATGGCAAAACCGATTCCCCTTACAGTTATAATTCCAATCACCAGCTTAATCGCAGGCTGTGGGACCAGATAAGCATATCCACATGGACAATGACATAAAATAGTTAGTCATAATTTATTGTTAAAAAAGTTGTATTTTTTTTTTTTTTCCCACAGAGAACAATAAAGTTAAAACTGACCATTGACTATTTTTAGGTAAAACATGACATAATGATGTAAACCATGCATTGATAGTGGATGTATCAGAACCAGCACTTTCCCAACAACTGATATTGAACCCACTTTGGATTCAAAGTCACAGTTACTATGTATATTAGCTGATACCAAAATAATGAGAACCCAACATACTAGCTAAAAAAAAAAACATGCTATGTATTCAGATTTAGTTCCAGAAGTCTTCAGCAGAAATAAATGTTTGGATTTCTATAAAAAAAGGAAAATGCAAATTATAGCCAACAAAACTTAAGTATTATTGCAAATTCACTTGTACTTCTGCCAAGATACTGCCAAGATGCCCATAGCAACCTTGGAGGAACTACAGAGATAGTTGTTGTATTGCCTCAGGGGTGCTGAATACACTTGTATGCCCTAATTTTCAGTTTATTTTTTAACCTTTGAAACCACACAAAATTCTAGAAAAATAGCCCTCATTAGAATCAGACTTTTTTTTAGACATTGTTTTTAAAACACTGGATTTTTTAATCCATAAAAATTATGTATGTGAATTTTTTTTTTTACTTAAAAATTTGCCTGCAAAAATTTACACCTGCAGAAAAACACCTGCCCAAAAATTCGCCTGAAAGGAAATTCACCCCGGCAGAAATTTACCTGCAGCTGATTTGTGGGGTATGAGAAAAAAAAGAAAATTGCCTTTGGGGGAAAGGAGAAAAAAGGCATTGAGGCGAGCCTTTTGGGAAATGGAAAAATGGACCTTTACCTGTGATGTGTTTGAAGTAAAGTTTTTAAAATAGACTGGGGATAGAACTTGAGGTCTGAAAAGGCTGAATCTCTAGATGGCACGAATGAATTAGAAGAAGAAGTAAAATTTTTTTATTAGAAAGCCGAAAAAGGTGGGGAGAAGGCACAGCAGTGAAGTGTTTTTTGGGGGAAATAAGTTGGGAAAAAAAAGGGTCATATGGAGGATCAGTGATGGAAATTTAAAAGGGGGTTAAATTTCCTGGCGTTTTTGTTAAATAATATATTTTTTTGGGAGAAAAATCTCATCACTTATCTTCATTAAGCCACTATCCAGCAAACTGTTAAGAGACTCGCCTCTGCCCAAGGCAATGGTGTGGGCCACGTGATCAAAAAAGTGTAATTTTGTTGGCTAAAAGACGCTCGCCCTTCGATCGAGTGCTTTATTGCTTTGGCTTGAGTCAAACCGAAGGTCAACACCCTTTGGAGGGGCGAAATTTTTGCAGGCAAATATTTTCAGGGGAAATTTTTGGCAGGGGGAAATTTTTTGCTGGCAAATTTTTAAGTACAAAAAAAAATTCACATACATAATTTGCACAGGATAAAAATTCTGTGTTATAAATTCAATGTCTAAAAAATGTCTGATGCTAATCAGACTATCTTACGTCCATACACTTCCCTTACATTTCATAATCCACAAAGTTCATGAAAAGTCATTTGTCACAAACAGTTGCAAGACACTTTAGTTCCTTGATCTCCTTTGTGGTGTTACCAAATGAAATAAAGTGAAATCACTTCAGTTCAATTCAGTTGTTATATGTAATGTAGGGGTTCTTAATGCAACTTCCATTGGTAAATAAAAAAAAAAACATTTATATAAAAATGTTATAGTTCTAAATACAGTCAAGGCATGAAAAAAGAAAGTACACTCCTGTTAATGATTAGTCTTTACCTAACCCTAAAATATTTCACTCTAAGCTCATATACAAAACCTCACACCACAGATTCCACCATGTTGTAAGGCAAGACAAAATGCATGAAAATTGAGTACATCCACAAAACATTAAATACGTACAAAAGGTTTTTTTTAACCCGGCTGCACGGTGGAGCAGTTGGTAGCACTGTTGCCGTATAGCAAGAAGGTCCTGGGTTCGATTCCCGGCCGGGGGTCTTTCTGCATGGAGTTTGCATGTTCTCCCCGTGCATGCGTGGGTTCTCACCGGGTACTCTGGCTTCCGCCCACAGTCCAAAGACATGCCTGTTAGGTTAATTGGTCACTCTAAATTGCCCTTAGGTGTGTGAATGAGTGTGTGCATGGTTGTTTGTGTGTTGCCCTGTGATGGACTGGCGACCTGTCCAGGGTGTACCCTGCCTCTCGCCCATAGACTGCTGGAGATAGGCACCAGCTCCCCCGCGACCCACTATGGAATAAGCGGTAGAAAATGACTGACTGACATTTTCAACCCCTAAAATTTCATTTTGCTGGTGGTGTAAAGAGAATTAACAAACACAATTTTTGAATGAGATACTTTCTTTTTTTCCCACATTTTACTGAGCAATTTTCCACAAATTCATAAGGTTTGTTAGGCCGGTGATGTGAGTTTAAAGGAATCCGACATCATGCATTCTTCATCTGATCATTTGTACTCTGACAGTATAGTTCCAGAAATAATGACACTAAGCCAATTAAAACTTATATCTCAGTATTTAAAATACTTCCTTTTATATCAACGAATGAGGAAATTACTTTTTGACCCAGAAATAAGAAAAAAATCTGGCCCAAGTGCTGATCAGTTTCTGTTTGGCATGCTTCGAAAAGAAAAGACAAAGCAAAAAGATGAGCAGCAAGTGAGTGACCAGAAAATAAAACCAGAAAAAAGTTCAGTGTAAAAGTTTTCAATCTAGCAAACATTCATCACTGTTTATGATTGTTCACAATAAATAGGCCAAAGCTCTTGTGCAATGAACATAAAAAGCAAACCAAAAAAACTTTGCTGTGGTTTGCCTGTTCTCATTTAGCATCATTCACAGGAAGTGGCTGACTAAACCTTTAGAGAGAATAACACAATAAAGTTATAATGTTCTTAGAATTTCCGTTAAGTTTTTACACAAATGTATTTTATATTATGCTGCTTGGCTCCTGTTCCCATGTTTGAACCTTTTAGATTTTAACTTTTGCACTTAGTGCCCTAGTCCGCTTTTGGCTAAAGCACTTAACTGTAGTGATGGCGAGATGAAGTCTCTTGAAGCACTAAGGCTTTCCATCCAGTTGCTCGACTCATGAGCTGAGGCATCATGCTTCATTTGCTCCACTGCGCCATCAAGTGGACAATAAATGTAAAATAGGCAGAATGATTATAACGTTGTGAATTTCTTGTGTAAAGCTTTAAATGACTGAATAAATGAATGGTGTTTGTGATGCCAATAAATTCTGAATATAGTGTCAATATAATCTTAATCTGTCTTTATGATACAATGGCTGGATCAAAAGCAAAAGTGGAAACGAATATGGGAGACGGTTGTGATGTGAATTTGCTTATGTTACTTATACCTATAATGCTTATAATAACAGTCTTTATTTAACCAGGTGAATCCTCCTTGATTAAAATCTTTTTTCAAGATGTGTTTTACTATGTGTTTACAAATCCTAGTTTTATATAGCATTTCTTGAAAAACAAAAAATATATCTGTGATGTGTGCTCATGTTGGTGAAGAAACCTATAGCGTTGTTTGCATATAAAAAAGGTGGATGAATGGCTGACCATGCTGCTCCATTAATTGCCATGTGGGGTGCAAGAATTGGTTGTTAGAACCACGTGGTAAGAGCATGGTGTTATCCTTTTGGCTGTAGAGAGAACATGAAATGGTTCACATAGCAACCGATGTGTCAAAAATCTGGTTCTAACCTACTTTGAGAGGTACCAGTGTGGTGTGAGAGTTGCATTCTGAATACACAGCAAAAGACCTTGCCAAGATACATCAAAGACCAGGTTATGATGTGGCAAATGTCTTATATTGTATTATGTTAGGGGTGTTAAAAGTAATTTACTCAGTATTTTACTGTCTGGAGGGAACTCTGTATAGAGCTCAGGTTTTGAAAATTGAATTCCTAATGATCATGCAGGACGTGTGTGTGCAGACCAATACTTTCTGCACATACAATAACAATAAACCTTGGTTCACTTCTCATCCGAGGAAGCTGCATAGGGATAAGGAAAAGGCTCACAGCAGTGGGGACTGGGTTCTGTATGAGCAGACCATGAACAAATTGATCAAGGAGATCAAAGCAGGGAGAAAAGCTACAGTGAGATGCTAAAGTAAAACTTCTCAAATACAGACACTTCTGCTGTATGGAATGGTTTGATAAGCCTGACTGCCTACAGAAGCCATTTCCCCAACCCTGAGCAAAATATTCGCCTGGCAAATGAACTGAATGGCTTCTAATGTAGGTATGAAAAGCAGCAGTTCACACCTGAATCCAACTCCACATCCCATTCAGACACAAATTCTTGCCATACACCAACCACCCCACTATCTTCAGACCTCCTGCCTGCACTAAGGATCTCAGAGGAAGATGTAAATAGGCTCGAGGAAGGCCTCAGGACCTGATAATATCTCCCCATCATGCCTAAGAGCCTGAACTGACCAACTTACCCCCATCATCACTGAGATCTTCAGCAAGTCACTGGAGCTGTGTGAGATCCCTCCTGCTTCAAACGCTTCACCATCATCCCAGTACCCAAGAAACCCACCATCACAGGATTAAATTACTACAGGCCTGTTGGCCTGACATCTGTGGTCATGAAATCATTTGAGTGACTGATGTAGAAGCACCTGAAGGACATCATAGGCCCCCTTCTGGAACCCCTGCAGTTTGCCTACCGGGCAAACAGGTTGGCAGATGATGCGGTCAACTTGGGACTACACTTCATCCTGCAACACCTCGACCACCCAGTGATGTATGCCAGGATCCTGTTTGTGGACTTAAGCTGGGCCTTAAACCACTATCAACCCGAACATCCTCCATCAGAAGTTCACCCAGCTCAAAGTCCAGGCCTCCACCTGTCACCAGCTTCCTGTAGGACTAGTAGCAGCAGGTGAGGCTGGGAAGCGTCTTCTCCCTCACAAGATGAACAAGCACCGTCCCCCCCCCCCCCCCCACCCACACACACACACACACAAAATGACAGCCCCTCAGCGGGTTCGTCTTTGAAACTCTTGAAGTTTGCAGATGACACCACTGTTATTGGAATGATCTGGGACAGTGATGAGTCTGCATACTGACAGGAGGTGGATCGGCTGGTACACTGGTGTGGTCAGAACCCACTCAAGACTATGGAGATTATGGTGGACTTTTGGAGAACACCAGCCCCACACACACCCCTCACCACCCTCAACAACACTGTGTCTGCTGTGGACCACTTTTGGTTTCTAGGAACCACCATTTCTCGAAACCTGAGATGGTCCTCACACAAACAATGTTCAGAAAAAGGCCCAGCAGGGACTGTACTTTCTGGGGCAACTCAAGAAGTAAAACCTTCCACAGGAGCTTCTGGTCATCTTCAACACTGTCATAATTCATTCTGTCCTGTCTTCATCCATCTCAGTGTGGTTTGAATCATGCACAAGACAGGACAAGTCCAGACTGCAATGAACAATCAGGGCTGGAGAGAGAATCATCAGGGTTGACCTTCCCTCCATCCAGGACTTGTACAGGTCTAGGGTCAGGAAAAAAAACATGTAAAGGCTCTGCAGACCCCACACACCCTGCACATAAAATTTGTAGGCTTTTATCTTCAGGTCGGTGCTACAGAGAACTTCCTGCTAAAACCAGCTGCCACAGAGACAGTTTCTTCCCCCAGTTTCTCTGATGAACACTTGACAGTCAGAGTTCCAGAACACCACCATGCATACTTGGACTGATCTCGAGTTATCTTCTTTGTAAAGTCACTTTTTGTATATTTGTACATTTGAAAGATATCTTATATTTTTTATTTCCATTAATATTGAAAATAAAATAAAAAAATCTTCAGGGAGAGCAAAGTGTACCGAAGTCAAATTCCTTGTTTGTGTGCATAAACTTGGCAACAAAGCCGATTCTAATTGAAATAATGACTCATTGCTAGGCCTCAATTGCACGCAGATGTGAAATTCAGCCATTAGAATTAGGTGTGTTGGAGCAGGAGTGCATGTAACAGTTGCTGGATAGTAGCTCTTGAGGACTGGACTTGGGGACCCATGGATTAAATGTTATATCCACATGTCTGTGATGGACTGGACAACTGTGCATGCTGTATTTAGCCTCTCGTCCATTGCCAGCTGGAGATAAGGACAAACCTCAGCAACCCTTTATTGGCATGCAGGTCCACAAAATGGATGGATTGTCACCAGATGTTGCTTTTGAAATATGCACCACCCAAGTCATCCTCACTAACATATTAAAGCGCTAATAAACACACCAGACATATATCTATGAAGATTTTTAGGCACCTCCAGGTGTTCTCCTCTGGTCTGTAATATTCCACATCATCCAGGTATTGGCTGTCGTCATAGTTACCACCAAGAACGAAATCCTTTGCATCCAGGCACACAGCTGCAAAGTAGTCCCTTGGGCAGAGCATTTCAGGTAGTTGTTCCCATTTAATGTGTGTCAGGTCTAACCTGATTAAGTGAACGATATTCAATAGAAGACAGCGAGTATGATACATCATGACGGACTGTCCCATTCAAAAAACTCAAAAATATTTTTAATACTGTTGGTTTTTAAAATGATAAAGTTTTGATAAGTTTTTAAAATGATAAAAATTCATACAACATATTAAGAACCCAAATCTCAATGTCTGTTTTTTTATCAGCATTATTTGGAGGGTTCTTTGAAGGGTTTCTAATGTTCCCCTTGTCTTTGGGCTTCTGTAAAGTAACTTGCACCTCAGAGCTTCCTGGAGCAAAGAGGAAGTTAGGAGTGGGAGGCGAACATGGCATAGCAGGCTGGACAAAATGCGAGTCGTTCTTAAGGTTCTTCTCCCCGGTTCATCACTGCCCTGAACACCCCGATCTAACAAGATAAGACACAAAATGTTTTTAGACTTTAGAATTCTTTTATTTTCTTATTACACTATGATGCCATAAAAAACTTGCCGTCAAGTACTACTCAATCTTTGCCCCTTAAATCTGATAGGTTACATTATTTAGATTTTTTTAAACAAATTAGGTTTCATCAAAAGTTTAGCATTTGAGGCCTGTTACATGTATTCAGGTATGTTTTTGTCTCAGTTCGAATTTCAAATGAACAAAAAAAAGCCACACACAGTCACATTGGATGAAGACTAAACAGTGAATGACTTGTCAAAAAAAGAGCTACCTCTGCCTACACACAATGAATCCTTGTCGAGCTGTCGGTGCAACAGAACAAATAAAACATCCTTGAACCTCTCCTCAGCAGAGATGTGCTGGATGTGGGCAAGGACATACTCCTCTGCAGCCTGTCCCAGCTGGACAAGCCCATTATGTCTTAGAGAGGTGCTTTCATCCATTCTGTCCTGCAGGAAGTCAGTGCAGAGGGGGATTGCCTCTTTCAGCTTGAACTGTTGCAGTGCATTTGTCAGCTCCCATATGTGAGCCCAACTCAGCCTGAGCTGACCTGAGTAGAAGAAACCAACCATGGCTTCATTAACCAGGAGACACCTTATTACAGACCTCATAAGCACACTGTATCCTCTCTGGACTCCCTTAGGCCTCCATACAACAGGGCCCAGACATAGTCCCCATCAGCTGCCAACACTAGACAGTGTGCTGAAAATAAAAACACACACGATGCATTTTTACTAAACAATGTCATAATGCAATTTCTGTGACTCTGGATGTGACAACCACGAGGACAAAAACAGCGTTTTAACAGTTTATTTACGGGTTGAAATGAATCAGAGCCCAGACTGGATCTGCTGGAGGGATCTGGATTGCCACTGAAGGAGAGAGGTTACTGAGGCTCCAGGAAAGAAATGGAGAATAGAGCATAGAGGTTTTGAGGCTGACTTACAGATGAGGAGGCTGGAGACTTGCTAGAGAAGAATAAGTGTTTTCCACAGTGGCTGAGGTTGGCAGAGAGTGAGGAACGGAGTGGTGAGATTCTTTTGTTCCGCTGTGTTCGGGTAGGCGGTGTTGGAGGGTGGTCAGGCAGGTGAGCGAGAGTCAGGTGTTCCCACGAGGAGGCTCTTGTGCAGTTGGGCTGGACGTTGGAGTGGAATGGAGACTCTGGAGCTGGATCGACGGGGCTTGGATTCAGATGCTCATCGGAGCATGACATGAAGAAAACAGGAACTCAGGAATCCAAAACTGTCTCCACAGTAGTGAAGTTACCCCTAACACCGAAGCTTCAAAGCACGCTTCAAACTCGACAAGGTAGTTATGGTGAAGCTGTGGGCCGGAGCTTGCTTCATGTGACGTCCCCGATCACGTGTGAACCACTTCACTGCTTCATTGAGACCGAGTCAGCTGACTGCTTCGAGTTGACTGGTTGCTCTCATTTTTGGGTATTCTGAGTTTTGGTGGATTAATCTGTCATAGAGCAACCATGTAGGAAGCGTTCCCAAGTGTGGGAATGTTTCAATTTGGTGCCACCTAATAAGGTAATGTACATTCAAAGTGTTTATTAGAAAGCCTATAGCCTAGACTATGCAGTAGTGGTATAGTCATGGTATCATGTTATGCAAGAGGTGCAGTAACGGGTTGTTATCTTGGTTTTACAGGTGCAGTGTTTGCTTTGCCCACAGCTGCTGACGTATAATAATAATACATCATCAATGCTGAGGCATTACAGAGCCAAACACCAGAACACCCAGCCTCCTGCCAACAATCAAGGTCAGCATAACATAGATATACATGCAGAATTAGAAAGAATGTAAGTTAAATTGAAGTTACTTTTCTTTATTATTTTCTTTATTTTTTTTAGGATTCAGGAAGCAAAAGCTTGATGAAGCTCTTGTGGACTTCATAGTGAAGGACTCCCAGCCTTTCACTGTGGTGGATGATCCTGGATTCAGGGCATTTGTGGCAAAACTAGATCCTACATACACCATTCCAAGTAGGAATACAGTTAAGGCCATGGTGGAGAAGAGGTATGTGGAGGAAAAGGAGAAGGCAAAGGCTGAGTTGCTGACCACCGACAGCGTCAGCCTCACAGCAGATGTGTGGACATCTATTAACATGGATGCATATCTGGCTGTTACCTGCTATTTTGTTGGTGCTGATGAGCAGTTAGCTACAACGTTGCTGGGAGTCCATCCTTTCCCCAGTAGCCACACAGCTGAAAATATTGCAGCTGTTGTGCAGGAGCTGATGGAGGAGTGGGGAATTGGTGGAAAGGTGAGATGCTTGGTGACGGATGCAACCCAAAACATGATAGCCACTTCCAGAATACTAAAAGTTAGGCATGCTATCTGCATAGCCCATGCACTCAACCTGAAAAAATCCACTGATGCGACTCCTGGGCTCGATGACATCCTCTGAAGAGTGCGGAGGATTGTCACATATTTTAAAAGCAGCACCACAGCCAAGGAGCGCCTTCAGCAGGTGCAAGTGCAAATGGGCCGCCCTTAAAGAAATTGATGTAGGAAGTAGAAAACACGGTGGAATAGCACTTTTGAAATGCTACAGCGCATATATGATCAGAGAGAAGACGGTGGCAGCAGCTCTGGCTACGCTGGCTACAGATTTGGCTTCTTTAACAGCCAGTGAATATGGCAACGGCTCAGTGCATCACTATGTTGTCACAGTTTCAGGAAGCAACTGTGGAGCTCTCCTAAGAGCGACGAGTATCAAGCTCCAAAGTAGTTCCACCAATATGTATGTTGAAGCACACACTGAATCAATTGCTAAGTTGAGCTTCAATTGATATGGCCAAACAACTGGGACAAAATTTTAAAAGAATAATGACTGAGAAGCTATCTGGTATAGAGATGACAAGTCTCAACTCCATGGCACAGTCCCAACAACCGGGACACTGCGATGAAACGCCTAAAAGGGGAATGTGTGACCTTGAAAGAAACAGCACCAGAACCATCTACATCAGCAGCACCCCAGCCGGCACCTGCAAAAGCTTCCACAAGTAAGACACAATGTCATGCCACATTGATGTCATTGAAAATATAATGTGTAATGTGCATTTTCCCTTTCCCCCACCCCAACCAGGTATTAACTTGTGGCAGCTTCTGGACAATGATGGAGATGATGCAAGTAAATGGAAAAACGCAACAGCAGATGCTATAGTGGAGGTGCAGTAATACTTATCTGGTCCTCCTCTGGACCAAGCACAGCATCCACTGAAATATTGGGCACAGCAAAAACTCGGTATCCAAACCTATACCACCTAGCCAAACAGTTCCTTGTCACCCCAGCCTCCTCTGTTTGACCCCTTCTACTGTGCAAAAATTACTTTTCTTGAATAAAAACACCTAAGGTAACACAAGCACCCTCTTTTTTACACCAAGCAAAATGTCCAAAAACACTCAGTACATCAAGCACACTCCCAAAGAAATCAAATCAAAAATTTAATTCATTTATTTGTTTTAGTTATTTATTTAAAATGGGACAGTGGAATTCCATAAAACAAATGACAATTCAAGTTAAATAAGCCAGAATAAGCCTAATGGCTATTTTTCATCTGTAATCCCCTACAGTTCACAATGTTTTTAAATTATTATTTTTCTCATGGGTTAATTCCTCAGAATCTTTAATGATTTACTAAAAACACATATGTACAACACACATATATACATACATAAGTGCTATTATTTACACAAGAGGTGCATCACATTCGCAGGGCTTCATTTGGTGCAACAATCGCTACTGCCAGTAGATGTCAACCAAGGGAATTGAATGAAGCTTCAGGTAGTAAACCATTTTATGACACAATGGTTCAAAATTATTCTATACTTCAAAAAGCCTCATTTTGACATCACTACTCCACAGAATCAGATCTGCAAAGCAGGGAAAAAACAAGGCTATCAGAAAAGTTTCAGGAGAACCACAGCACAGCACAGCACAGCAGAGCAGATCAGAGCAGATCAGATCAGATCAGATCAGATCAGATCAGATCAGGTCAGGTCAGGTCAGGTCAGGTCAGGTTACCACGCTGGTTGAGACAACCAGCTGACGCCTCCTCCCAGGTTCCAGCTCCTTATGAAGCCTAGCTCATTACGTTCAGATGAGGAACAGGGCACACACACAAAAACTGCACACAGCTACTATGGATCTGACAAAAAAAAGAAAAAAAAAACAATAAAATAAAAAAATAAAATGAATGAATGAATGAATAAAATCATTAGGAACAACAAATCAGACTTTTATGTACTTCATTAAATATTTCTTTTTTTAAACATGGAAGGTTTTTCACCACCATTTGAATCAGAACTCCATTAGCTAAAATAAAATGTTGCCTCTTGTAGTGCCTGCACAAAAAAACTGTACAATGACCACATTCTCCATTATAGGAAAACACTTTAAAACAAAGTCCAACTTCACTCAGTTTCAGGAAATAAGACTGAAGACACCTCTTCTCATTCGTCCACAATATACTAAATCCACCAAACATTTATTCAATCATATTTGTACTTTTCTGCTAATTGGAATTCCCAAATGTTATTTTAGACAATTTCAGCAATTTACACAAATCCCTTCTTATTCCCTGCCTTACTGATTTTTAACTTGTCTATATCAGTTAATTATGAGTCCCTTCTGTTAATCTAATACTTTAGTAAGAAATCTAAGCCATTTGTAAAAGCATGTCTACCCTCTTTGTTGTCACATAGAACCCATATGTTGCATTCCTAATTCATCTCTGGTGATGATTCCAATTAGGTTTAGGTATTTTTTCAAACACAATTTTGTTTTCAAATCATGATAAAAATATTGATACAGCAATGGTTAAGTGTAAAAACAGCACTCTCATTTTAGCTTATTCTGGAATACTGTAACTTCTTATTTTCCTTGATTGAAGTAAGATAATTTACATATTAGTTACCATTGCTAATAGCAAGCACAACCCTGAACTGGTTTGAAATATATTTCTTTCTCCACGTGCAACTCATTCAAATCTGGTCATTCAAGGGTCAGCCATTTTCAGTTACATCCAGTAACTGAAAGTGGCTTTATCCAAGGCTCAGTCCTGGTGCCCTTCTTGTTTTTTGTTTTTTTAATCAATTTATTGTAATGCAGATGACAGTTAAACTTTTCCACCAAACCACTTTCTTTACTTTGTCAACTCTTCCCCTTGTGATTGGGGAAAAAAAAAAATGAAAAATTTGTTCCCCCCGACTTTCTGTACTTGGACAATGTACACCCCCTTTACACTTGGTTTCACACTATTCGTCTTCTTATTCCCCTTGGGGTTTCTGATCCCATGGGGGCCGAGCTTTCACTACCTTTTCTTTACTTTTTTTAAACTGATCCATCTGAACAGTTTACATATCTTCCTGTTTTGATTTTACATAGTAAAAATGTTTTAAGGTAGTTTGTGTTGACATATTATGCATGCCCTATTGCTGTTGTAGTTTCATCCTATATTGATTTCAGTTCTGTTTTTAAGGTGACCTTGGGTGATTTAAAGATGGCTCTAAATTAACATTATCTCTTGTCTTGCTGTTCTTAACCCAGAAATTGATCTATGATTAAAAAAACATGACTTAGAGCAAATGATGAATTTGCTTTGCCTCCGGTATGCCATTTTATTGATTTCCCCCTTTCCCAAAAAATTTATTTTCCCCAAAATTTATTTGGGTTCCCGGAATTTTAAAAAACTGGTTTTTAAAATTTAAAAATTTTTTTTTACACCACGTTACAAAAAAACTTTGGGAAAGCTCAAAAAAAGGGGTTTTGTACAAGAAAACCAAGAAAAACATAATAATGTCAACTAATTATGGAATTTTGCAGGCTAAATTAAAATAGATGATAGGTGGCTAAACAGTCTTGCACAGTATTGTATACCCATACCCTCATGCATGTGGATATATAAACATTTTCCCCTGTCCGGAAGCCTATTTTTTTAGCAGATGATTCACTATCAATATTGTTGACATACTATCAAGTTATGTTTTCACAGAACAGCACAGAGAAATGATGGTTGATAGGTTTCACCCAAAGGCACCACATTCCTGTATAATGAGTAAGTAAAACTGTGACACGTCATTTGTGGAAAATGGAAAATCCCAGAAATAACTTAGCTATGTGTTGATATCTGTGACACTACTTTCGTCTTCAACCAGCATGGAGGACAGCTGATGTCAACAAATGTACTAAGCATTCTGGGAAAGGGATTCTGGGAAAGGGATACTGGGAAAAATCTCAGATGGAAGTACATAAAGTACAAGTGGTAGTTGATGCATCTTACCTGAAAATCTCTCTCCAGTGTCCACTTGTGTTATAGTATCACAGCCCATTCCTTTGTCCCACATGTCCTTGATCATTGCCAAGCTCTTGTCTCTCTCATTGGAAGCAAAGGTGGTAACACTTTGTGTGAAGCTCATCCTCAGCCTCTCCCACTCTAAAGCATTTACGACTTCCACCGCTGCTCCTTCCCTGACATGGTCCAATGCCACATATCCATAAAACTCCAGAACTACCCCAAGCCCAAGTGAAGTCAAGTGGTGGGGAATTCCTTTTAGTCCAGAGTTTGGTTTCAGATTAAAAAATAAATGTGGGCATTCACTGGCAGCTGCGAGCACTATAGCATGGGAACAAGTGTTTCTTTGAATGCAAAAACTGAAGTTCAGAAGAAGCTATCCCTGCCTAAGGCTTTGTAAGTACGTAAAGAGGACGTCAGAGTAAGATGGAAGGATGTAGAGGAAATCTATTTGTTTGGGTAGAGCTGACAAATGATGGGGCAGAAGGTGATGAGCCATAGAGTCTTGGGCATGCTTTGATTCTTCACCATGCCTTTTGTTTTGAGGAAAACATTTGGGTACTCCTTTTCTTTGGACATCCCCCATTGCTCTTTCTCTTACCCCACTTCTTTGCATTAGTAGTTGCAGAGCCCACCATAGTCGGGGCCACCAACTTTTTACAATGAAGATGGACAGATGTTTAATTAGAAACTACACATAGAAATAAAGGGGAAAGTTGGAGAGTCATAATGAGAAGAGTGACAGGGACAGCAGGGAGGAGCAGCTTTAGCATTCTTGGAAATGTCACATACACAGTCACCATACATATTTACTGTGACACCAGACACGCATCAGTTGGACTCGTGACCCCTGAGGTGTCTTTTACGCTTTGTAAATACAGACATAGCTATAGAACAAATGGTCAACAATGCCAAAAATGTTTCTCACGCTGAGGTTTACAAGAGTTCAAATGTAAATCTGATTCAGCTAAGTTTCCCATTGTATGTAGACACATCCAAACCTTAGCTTTACCTTCAATTGACTTTGTAAATATTTCAGCTCTTACAGAATACAGTGATGGAAAATGAAGGTTCGGAGAGAAGCTATACAATGTTTCTGCTCCCATTAAATTTAAAAAGAGAAGTAACAGCCAAGTGCTGCTGGTCAAATGTATTTGAATATCTGATCATCAACAAATATGACCGCCTCTGTAAAAGGAGGAACTTTGGCCGTTGGCTGCTGTGGAAATTACTGGTGTGTGTTAACACTGTACCAGGAAGAAAATAAATCAGCTTTTGAAGCAACTGTGCCATCAATCTAGAAAGGGTTATAAATCCAATTCCAAAATACTTGAGCTCTTTTAAATGTTGCCCATTAGGAAGTCCATGTTGAGATACCGATAACTTCACCCCAAGGTCAGACTATGCAGTTCTTACAGAGATAGCAAAAAATGTAACAATTACATCTTAAACTCAACCAGCCTCAGCATATTAAATGTTAATGTTCATGAAAGTGCAGTTTGGAAAGGTTGCCAAGAGAAAGCCTCTTCTGACTAAAAAGAAAACAGAAGTACTGCTTAAGTTTGTAAAAGGGCATTTTCCTCCAAACTGGTTCCAGTGCCTAACTGGTGCTAATGCTTATGAAGCACCAGACAACACCCTGGCACTTGCACCAAAAACCGAAGTGAATAAAATGTGATATTAGCGTAACAATAAAATAAGCCGAATGTCTTTTATCTTCATGCCATTTATTTTGAAATCACCCATCACAGCTTTAAGATAGATAAAATGCAGTGCTCTCGGCAGATTTTTCCCTTAATCAAGTAACGTTATTTCTGACCCAGTTCTGTAACATTGTCGATCTTGCAATCAGCTGTGTTTGTTAATGCTTCACAATCCTGATCCGCTGATCTCTCATCCACATCAGCAGTGCTGGAAAACAGGAGTTAAACACAGCTTTTGAGCAAGATTTATTTACACCACCTAGCAATATTAAAACAGGGTTAATACATTAAAATAGCACCTATTTGCACCACAATCCTTCACAAAATCACAGAATAAAAAAGGGTGAGGGTCAAACAATAATAGAATGACATTTGTAATGCTGGAGTGACGTGGCACTAAACTGTCTTTCTGGTGGTGGAAAAAGGAACTGGTTATTTAATAGAACCAGTTTAGAACAAGCCATAGCACCAGCCCCAGTTTAGGAACTGGAACATGTTTTTTGTAGAAACATTTAGCTATATTGCACAGCATAGAGTATTACCACAAACACCTCATGGCAGCTGTCAAAGATGGACATTAGACATGATTAGGACTTTTTTTAGGACCTTGGCAACTTGCACCCTTTGAGTTGACCATGAATTCCCTCATACACCCAAATACTCTAGTCAAATGTTAGGCTGTCCCACCACTGAAGCCAAAATTAGGTCATGCTGCAAGACAATAATTGGAGAACATAGTACAAAATTTGCAGCAGAATGGCTCAGACAAAGACCAAGTTAAAGTCAAGATCTAAAGCTACTTTAAAGGGTGAGTTCAGAAGGAGTACTGTGACATTATTATTGTAAGAGTTCACTTGCCTAAAGCAGAAAGATGGAATATCAATAAGTAATTAATGAAAATTTAATTAATATTGGAGTGGTGGAAGGTTTAACAGGCTAGTCAGATGTACACCATCAATTTTACCCAACTTTAGCTATTTAGAAGAATGCAAAATAAAACTTATAAACAGTGGGATATACCGCACTGTTAGCATATACGACCCCAATTCTAACGAAGTTGGGATGCTGTGTAAAACGTAAATAAAAACAATACAATGATTTGCAAATCCTGTTCAACCTATATGTAGTCAAATACACAACCAAGACAACATCCTTATTGTTCAAACTGAAAAACTTTAAAACCAATTATTCACTCATTTTAAATTTGATGCTTGCAACACTTTCCAAAAAAAGCCGGGGCAGGGACATGTCACCTTTGTTTTTAACAACTCTCAATAAGCGTTTGGGAGCTTCATAATGCACCACACATTTTCAGTGGGAGACAGGTCTGGACTGCAGGCAGGCCAGTCTAGTTCCTGCACTCTACTATGCAGCTACGCTGATATAACACGGCCAGAATGTGGCTTGGCCATTGTCTTGCTGAAAGAAGCACGAATGTCCCTGAAAAAGATGTTGCTTGGATGGCAGCATATGTTGCTCCAAAACCTGTATGTACCTTTCAGCATTAATGATGCCTTCACAGATGTGCAATATAACACACCCCCATACCTTCACAGATGCTGGCTCTTTAACATTGTGCTGATAACAATCTGTATAGTCATTTTCCTCATTGACACAGAGTACGCGATGTCCATGATTTCCAAAAATAATTTGAAATGTGGACAGCACACTTTTCCAGTTTGTGTCAGTCCATCTCAGATGAGCTCCAGCCCAGAGAAGCCGGCGTCGTTTCTGGGTGTTGTTGATATATGGCTTTCGCCTTACATGGTAGAGTTTTAACTTGCACCTATAGATGTAGCGACGAACTGTGTTAACTATGGTAATACTGGTCATATCCATTACAGAAGGATTTTGGCTTTTAATACAATGCCTCCTGAGGGATCAAAGGTCATGATATTCAGTGTTGTTTTTCCACCTTGCCGCTTATGTGCAGAGGTTTCTCCAGATTCTCTGAATCTTTGATGATGAAATCCCTGAATTCCTTGCAATTGCACAATGAGAAACATTGTTTTTAAACTATCAGACTATTTGCTCACGCAGATGTTCACAAAGTGGTGAACCTCGCTCCATCCTTACTAGAGAACAAGTGAGCCTTTCATAGATGCTCCTTTTGTACCCAATCATGACCTTATCTGTTTCCAATTAACTTGTTCACCTGTGGAATGTTCGAAATAGGTGTTTTGTGAGCATTTCTTAACTTTCCCAGTCTTTTGTTGTTCTTGTCCCAGCTTTTTTGGAACATGTTGCAAGCATCACATTGAAAATGGGTGAATGTTTGCCAAAAAGATTATCTGTTTGAGCATTAAATAGTGTATTCAGCTGCATAAAGTATGAACATGACTTGCAAATCTTTGTATTCTGTTTTTATTTATGTTTTTTTTTAACTGTGTCCTGTCCAGGAGAGTAGTGCTCAGAAATGTTGTCTGAGTGCCAAGAAAAAGCCCAACAGATTTACTTTCACAAGTGGAGCATTACAGCTAACGCTTTAAGGCTCTCTTGATATAAAAAGAAACTTTATTAGAAACTGCTTTTGGATTATTTTAATTTTTACGGACACGGAGACAGAGATGAAAAGGAAAAAAAAAGAAGCATGAAAGAGAGAAAGGTGGGGCAAAAAGGAAAAGGGGAGAGAAGGAGAAAAGAATGGAGGAAAGAAAGAAGGATAAAGATAATACAAGTTAATACCCTGCTTGCTTCAACACCTGCAGAAACGTTCATATTACCAGCTTTTTTACCAAAAAGTGTACGGTACTTATGAATACAAGATGTATTTAGTGGTAAATGCGGCTCAATATAGAACATTTGTGTATCTGTTAACACCTGAATCTAAACACCTGTGGGTCTAAGTGTGAGCGCGCTTGTGTATACAAGGTTTCTCCATAAAAATATGCAATACTGAGCAATACTGAGAGAGGAGCCACAGACCCGCCCCCCTGGACCTGGGACAGATACGGAGGAGATCCAAGCCACAGACATCCAAAGCCCCCCCAGAGCGCAGGAACCCCAGGAGAAGCACGGCCGGGATTACTGCAACCCCAGGGGAGAGTCCCAGGGGAACCACCCAGCAGCCACACTGCAGAAGCCCCAGGGAGCTGCAGCGACGAGCTTAGAGGCCCTGCCGGCAGCTGTCTACCCCCGAGCAGATCCAGACATGGACACAGAGACCCAAGACCCCGGGACATATCACTCCCCAAGCAGAGGCCCGACAGAGCCCAGGGGTCCAGGACCCGGCAAGCAGCTAACGGGAGTGAGCCAGCACACACCAAAGCACCCAGCCCCGGATACCGAGAACAAAAAGTACACCAGTGTGCAGAGACACCGACCACCGGCAAGTAGTGTTGCGGGGTGGGAATAGGGCCCACATTTGATGGGGGGCCTTAACTGATCCAGGAGAGGGAGCTGCCCAAGAACCAACCTGACACAAAAAACAGGCACACATAGTCACAATCACACATTCCCACCCTCATGCGTACGCATAAAAACACTCACACCCACGCACCCAACATAAAGACAAACAACAATGGCCGTTGTACACTCACTCACACTCTCCATACATACTCTATACTCCCATGTCCAGGTGCTGATACCACACATGGACAACCAGCCCCCAAACCCAGCAGGTGGTCCCCTTCCCTCCGGGAGTAAAGACAGGCAGACCGCCCTAGCACCTGAACGTGGTCCAGGCTAGTCCGGGCTCATGCCTGAACCTGAGCGACCACTACCCGGACCTTGACCCCCCGCCCTGACCCCAGTCCCCAACGACCCCCATTCTCGTCTGGAGAGGGGGCCATGTACAAAAGAGGGGTCTATATGGTCCAAACTAGCCCTCCAACCAGAGCCACCACAGAATAAAATAGTCCCAACCCCCAATGAATTCCGATCCCAACCTGTGAGCCCCCAACTTCTAATAAACCCCAACATGAGTTTCCCCACAGGGCCATGCCCAACCAGGACACAGATATCGAACAGATGCCCCTGAACCCAAACGTCATGAATCCCCTCCCCACAGCACATGGGCACACCTCCAGAGGTGAGCTTCACCCCCGAAAAGCCGACGAAGCAACACCCACACAGCACGAGCTCCACACACAACCCCTCTCCAAGCACCCCCGCCGCGTCCCCCCCCCACCACACAGCGCGCCGCGACGGCAAGGCAAGGGGAAGGGCCCCACAAGCACAACAGGGCAGACACCATCGAGCACCACGCCCACAACAGAACCCCCGACCCCACACCAAGATGGGACAAACTCACCCAGCAAGAGGTCTCTGGCCAGTGGCAAGCACTTGGGGCCGGCGTCCTCCACCCCCTCAACCACACAGACACACCACATCACTGCCATATTATCCAGTTCAGCTCTAACACTGCCGCTCAGCCGATCCAAATGCTGGTGACCCCACATCCAAGAAGTGGACAACCCCCCCCCATCCCACATGCTGCAGCCCCCCACGCCACCCTCTAGCCCACTGCCTTGACCCCCCCCCCCCCCCCCCCCCCCCCCACCCCCCCCCCCCCCCCCAGACACAACAGCCAGCAGAGTAGCACACTGCCAAGCCCGCCCAACCATTCGGCCAGCGCCAGCAGCCCCAGCCTATCAGTTCATGAGAGGCAAACATGCACTAGCTGGGTAACTGAGCCGGGCAGGCCAAGCGCTCCAGGCCAAGCACATCCCACCAGCCGCCTCAGTGCAGGCACAACACATGCTCCACCGCCTCACCCACCCAACCGCCAACTGTAGTCCTGTGCCCGGCCAGAGGCAAGAGCCACGGAAGGAAGCATTGGAGAAGGGCCGCCACAACACGCCAAGAACTGGGCACCCCACCAACCCCACACCCACCCTCTCGCACGGCACATCTCACTGCACCAAGCAGGCCGCCCACCCCCTCCACCAAAGCGAAGCCACATCTCAATCAACACTGCACACTGCCTGGCCAAGAGCCCTCGCCGGAGCCCTTGCCCCCCCGAACGACGGACCAGGCACCAAAGCCAGAGACCGAGATTCAAGGAAATCCAAAAGTTCCCAAGAGGGCCAAAAAGCCAGCCCCAGCACCGGACAACCCCCAAGGCCCGAACCCAAACTCTAGCCCGGATCAAGACCAGAAGGCCCACTCCCTCTCGCTGCCTCTGACCCCAGATGGCAAACGGGGGTGTGAAAAGACCCCAAGCCTACCTTGAGGCACAAGCTGCCATGGGACTGCAGAGATGGAAAACCCTTGTGGCACTCCAATGACGCACCTGCACCCCAAGGCCCTAAATGAGTGGTAGTGTGATGGAGTGGGATGAGGGAGGTGTCGTGGGATGAGGGAGGTGTCCAAGGATGGGGGCACTGGGGGGCAAAATGCTCTCCCAGGGAGCCAGCACCGCGGCTGACCCCAATAGGCACCCCCGTTCGCCGAGTTCCAACAAAGGATGGAGGCATAGGCACATCCATCGTGCGAAACCGCAACAAAACACGTCCCAAACCAACACTGAGGCCACCAACAAAAAAACCCCGACTCAAAATGCCAGGCCCACCAAATGCAAGCTCTGGGCCAGCATAGGCACATGCATCCCCCATAGACAAACAAACCGAAACCCCCAAGGCCAGCCAGGCAGTGAAGCAGACCCCGTGATGTACCACACCGTCCATCACCGTGCCTAAGGAAAAAACCCCCCCAAAACAAAGGGTGGCACAAAAAGTAAAAGTAAAGTAAAATTTTATTTTATAGCGCTTTTCAGCAAAAAGGTATTCAGGGCGCTGTACAGAGGAAAAAACTTACAATGAACAGAAAATCAAACACAAAAAAAAATCAATGACATTAATAACCCTTTGGGGAGTGTACTGGTAAGGCTGGTTCTAACCCAAATCTTTAAAATGGTAATTGATCTTAATCCCTGGGGTAGGAATTCATCCTGTCTAAAAGAAAGGTCAAATTTTTTAAAATACAAATAATGATTGGCTTTTCACTGGTATGAAAATTTTGTAACACAATTTTTCTAAAATCAAAAACTATGGTCTTTGGGTGTTAAAACATTTTTTTCCCAAATTTTTTAAAATACTAAAATTTTGGTTTTCACTGGAATCCTTCTGAGAAATCGAAAATCTATAAAAATAATGAAATCACATTTAGGAAAGTAAGATAGGAAAAAAAATCATATTTCAGACTCTGTTCTTGGCAGAATACCTGCTAAAAGTAGAAAAAAAAAACCTCGAAAGGGGTTTAAAAACACACATTAAGTAAGATTTAGCAAGTGTAGGTGGAATCTTGAGGGTGTGAATTTATAATTCGAGTTGTTTGCAAAAATTAGCTGTCAAACTGATAAAAGCCCCTTTTGTCCTTGAGAAGAAGGGGGAAGTTTTATAAATTGCCGAAAAGTCTTATCGCTACGTTTGGTAGGGGGTCTGGGGAAAGGGTGTTTTTTTTTAACATCCGGAGATATTTTGTCGATAAAAATTGCAGAAGTTGCCAAGGCCAAGGGCGGGGTTTAGAAAAACAAATAAAGATTGTGTTTTCGGGCTTGTGAATTTTCCAATTTCCAAATTAGTTTTAGGGGTATGTCTCAATTGCCGTCCAAAAGCCAAATGTCTTTGTACTTTCCCCGCAGATCTGACGACAACTTCTCCAAAAGTTATATCCTTTAACTTTTGAGTCCAACCACTGCCAGGCGCGATTCGGGGCCAGCTTGCGATTCTGCTCATTTCGTCTGATTTTGATCGCTCTACGACTCCACCAACATCGCAGGCGCTTTTTGGATGCTTTGAACAGCCCCCCGTTTTGCGAATCACTTGATAACCAGGGAAATACCAACTCCAAAAAAGCGAAATCCTGTTATCAAAGTCCCAAATATGTACACATCTTCCACGTCCCCCCCACATTGTTTTCGGCACACAAACTTCCGCTGCGCCAAAATCCTTGTGTTATCCCCCCCCAAAAGAACAAACCCCTTGGACAGAGGGTTCTCCTTCCCTGTTTGCCGTCGAAAAAATTTGATCAATTACGTTGGAGCCAGCTGACCTTCCTAAAATACAATTTGGAGGGTATCAAAACACAGACAAAAAAACAGAAGCAAAGCAGAGGGAGGGAAAAAACGCGGGTTTCCCGGGAAGGAAAAAAAGGCCACCGGCACGCAAAAGCATAGAGGGGCCGCACCCCCCCCGAGACCAAACCCCCACATCCATGGGCCAACCAAGCAAAAACGACAGAGCCAAGCCAAGCCGCCGTTCCCCCCATGCCAATGCTATATCAACACCACACATCCTTCCATACATCGGTAGGGGGACGGTGAAGACCACCAACCCCAAGCACACATTACCCACCAGGAAACACCAAGCTGACAAGCAAACCCCATCTCAGTGTAAGGGCGAGAAGCCCGATGCAACCGCCGTGCACAAGACCACCACCCCAACACCACAGCACGCTATACAGTGGAGGACAGAATGCAGCAATGAGTACCCAAAGCAAGAGCTGTGCACAAAGTCAACATTGTGCAAATGCACCCCCACCAGCCCTCCAAAAACAAAGCCTGCGAAAGTGCCCCCCCTGTGAGAAGAAGACCCACAGCATCCAGGTGCAAGAATGTTTTATTTATGTTTTACTCATCTTCCAACTTTATTGCAATTGGGGTTGTATTAACAGTGTGTCATTACACAAAAGACCATTGTTAAGCCAAACACCATCCAT
The DNA here is from genome assembly GCA_036173005.1 of Crenichthys baileyi. Classification (NCBI taxonomy): domain Eukaryota; kingdom Metazoa; phylum Chordata; class Actinopteri; order Cyprinodontiformes; family Goodeidae; genus Crenichthys; species Crenichthys baileyi. The sequence continues at coordinate 996,200 of JAHHUM010000595.1, forward strand.
GTTTTTAAGTGCAGTTTCCAGTCAGCTGTTGCTCCTGCAAGAATGGAGTAAACTTTTGGACTCAGTTGTGTAACAGCTTAGAAGATTGTATGTTCCTGGAATTTCCAGGTCTTGTGGTTGTTTGAGAATCATCATGGTGGACTCACAGCCAGCTGATTTGCCTAATCAGCCAATTAGATGGATTTATACAGCGTACGTCTACTTAACTTTTTTGCTTCCACCATTCTGAGTATTTACTTTTTTAAGAACCTTACTATGATATGAAACGTTACTAGTACAGCTAAGGGAATTATTACCAATAAAGAACCATATTTTAAAGTTTCTAAATTAACCCTTAAGTCATATGGCATGACCTTGAATACTTGACATTCTTCTGTGTCTGCACAGTGAAACAGTTGGTAGCACTGTTGCCTTGCAGCAAGAAGGTCCTGGGTTCGACTCCCAGCCAGGGGTCTTTCTGCATGGAGTTTGCATGTTCTCCCCGTGCATGCGTGGGTTTCTCACCAGGTACTCCGGCTTCCTCCCACAGTCCAAAAACATGACTGTTGGGTTAATTGGTTTAGGTGTGAATGGGTGTGTGCATGGTTGTTTCTCCTGTATGTCCAGCTCCCCTATGACCCACTATAGAAAAAGTGGTATAGAAGATGAATAAATGAATCATTTGTTAGGTCTACTGAACAACTGTGTCCACCTCAGAGATAATGTATACTTTCACCACAGCAGTGGTTTATAAACTCTCTACAGAGAAAAAGAAAGAAGGAAACCATGTTGTTTCCATGTTGTCCCTGAGAGGTAAATTATCAACACTGCTGAAACAGCACAACATGTTTGTTTTTCTTTTCCCTCTCATGATCTGACTGTTGTGTTTTTCATGTTCTGTTTGGCACCACCCCCTGACTGATGTTATTATTCGTCCTGCCAACTGTCACAGGCAAGGCAGACCTCTCTAAAAATCTGGGCTGCACAGCAATGTCTGCAGAGATCCTCAGCAGACCCTAGTGCACAGTTGAATGATTTCACACAGGCATTGCAGTTTAGCAAACACTAGAGCAGAATAGGATGTATGAAAAAGCTTAAGAAATCTGTGCAGAAACAAAGGTCTGCAAAACTTAATCAAATGAGGCAAAGTGGTAAAGCAGAGTGGGCCTCAATTCATTAACAAAGATGTAAGAGACTAATGAAGTCTAACAGAAGATTACATTCTCAAGATGATTCTATTGACATTTATGGAAACATTCTTTTCCCAATGAAAGTATTCATATTGTTACAGCAAAGCTCCACCTTTTAAAATACATGACAACAACATATTTTCTTTGGTTTCACAGCAAGTGGAATATAAAAGGTTTATATTTCATTTTGGATCAGCAAAGACTTACCTGATTTTTTTCTTCCAGCAGTGTGGGTGCAATGAATGGCTTCAGCTAGAGCACAAACTCTTTGAGTAAGTAAGTTATTCAGTGCATTAGAGCAAGTTTAATTATAGCAGGGCTATGGAGAACACACTGCAAAAAATCTCCACCTGTTAAGGGACACTCAGTGTTGAGTTATTGTATTGTTTTTATTTATTTTTTTGCTTGTTTGGCATTTTTAACAAAACTTCTTTGGTAGAGCACTTCTGCTGTGCCACGAATTTGAACATTAGCTGTAATATAAAGCTTAGCAACTGTTGCAGTATGATTTAGCTTCATTGTGTATGCAATCAATTGTTCTTGGTTTCCTGTAACACCTGTTTGTGCAAATTGTTTAAATGTTAACAAACATTAGCTACCTTTGAATAGATGTCAATCAATGCTGCTTGTCATCTTTGGAAAGGCATTTGACTGAAGATTCTGAAGTAAATTCTTACTTGGACTATAATGGAATAGCTTAGAGTAGGGGCTATTTTTACTATGGTCAGTGAGAAAGCAGAGGAGGATCTTCCTGTTTTTTATTGTTGTAGAAAACACTTCAAGCCCATGTATTGTCAACATTTTTAAAATAAAGCTGAGTTACAGTTTCACTCTTTACATGTACTCCTTTAGATGTTAGTTTCATAAAATCTGAACTTTCAAAAATAAAAGAAAAAACAATATCTATAGGTTAAATAGGAAACAAAATCTAATTTTGCTGTATAACTCTCCTTGCATCAATTATAAGCTGTAATGCAGCTCACTTTAATTTAAAATTGTAGATCACAGCAAATTTGTGGAAAAACTGTTAAGCATTCTATTGATTTCACAGTTCATAATAATATGAGCAAATCATATTAATCTTCCAAAACTGCCATGGCTACTCAATACCCGCGTATTGTTTTGTTTACTCCAGCAACTTTGCTGCTACCAAACCAGTGGCACATACTTCCATTGTTGCGTGTCTAAGACTCACATTTCCAGCTACCATCTTCCAGAAAATTAGAAAGCATTTGTATATAAAGGCATTGTGGTGTGTGTGTGTGCATGCGATTGTGTGTGTGTGTGTGTGTGTGTGTGTGTGGGGGGGGGGGTTATAGAGATAGAATGTGTTCGTGTTTGGGTGCGTGTGTGCGTGTGTGCGTGCATGCATGCATGTGTGTGTGTCTCTGAGGGAGGGGAAAGTACATGAACTAAATGGGAGGGGATGCGACCTGCCTCACAGAAGGTATAAATTACAAGGGTTATGCGTTGCATTAATAAAAGGCACATATTTCATCTCTGGACAGCACCACCTTCATCAGCTAAGAAAGCACTTGTGAGTATATGATTTTTTTTTTCTTCCAACTTTATATTTTTTATTAGACTGACTAAATCTTTTACAAAGTCAAAAGTTGGAATATGGATTCATACAATCTTTGCTGCTCATTTGGGAGAGATTTTAACTCAGTGGTTACATATTATCTTTAACTCATAGAAATGTGTCATGGACAATTGTATTTGCTTGTAAGAAAATATTAAATTGTGATTACCAGTTATAATGCAATACTGTTCAATAATGTCATGTTGTTAGATGGGTTCACATCAATAAAATATTTCATTAAGCACATAAAACTAGAATTTATTGTTTGCTGTTTATGTTGTGGTTTTATAAAATGTTCATTGTTCAACATAATGAACAAAATTTACACTGTTCCTTTAAGGACAGTGTTAACAGTAGTACTAACTGATTGTGTCAACAGTAAATTGAGACTTTCACATTCATAAGATTTAAGTTTTTTTCACTCTTATGTCATTCATCAATTATGGTTTTGGCCCTAAAGCATAACATGCAGGAAAAAAGTGCCTATATTAATTTAGAATATACTAGTGAAATAATTATTATTGTCTCTCTGTGTAACTCCACAGGACCCAAAGGGCGTCCTGATGGGACAGTTTGCATCTAAAAGTAACGCCCGAGGTGTGCACTTTTCCACCAATGAGGAGGGACCTCCCAGGTACTCTTCACATCATTTGCAAGGCAACACTGTACATCGAAGTAATGGCCTTCAAATTCCTCCAACCATCGTCGTCTCCGATGAGGAATCAAGGTTGGTACTTTCATTTAGAGAAATTTTTCACCTTTCAAATAGACAATTTTTGGTGAAGTCACAGCAGCTATTGACAAGAAGTGCATGGAAAAGATGTTTAGTCAGCTTTCTCTCCGTGTTGTTGTGTTTGACTAAACATCTTTTCCTAATCCAATCCTAAAGCAAAAGTGCACCATGCACTTTTGCTTTAGGATTGGATTAAGAAAAAAAGTTTAGTCAGCTTTCTCTCCGTGTTGTTGTGTTTGACCTCCAACAAACCTTTCAGGAATTAATAAACAATAAAACTCATTTTCACAGCTGCTTGTAGGCATATAAATCATGACTCTGTTATTACACTTCAAATGAAGAAGGTCTACATCTAAATCTACCATGAGGCCAAAAACTTTCATTGTAACTTTAATACAACTTATTACAGCTGCAAAGAAATATTGGAACACACTCTATAAAAATAAGTGATAATTTCAGACTGGACTTTTCCTGTTAAGGTCAGGTAGGATTACCAAAATTATTGGTTTTGGCTAAATGCCATAGTAATGTGTGAGAGATCTTTTAGAGATTGTTTTTATTACTTTGCTCAAAGTCAGATGTTCATATTGCCTAACAATCCCACAACAAAAACAAAAAGTCATGAGAAAATGCTAGCAGAGGCTGGTAAGACATGAGTAACATGGGATGAAAGGCCACTAGAGAAACAATGCAGACTAGCCTGTTTGTAAATCCAATAAATAATGGAGACAAATCTTATATTTAACTAAAACTGAAATGGCCAAAATTACCAGGTACATTTATATGACAGAGGAAGAAGCTTGCAAGTCTGAGATCACTACCCAAGCTGTGAAGTACTAGGGAGTCACTATTATGTGTACGGGTGTTATGGTGCAGGAGGGACTTGTGCACTTCACAAAATAGAGAACATCACAAGGAAAATATATGAAATCAACAAGGAAGTTAAAACTTTGGCTCAAATGGGCCTTCCAAATGGACAGTGACTCATCCTGGCAAGTAAGTTATAGTGTGGTTTGGTGACAAAAAAGTCACTGTTTTGGAATGTCCATCACAATGCCCCGATCTCAATCCAATAGAACATTTGTGGGCAGAGCTTTGAAAGTGTGTTTAAGTAAGGTACCCTACATAGCTGACCCAGTTATACCTGCTGTGTCAGGAGGAATGGACGAAAAGTCAATCAGAAGCCCTGGAAGGATAACCAAAATTTTTGACCAAATTCATATAGTTTAAAAAAGCAAGCCTTTAAGGAAAAGCCATTTGAACTTTTACATTCTAAAGTAAAAAAAAATTACATTTTTTTCTCATTATTTTGGCATTTAGCAAATAGAAAAGAAGTGTTAACCCTAACTGATCCTTAACAGGAAACGTTTAGTCTCTAACATTTAGTATGTAAAACTCAGGTTTCAAATGTACACTACAGGCAGGATGTTTTCTGTTGGAGACATCCTTTATTGAGTCTTATCTAAATCAAGATCCCATGCTTTCAGTGACAAAACACTAACCAGAAAACCAAGTACTCAGATAATTATTAATACTTATTGGCAATTTATATTTTCTAATTCACCAAGGTTGTTAAAGTGACAAGGTTGTGCAGTATGTGCTATTTATGGTTCTTTACTTTTCCATCCAGTTTATTTTTTGATATGACATTGTTGTGTCATACTAATATTTTACAGTACATCAGAGCGTCGTGGTTCGAGGGCAGAGCTGCGCCGGTCCTCCGTCTATAGCACCATGGACCAGGTACCCCACTTGGAGCATTATGCCAATTCTTTGCCACGTCAGATGATGAAGAGCAGGCCTTCTTTTGAAACCCTCCGCAAGACATTTGAGGCAAGTTTCTGTTCTTTTTTTATTTAATGTATTTTTCCACTAAATTGATTTAAATAAAAATTTGTTCTTAAAATGAATGATTATTTTCACAAAAATCAGATATGACTACAAACACTGTTAAAGCATGTTGTGGTCAACCGTATGTTTGCTGATAGATCTTTGATAACTGATAATTTATTTTTCAGAATCAGGGTATAATTTGAAAAAAAAAAAGCTTTTCTAGGCACACTTTGCCACTATCTAGATTAGATTTATCAGATTATGGGTTGATGGTGGCTCAGGTGGTAGGGGTTCGTCTTGTAATGAGTGCCTTGCCGGTTCTGCCTGCTGATGGTGGTCAGAAGGCCCGGTGGCACAGATGTATGGCAGCCCCTCTACCCTCAGTCTGACCCAGAGCAGCTGTAGCTACAATGTAGCCTACCACTGTCACAGTGTGTGAATGTATCTATGAAATAAATGGTAATGGCCTGTACTTGTATAGTGCTTGATCAAATCCCCCGAGACCCCAAAGCGCTTCACACTACATTCAGTCATTCACCCATTCATACACATTTTCACACACTGACAGTGGTGAGCTACATTGTAGCCACAGCTGCCCTGGATGAATTAAATGACTGAATGCAGTGTAAAGTCGTCCTCAGGATTTATACTTATAAGCTATACAATTGCAGGCCATTTTAACATTTGCCAGATGTATTATTATTGTTACACTATCACTGTTCATCTGATACTGTATCATACACAATCAGGTCATTAGGTCAGGCAGGTTGGCACATATTTTTTGTCATGTCGAAGAAGTTCCGTTGTATTAGCATTCCGATGTAAAGATGCCGTGTCTCTATGAAAGATGTACACCACTGCTGACATTAAGCTACCCACACATCGCACCAAAAATCCACTCATTACGTTGTCTCAATCTACACCATGCCTACACTCAGAGAGACCCATTTTTAGCTAATAAACTTTAATTTAACTAAAAAACTATTTGATCACTTGGGACACTCTTAGCCTGTGAATAAATAGTAACATTTTTAGCCCAAATGATCGGGTGATCATCGAGTATGGAAAACGGAGAAAATCAAGACAATAATATCACAGCAAAAGTAGCTTCATCTCTCATGCTGCACTATCGGTGCCACTATGCTTTGTCCCAATACACACACACACTACATGTATGGGGTTGTGGGTGGGCTAGTAGGTGACATCATTAATGAGACATATTTCATATATGTGACAAACTTGATGTTTCACGAAGTGCACTTAATTCCCTTATGTGCAAAAGTTTTAGGCAGGTGTGAAAAAATGCTGTAAACAAAGAATGCTTTCAGAAATACAAATGATTGTTTATTTATTTCAATTTACAAATTGATAAGTGAGCAAACCCAAACATACAGCCAAAGTCATTAAGAACTATCTTCAGCGTAAAGAAGAACAAGACTTACTGGAAGTGATGGTCTGACCCCCACAGAGCCCTGATCTCAACATCATCAAGTGTGTCTGGGATTACATGAAGAGACAGAAGGATGTGACAAAGCCTACATCCACATTAGATCTGTGATTAGTTCTCCAAGATGTTTGGAACAACCTACCAGCCGAGTTTCTTCAAAAACTGTGTGCAAGTGTACCTAGAAAAATTGATGCTGTTTTGAAGGCAAAGGGTGGTCACACCAAATATTGATTTGATTTAGATTTCTCTTTTGTTCATTCACTGTATTTTGTTGATTGATGAAAATAAATGATTAACCCTTCCATTCTTTGTTTACAGCAATTTTTTTACACCTTCCAGAACTTTGACATTTGTATAAGAACTCACATGAATATTATCTTTTTTCTTTGCCTCTTCTTAATGGTAAAATTCATCCATTGTGCTCAATGATTGAAGAGGGGCACTGATGAAATCTAGCCTTTATAGATATGTTTATAATTATCAAATGTTTAGCAATCCACACTGTCCTTTTTAAACAAATACATGGCATTGAAACATACTGTTTCATTAAACATTACTTTGTTTCATCACTGAATTTCAACACTCTGAAGCTATCAAATGTTTTACTTTCACTGGTACCAACTGTTGCCTTGAAGGTTGAGAAGAATGAAATGGATAGTGCATCCACCTCTGACTCAGGGAGCCTGCCAGCACCAGATATGGGAAATGAAGAGTCTCAAGGTCCTCAGGAGAAACCTCCAGTTAGATTTGGCTGGATAATCGGGGTCATGGTAAGATTTTGTATCTTTACTGTATGTGGGTAAAACATCAAACATCAAGCAACAGTCATACTGACATAATTTAGTTGGTAACCAAATTAGTAGCACTCTCACCTTGTCAGTATCAAACATCACACAGCTGCTTCCATTGATCTTTGGTTTCAGGTTCGTTGCATGCTGAATATTTGGGGGGTCATCTTGTTCCTCCGACTGTCATGGATCACCTCTCAGGCAGGCATTGGTGAGTCTGCCCTTTCTTCATTTTTTTTAATACAGTCCGGTCCCTTGGCCTCAGTTTTCTTGACATTCTAGCACGTCCTGCACTGCATATCTTCCCTCTTATCTCTATTATGAATTAGGAAAAGGCGGACCCAAGATTCAGCCAGACACAGAACTGAAAGCCCTTCGTGGAGCCCCGAGTCGGGGCTCCACGAAGGGCTTGACCTGAGAAACATGGAACGTGGGGTGAATCCTCATGGAATTTGGGCAATCTCAGCCGTACAGGACAGGGTTGATGATCTTGGAGATAGGGAAAGGTCCAACCTTCCGGG